>JAVJAQ010000319.1:2130728-2691841 GCA_032362365.1 Zygogramma bicolorata
ATCGACTTACCTGTAAGGATGATCGATCCAAATTATTCTAGCTGTTGTCCGTAATGATTATTTTGGTACACTTGGTAGTATGCATTTATTTATGCCAACCAGCACAATACAAAGAAAGTCACAAAAAAACTGATAAGGGTCCGGCGCTATCTGCTCGCAGTCCAATACTCATTGCTAAAAATTTGTTAATTAGATCGCTGGGTGAGTATAGAGGGATGGGTGGGTCATAATCATTACGGACAACAGCTAGAATAATTTGGATCGATCATCCTTACAGGTAAGTCGATCAATCCATTAATTATTCTTCGCTGTTGTCCTCCATGATTATTTTGGTACACTTGGTAGGATATACAAAGAGAAGAGAAAAAAAAATGCGATCTAATTAGGTTGATATTCTATTTTCGAAAATAAATTTTGAATATCTCGCTTTCATCTATAAGTTAAACAACACTTAAACAAATAGTTCCACCACCATTTATATCCGTATATAATTGGAAAAAATAATGATAATACTAATAATTTACTTAGATAACATTACAATATGAATTGAAAAAATTACAGAACAATATCTTTACAAGCAATAAGGAATAACAAGGGAAAATTTGCCATTATTCATTGTAACCTGTTCTCTTAGACAATATCGCGTTCGCAAAGTCATCGTTTTGATTGAGTATAGGTTTATTATAAAATTTTGCGAAAACATTGAATCTCCGACTCCATCCAGCTGTATTTCTGATCACATCCACATTGACTCCGGCTCTTAATGCAGCTGACGTACTAGCATGTCTAGTACTATGCGCTGAAAATCTCGAAATATCAACACCACTGAGTTCTAGAGTTTTCTTAACCCACCTACTCAATGTTGAAGAAGATGCACTATGATGTGGTTTTTTCCAGGTTAGAAATAACTTATCTTCGCTGTCTTTTCTGAGTGTTTTGGTTACTTGAATATAATATTTCAAGGTTTTCACAACACACAGACTAGGTTTTTCCGTGAATTCTGGAAAATTTAGTATGGGTTGGAATTTTCTTGGTCCAGATGTTTTGAGTTTATCTGGAATACGTATAATCATATCACCATGTTCTGTCACAGAAATGTTTGATATAGCGATTTTTGATATAGTCTGTATTCGATGGGCGGAGATCAGCGCTATAAGTGTGACCAGCTTGTAACTCAGTTTTTCTAATGTTAAGCTTTCTAGAGGATATAATGTTTCAAGATATTGCAAAACAATATTCGGGTCCCAAGTAGACTCGTATTTCGGTTGAGAAGGGTTGAGGTTGTATGCCCCCCTGAAGAATCGTTTCAAAATCATCTCGTCGTTTTTGTTAATATTCAGAATAAGAGATAGTGCGGCTCTATAGGTATTCAGTGATGAAAATGATAATTTGAATTTCTGAATTGTTGAGTAAAAATTCAGAACTCTCATCAACTGGTATTCAAAAGGATTGTGATCATTCTGTGAACAAAATGACCACCATCTTTGCAAACACTGACTATATTGTTTTATCGAACTTTCGGATAGGGAGGCTAACATTACTGGAATGACATCCTCGGGGGTCCCTCTGCTCAAAAACGACCTCCGAATAATTTCCCTGCCATCAGGGACGTATGATGATAGATTGTTGTCTTTCTGGAATGTAAAAAATTAGGATGACTAGCATGAAAAATCAATGGATCGTCAATGAGAAGTCTTTGGAATAAAGGATACCATGCCTGACTAGGCCAATTTGGTACCACCACTATTCCAAATGCTTTGTCATTAATAATCTTTTCGAGAACCCGGCTTACTAAAGAAAACGGTGGAAACGCATAAAAATATTCTTGGTCCCATCTTGAAGTGAAGGCATCGACATTAGTCGACTCGGGGTCCGGATGTCGCGAAACAAATCTAGAACATTTTTTATTTTGATATGAGGCAAAAAGATCCAATGTAGGCAAACCAAATTTTTTCAGAATTAATTTAAATTTACGATCTGGTAGCTCAAATTCGATATCATTATGTTTCATACGGGAGTGTTCATCGGCAATCTTATTATTGGAGGAGCTAATATAAGAGGCATGTACAAAAATATTCCTGAATTCACACCAATCCCATAGCATCTTCGAAATTTTGTTCAGTGTCTTATAACGAACGCTTCCCATCTTGTTTATGCTAGAAACAGCAGTGATGTTGTCAATCCGTAGTAATATATTAATATTTTTATCATATTTCACAAAAGATTGTAACGCATAAAAAGCCGCCAAGATTTCCAAAGAATTGATATGATATTTAATCTCAATTGCATTCCAGAGCCCGTTAGCGGTACTTTCCCCACAATGAGCTCCCCAGCCCGTTGTCGAGGCGTCAGAAAAAATTTCCAGGCTGAAAAACATTTTTCGGATATCTTGTTGGCTATCACCTATGATTGCCAACCACCAGTCGATTTCAGTTTTAATATGGTCAGGAATTTTCATTCGTGAATTATAATTCTGTTGATTTGATGACAAGGCAATATATTTTTCGTGTTCCATACTTTTCAAGTGTAACCAACCATATTTCACTGCAGGTTTTGTTGCAACGAGCATGCCTAATAGTCTGGAAAATTCTCGAATAGTGCAAATTCTTTTCCTCCGAAAATATATTAACTTGTCTGAAATCTTTTCTTTTCTGTCATTTGGTAACTTTAGCGTCATGGTTGAACTATCTATTTCAAACCCCAAATAAATAATACGTTGGGTAGGAGTTAATTCACTTTTATCTAAGTTCAGATGAAATCCTAATTGATAAAGCAAATTTATTGTAGTAACGGTATTCTGTGAACACTCTTGAATTGTTGTTCCTACAATCAAAAAATCATCTAAGTATGCCGAGCATATAATGCCTCTCTCTCGTAAATATCTTAAAATAGGTCTAATAATTTTCGTGAAGATATAAGGCCCTATATTGAGTCCAAACGGAAGACAATTGAATTCATACAATGACCCTTCAAAATTGAAGCGCAAATATTTCCTATACTCAGGTTTAACTGACAGGGAAAAATATGCATCTTTTAAATCGATACTAGTGAAAAAACAATTTTTAGTTACTAATTTGAGCACGGTCCTGTAATCTTCAAGTTTGAAGTGTGGTGCTGAAATGGAATTATTCAATTGTTTCAAATTCAGAATGAATCTAGATTTTCCGTTTGGTTTGTTAATTAGAAAATATGACGACAAAAATTGACCTTGTTCTGGACTACATTTAGAGATAGCACCCACATCAATTAGTGATTTCATTGCGTGCTTATACAAACACATTTCAGACTGATCAACTTTGACTTGAGGACTATAGGACTGATGAGGTATGGAATCAAAATTCAACGAAATTCCGTCGATCCAATCTAAAACATCGTTATTGTCCGTAAGCTTTTTCCACTCAGCTAAAAATGATTTCAGCGAACCAGCATAGTTTACCTTATTGATCAGTATTTCCGGAATCTCGATGATCTTCTGGTTTGTACTATCTCTTGATTTCTGGGTGCAGCATATTTCTTGAAACTTTGGTTTCGAAAGTTTTCCCGAGAGCTTCTTTTTCTTGCTGTGGCCTGAGGGCGGGAGTAGTTTAAATATCTCGAGTTTCTGTTGAAGCTAGGCACACCAGAAGGCCCTGGTTGGTCTGCAGATGGTCTGTTGAGTGTTTTCCGGATGTGGGTGAAAAATGGATTAATCTTCAATTCCTTTCCTGCCTTCTTCACAGCATCATTCGATTTTATGGATTCTTGTAAGGATTTACCAAATAGAAATTCATCAATGGAACTTGTTTCGAGGACAGTTTTACAGTCATATTTGATGAAAGGTTTTGCCATGTATCGCCGATGGGTGGATAAATTATGGTGCACCTCACAAAATATTTGTCCACTGTCTGCCAAGATTGACAATAATTGCTCTATTCCTACCTTATCTGGTGTGTTGATTATGCCCGACATGACGGAGCCCAACGCAGAAAGTCCGCATGCTAACTTGTTCTGAACATTTGCGAAGAAGTGATCCTGTGTACGCACATCCCTTGGCAGACAAACATTCACCTCCCCGTTCAACTTGGGTGCCTGCAAAGACGTGCAATTGGCAGGTATAGGGTATTTCTGAATCAGGTTTTCGGTAATGTCCTTCCCCAAACCTTGCGTTAAATAGCTTTTCCACCGTATGTGAACCTCTTCATGAAGGTCTTCACCGAGGGTATTTGTGGCAGTAGGATTTGCGCCCATAGCTTGCACTATTTGTGTTTCTCGTAAAATATTCTCGGTCTCATCCTGGGGGGTGACGGAGCGGTCTGGAAGGGAGAGAAGAAAAAATGTCCATTTAATATATTCAGTCCTTTGGGCGGGGGGGCCAAATTCATATCAATTCAACATTGTGGTTTCCAGTAAGAGAGTTGTTACTACTGAAAAAACGTGTCATGGGCCCGGTAAGACGTCCGGCAATTACCGAAAAAACAATCATCAGTAAGACATTCGTCAATTACTGAGACAGGCCATAGTTCAGGACATTCATTGGCCATCAATGATCGATTCAACACATTGGCTTCCTGTGAGACATTCGTCAATCACCGGAAACATGCCAGTGGCCAGGTAAGACATTCGTCAATTACCGAAACATCAATCAGTAAGACATTTGTCGATTACTGAGACAGGCCATAGTTCAGGGCATTCGTTGGCTATCCATGAGTGATTCAACATTGCGTTTTTCTGTGAGACATTCGTCAATCACCGAAAACATACCCTTGGCCCGGTAAGACATACGTCGATTACCGAAAATATCAATCAGCAAGACATTCGTCAATTACTGAGATAGGCCATTCATCAATAATCTGTAGTAACTCATCTATGACCAGCACCACGTAAAACCTACAAAAGACTAAAAAGATCAGTTCCAATGTTCACTCACCTCTCCTATTTTCGGATTCAATTGCTGATACATCTTTCTCAATATCATATGTATGTCGTATCTCTGATTCCAGGTCTCGGATTTTTCTCATCAGATTTTCGTAATTCAGTTTTTCTGGGTTTGAGGACGATTGTTGTGCCACAGAAAAACTACTCGTTTGGTGTACTTCGTCTGTATCGCTGGAACTAGTAGACAAAATCCGTTTTCTCTTACCACGAACGGTAATCATTTTAAATAATTTGTTGAGCAAATTTTCCAATAGGTACGTCTGAACCGGTTAGCACAAATTTTTGCAATGAGTATTGGACTGCGAGCAGATAGCGCCGGACCCTTATCAGTTTTTTTGTGATTTTCTTTGTATTGTGCTGGTTGGCATAAATAAATGCATACTACCAAGTGTACCAAAATAATCATGGAGGACAACAGCGAAGAATAATTGATATTTTCTGAATTACAGTTGACTATTCTGAATTACAATTAATATCTTCTGAATTACAATTGACTATTCTGAATTACAATTGATATCTTCTGAATTACAGTTGAGTATTCTGAATTACAACTGATATCTTCTGAATTACAGTTGAGTATTCTAAATTACAATTGATATCTTCTGAATTACAATTGGAAAAGGTGTAGATCAAACAAGTGCAATTAGTCAGCAACTTCCCGAAAATGGTCAACGACGAATCTTTACATTTGAAAAGGAAATTTTAGTGTGAGTTATACGAGAGTTTGCTGACTAATTGGACTACTATCCAGAAACAACTGGTTTTCAATAGACGCAGCAACTTTTCGGTATAGATTCGAACATTAATTCTATTTTTTTCAGATTGTGGTAGGTTAGAAACACAAAAAACTACAGAAAAAAGTTTCTGAAATTTCAATATGGTTCATATCTAGTTTTCTGAAAAAAACAATTCACTTTCAATACCTATATTTGAAATCGACACAATTTTGCAAAAAATAGATTTGAATAATAAAGGAATTTTGTGAACATATAGTTGTAGTTTTATGTATGATGTTCCTGAGAGTTGAAACCGCATTCCACAATAATAAGGTAAAATTGCCTCTCTGTCCTGAAATAGAATTGTCACACTTATTCCAAGAAAAGTTCGAACCCTTTATCCTTATTTGTAGATCAAACATTTTCTCAAATTCTTCAAGTGTGGTTCCAGCGAAATCTGAGGAACTGCCTCTTCTCTCATATTTCGGAGAACTTCAGGCGGCTTGCTAAAGGATTTCGAACAACAGTAGTTTGAACAAATAAGAGTGGGTAAATAATCCGTTGATGTCCTTGTCACTTTCCGAAGGTGTTGTAAATCAGTCGGAATTGTTATATAGAAGTGATTTCTTAAGCCGCTGCTATAGCTCAATATGTCGAGAACTTATTGGATTTTTTGTTCGTTTTTCGGTTTGCTATGCCCTCGAAATGAAAAAGATTCGATATGTGAATTTTCTCTTCAAAAGAAAATATGAAGGATATGCAGGGATTTTCACTTGTTCTTCGAAAAAAAACTCTCCAAAATCAATAAATTGAGCAGGAAAAGTTCAATACTAATTAGGTTTAATTAGGTTGAGTGTTGTACTACGTCTCTATAACCATGATTTTGGCTGAGGGAATTCAATACACAATTTTGGTTTGGCCACGATTTGACTTCTCTATTATTGGATGGTGGTTGAATAATCTGAAATTTTTTTTCTTTGTGGAGTAAGGTAGTCAGAGGCTATGGGGCAAAAAATATTCAATTCAGGAATATTTCTCAAACCGTCGATTTAAAAAAAATGTTCTGATCAAGGAATATTTGATATATCTTATTTGTTGTGAATTAAGGTAGTAGATCATTCCATCGGAGTTTTTGCGAATACAAACTGTTAGAAACAGATTCACCAAGTATTGTGGTAATATGTTCAGGTTGGATGCAATTCAACAATTTTCAAATATCATCTTTTTATATATATGATCTACAACGATTCGGTGATATCAAACTTTTTTTCGAAGGTTGAATTCCTAGTACACCAAGTTTAATCGGTTGAAAAATGTGAACACAACGAATTATTTCCAAAGTTTTGCTGAGCAGATGTCTTGACTGTATTAATAACTTGAGTTTAATGCAAAATTTTGAAAGTTATGAGAATACAGGCATTTTGATAAATCGAGATTGTGATTAAGATCAAAAAAATGGAAAGTTAAAAAATATATATTTAAGACAAAAATATTGGTCAGTTTAATCTGTTGAACAGTTCTAGTGAAATGAATCGCTGTGAAACTGGAAAAGATATCTGTCTTCAATTGTTTCATTGGTCATTCGCTAGTCAATGTTAAGAGCTTCACAAGTGTCAAACGGCACTTCATGTACAACATGATCTTCACCCAGTTTCCTTTGTTCATATTAGAAAAAAATTGTTTCTTGATACTTTCAATTTCCACGCAAAGCTTAGGATATTGGGTAAATTCCTTCTTTCAGTACAGTTGCTGATAAATTCTTCGTTTTTAATTTTCTGGCTTTGTAACCAGTCAAAACCTGAAAATTAACAAAAGTTCATACAGAATCGGTGGAATTGTACAGGTGTAGAAGGGCATAATTCTACCCTACACCGAAAAGTTGCTGCGTTAAAAAGTTTCTCCTGATAAAAAACAACGATAAGTAGTTGATGTATGCATATACTTATATCAGATATGTGTCCAGTAATTATGTAAACATCAAATGATTTAAAAATAATATTGAGTTTCCAGTTATTCACCTGTCTCTCCATAAAAATATGTGGAAGATATGAGACTTGACATTGAGAAAGTATATCAACTGAATTAGTTGATATACAGTTGTTGTCGGGGTTGACGTTCGTCAGCTGGTCAACGGAAACGAAAAATTTTGGAACAACAATTTTTTGATATCATTTTTGTTATATTGATTTCTCAGCATTGGAGAATTTCAATCGGTCTAGTTCGTTTCATTTCATCCCCGAAGTGACTATTGAGTTGACATCAGGTCAATTGATTTCCATACATCCCGATTGTTTTATCAACATTTGAAACTCAGCAAGATCTTCAAACTAAACTGTGTTCAAAATATGGTAGTGACTCAGCTATCATCTGATATTTGTATACATATATTATACGCAAAAAAAAATTGTAGATTGGATGGAGGTAACATTGGTTCTCTCTTCGTAGTTTGGGTTATTAACCTACCACAATCTGAAAAATTAAGAACTATCCACCCTGGTGAGTTGCTGACTTCTCTATTATTGGATGCTGGTGGAATCATCTGAAAGCCTTTTTTTTTGTGGAGTGAGGTAGTCAGAAGCTGTGCGGAAAAAAATATACAATTGAAAATTATTTTACAAATTGACTATTCGTTTGAATATGTTCTACCAACATTTAAAACTCAGCAAGATTTTCAAACTGAAAAGTGTTCAAAATGTGGTAGTAACTCAGCTAACATCTGATATTTGTATGCAAATATCATACGAACAAAAATATTGTAGATTGAATGAAGATAACATTGGTTCTTTCTTCGTAGTTTGGGTTCCTAACCTATCACAATCTGAAAAATTAAGAAATATCCACCCTGATAAATTGCTGGGTGAATTGAAAAATAGTTCGTTCTGAATGAAACACGTTCTATCAGTTTTCAACTTCTCGTGTAGGTTTCTCGAAAAAATCCTATCAAATGTCAACCAAAAAAATTCCAGAACTAATAGTTTTCAAAATAATCATCGTTGACGTTTCGAAAACCGAATCATTTACAGAAAACGAACCTAAGAAGATTTGTGGAAGTTTTGAAAACCGAGGCGGATTTGGTATGCGAAACGTCAACGATAAATATTTTGGTAAGTATCAGTTCTGGTATTTTTTTGATAGTCAAATTTGATATATACGAGAAGTTGTTCACTGATAGAACGTGTTCCATATCGGGATGGATTAAAAATCTGCCTTCTACACTTGTATAGATTCCAATATTGATTCTCATTTTTCAGATTGTGGTAGGTTGATAACCTAAAAAAACTACGTAGAAAAAATCCATCAACCGCCACAAAACAATAATATTCGAACAGTACCATTGGTTTGTTTAACGAAACGATCTCGGTAGGCTCGATCCTGTTCTCTTTCAATCGAATGTAACTGCGACCGCAATCCAGAAAACAAAACATCGCGTTCGAATCACCGGAAAACAACACGCAAAGAGTATCGAGTTTCTGAGGTTAGAAATGCTATCAAATAACCCGAGGTATAACATGGAATGAGTAATTTAATTTAAAAACAGTGTAGGTGAACAGCGGCAACATCAAAGAATCGTCGAGCCTCTTATTATCTGCTACTGTCGGCGAAGGGATCTCCTTTACCGAGCTCAGGGGCGTATCGTCGAATGTTCCAACAATTAGTACGAGTTTGAATGAAAATATGAATTATAATTTCGTTATTATACACGTTTGGTACTGATAAAACACTACTCAGAGAGTATGATTTTATTATTCGACGTTTTGTCGATTTGTTCGCCTTCCTCAGGGCCAATTGTTTCAGCGAGTATTGACGCCAATGTCACATACTTTAACATCAAATAGCAAGAAAACATCGAAACATGAAACAACAGGAGCATCAAAAATATGAATTTCTGCAACTTGAGATCATATGTTTCGGATCTGAAAGAAGCAACAACAGGTATGAACGTTTTGTATGAACATCTGAAGGACAAAGAATGAGGGTGTTTTTTACAAATTCACATGAAACTTTGGTAGAGATGCAACTGATCCTTGCATTCGTGGATAAACTGCATCAGATATATTTTGGCTGTAGGAGAAACTCTGAGAAGAGAGAGTCAGAATTTGTCCAAACATGTGAAGGGTCCACAGCAATAATGATGAATGTCCAAAGAATTAAAAATTAAAGTAATAACATCTTTCGGTCACTTGTGATATGCAGTTAATGATATCGTTGACAAACTTAGCAATATCGTTGGTTAAGTCCCGAGATGAATAAGTTTTTAATATTTGGCCACACTACTCAACGTCACATGTGGTCGCCATTTTGCTGTTATCCTTGCTTGTATTCGCTATATGAAGGAGGATATTGATTAAAGATTATGCAAATTACCAAGTTTAGCTTATAACAGTCATGCTACCTACACCCATGGAAAAGTATAATAACCTGCAAAATTTGAAAATATTCTGTAGACCTGAAATGAAAGACTATAATGATAAGTCTCTGGTTTTTCGGTCTCGAGGGCCGTGTAGTGGAATTTTTACTTCCGGAGCTTTCGGTTACATCTGCGGCAGCCATCTTCAGCGGCGTGGTCTTAGTTGAAGTAAAAATTCCACTACACGGCCCTCAAGCCCGAAAAACCAGAGAAGTATTAACACCGGCCGTGAAAGCCTACATTCTTATATTATGATAAGCTTCCTTATTCTGCAATAGAAAATAGACTGCGGGCATATCTGACAGACGACAGTGAATCAGACAGTTGTAAATCCAGCCTGCTGGACAAACAAACGAATCTACAAATGTTTATTTGTGCATTTGTGTCATATATCAAAATATTTTTTCTCGATAATCACTCACTTTTGAGCGATTTTGAAGATTCAATCCATCGATTCGCTTCTATTTTCGACAATATGAAGAATATTAATCCTCTTGCTGTAAAGAGACGTGAATTGTGGATTAAAGCAACTAGAAGAGCAGATTTAAGTACTGATAAGTTGAAATGGGTAACGGTATATTCATACATTTTGTATCTCAGAATTGCAATTATAATCTCATTAAATTACCATTGTTGTTCATGGAAATACAACGTCACATGCCCGCGGTATATTAGTGATTCAAATGTGAATTAAAACTATTTCAACATCATTTTCTTCAACAAATCGGACCACTCTCATTATTGAGTGTGAGCACAGTGTGGACATTGATCGTCATTGTCCTTATTTTTAAGAATTCCTATTTAGTTGAAGTTACCTATGAATGAAATAATAATATAATAATATGAGTTCTTTTACCTGAATGAAAATATTTTCTTATCTCTAAGTCTGAATTTTCGTTTTCACCATTTATGAACTCAAAACCCAATTACCTCAGAAGAATAAACGAAAGACAATCATCATAATTGCTGTAGAACCTTCTTGTGGAAAATGGGGTAAAAACAAGTTCATATGGATGTGAGACTCTGGAGCACAGGAAGCAACATAATATATGAAGCGCGGTCATGAGAAATCTCATAAAATGTCTTCAAACTTCCCCTGAAAGTCAAACTGGATGAGAATCAAGATCAGTCAAGGTTCATGTGGATAAGAATCATTATATTTTCCTTGGAAACATTCACAATGGAACTCAAGTGCACCGAACAATTTCTACAAAAATGAAATGACATTCAGATGAAACTTTTGTTATCGTGATTGAAATATAGTCGGAGTGCGTCGGCTGGGTATCCGAACTGAGTATCAAAAAATGAAAAAAAAAATTACACTCACTAGGTAGTATTGCACGGAAGTTTGTCTGATAATACTTCATGCATGTATATATGTCCAACTTTTTCCATATTTGTAGCCCTGAGGAAGGCGAAAATCAATCGCCGAAACGTTGGCAAATTAAATTGTGAACACTGAGTAGTGTATTTCTCTTCCAACCGCTCGTGAAAACAACCAAACATTAAAAAGTGACTTCTTTGTGGCAGAGTGGTTCCTTTTTTGATTGACTCCATTTTGATTCTTGATTTCAGCAGTGTTTACTGATTTGTTCATGTTACTCATATGATAAAAGTTTTATTTTATATTTACTTGGATACGATAAATCTAAAAAGTCTCATTCTATTCTCTCCATAAGTATAACCATATTTCCGGTTATCAATTCCTTCTCCAAAATGAAAGAACTTAGCTCCTTCATTGTAGAGACATTTCGACAATATTTTAGTAAGTAACGTACTGAATAAACTCAACTCCATTATAAACAACAGAATATCTTTTGAAAAAATCAGCTTTATGTTCTGGAATTGTTACTCACAAACTGCTATTATAAAGTAAATCCCATGTCATTTTATAAGTTTCGCACTGCTCGTTAAATTGAAAGCCTGCAGCGAAACTCAATCATACTTAAAAGTTAATTTGTCCTCGCGAGAGCACTGAACAGAGGAGCTTTCCTTAAATCTGCTCTAATTAAGATGAATATTCTGTCTGAAATTCTCTCACCTAAGTCCTACTGCGAGAAGTCAAGGTATGCAAGAATGTGATTTCCATTCTGGAAACGTGAGTTGTTTCTAGTGCAAAGGGCTCTTTGAGCACTTGATGAACTGTACAACACGTTGAAATTGGGTGCGTTTTCTTTAGGTATAACTCGATATTTCCCTGCAGTCGTCAACTTCACACAACTTTCGAATAGTCTCAAAACTCGATCCGCAGGACAATTCAGTTTTCACCCAGTTGAACAATCTGAGAGTTCAAGGTTTGACATCAAACAATACAATTCTCAGAGGCATGGAATAATGTATAGAGTTCTAATCCAACAAGTTAGTTTTTTTTGTACAGTATTCAAGTCTGTTTATATTGAATCAAACGTCAGAATCGGATCTTTGAGGAACACTGGTCATACCTATCATCGCCAAATCATTAAATATAGTAGATCTAGTAATACTTGAGCATTACGCAGTAAGAGTAAATCATACCTTACCAATCATTGTGATTGAACTACGTCACAACGAGTCATCAGTTTTTATGGTGTTCCACAGGGCTCTATCCTGGAGCCTCTGTCATTCACCATTTACATCAATGATACATTTCACTACTTACTGCCAAAATTTCTTCCGGGTTTTCTGATAATATTTCGCTCATGTTCTCTTTTCAAAGCTGGTGAACTGAGGAAACAGTCATGACAAACGACAATAACAAGGGTTGAGCACTGATTAACTCGAACTGAAAGGAGGATATTATTGAAATTATTATCTTCCAGCAAAAATCATGTGAATGGTTCCAAGGTCAAGCACTCGGCCCACGTTTTGTTAACCAAGTAAGCATCTTCAGGAGAAAAACGATTAAGTCTTGAGGCAGTTTATCTCTATCGAAAGATTTTACTTCAACAACGGAAGTTCCAGTCTTACCCATCGATTTACAATCTGTAAGATTGAAATCTCTGGTGAAAAAGTAAAAACTTTTTACAAAGATACATTCAACTTGTAATCCACAAACCTCCGATTCAGTATGGACTAGATCGCTTGCTTGTAAATCTTCCTTATTCTTCCGATGTATTTCATGCACGCCCCTGCTTTACTACACTGATAGATCAAAGGCGGCCTCATTTATGTTATGCGGTCACTACCACTTACATATAGATTTGCTAGTTCAGCAAAGGGACACCAATCATTCGAGAAGAAAAGGTCATCCATCAACGTACTGATTGAAAAGTCATTGTCACGTGTGACGATAATCGTTGAGCTCACTGAAAAAACCCAAATCGAAAATTTCCATAAATTTTCCTTGATAGTCTTGAAAATTTTGAAACGGTGCTTCGTGTTGGATGCTGTTCCTTAAGATTCCCCACAAAATGATATACTCAACCCAAGTTTCTCAACACAAATGAGAATTTTTGAAATTAAAATTATCCCAATGAGCGAAAAAAAAAACTTTCTTTTCAAGTGACAAATATACCCCTCTTAAGCCATTCATTATTCCATTGATCTGTGCAATTGTTGATAAATTACGATGGGCCATAAATGTTCGTCTATTTCACTATTGAACTATTTCAAGATATTAATGAGCATCCTGTGAAATTTTTTTTTTTTCATATTTTCGCAACACATTTTTGCAAATTTCATGTCATTCATAAATCATTTGAAATTATTGACAATGGAAACAGACCCTATTGTGTATAGAACATGCTAATCACAATGAGTTGAAGAAGTTCTTATCCTAAATTAAGTTCCATAATTGAAACAATCACTAGTATATACAACGTCTTTAAACAAGTTAATTTGTAATATTTTCATGAGGATTCGGAATCTGGAAAGTATGGTCCCATTTCTAATGATAAATTGATGTAGCCGCTATTAAAGGTTGGGGATGATCATGAAAATTGACCAATAAAACTTTCTATGTTTTTATACCAGTAATGTCAGTTACAAATATAAGTGGTATAAGATCATGGTGAGTTACATTTCTCAACTTATTAATGTTTTCTGGCAACTCATTGTAAGCTTTATACCTATGGAAATAAGTCCCTTTGACACCAGACCAAGATTGTCAAGTCATGGATAGATATTGTTGTTGGCTCTAGTTTATGGGTATAAATTTTATATTTCAGAAATATATTTCTGCTTCGATCAATAAAAAATGCCAGTTCCAGTAAAAAGCAGACTGATGGCAGGATAATGTGTAACAGATGCGCTTATATTTTATTGGAGATTACTGTTTGTTCTAGTTTCAAGTGCTCCCTTTCTCAGAGACAGCCTGTAAAAAATTGGCTCGAAGTATATGACACTGCTGCACGCGGACTCGATAGTTAGAACAGTTCAATAACATTTTTGAAAAAATGATAACAAATTAAATTGCTATAAGACTACATATTTCAATCCCAAAGCCAATACAACCTAACTGAAAACGTCACTCAAATATAATTAGTTCTGGAGTTCCGAACCTCAAACCAGTATCAACCTGAGATTTCAATTCTGATCGGGATGTTGCAAAGAATCTATCGATATATAAGATGATAACATCATATAACATGATCAATAAATATCGTTGTGATGATTCATTTCGTATTGACATAAGACGCCATGTTTAATATTATTCTCCATGATGCCCGTACTATAAGATGGTTTTCTCCATTATATTGAGTATTGGAATATATATCCCTTTTCTTATGCTATCCAGTATATCGTTTTGAGAGATTTTGCTTGAGATCACCTCACATGAAGGTACTATCATCAATATCAACAAAGTCAGTATATTTCAATGATACGCCAATACGTGTTCGGAAAAGAGCCAAGAAACTAAATCCAGGCCTTTGCGACTATTTGCTCTTTCAAAGTCTGGTAGATATTGTGGGTTAAACCAGTACCTGGAAAAATATTACAGGTCAAGCCAGTCAACTTCTCCGATTCTTGAATTACTAACCAGAACATTTTCTGTATTCGAAATTACAACAAAAAATACTACAGTTTCCTTTAAATCCTCTCCTACAATTATGATAAATCTTGGAGGATGTTAGTCACAAACTAATATTTTTCTGACATGGAGATGAAAATACCAACCTTCTTCCTGGCATTTGTTGCTTCATCTATTTTTCTCCTCCCACAGTCCCAAACTCTCCTAATGCTTATTAAATTGTATTTCATCATGAACAATCCTTCGAGTTTAAAAAATTGAATATTCGTGCTCCGTTCTCTTGATATGGTTCTCCCTAACAATTAATTATTGATGCTCAATTATTTGGCATTCCAAGTAAGGCACGAAGTCGAATGTCTCAACTCGATAGCAGCTGCAATAATAATGTGGTGGGCATCCAAAGGAGTGCATTAGGGGAGTGTTTCATAGCACAACCTTTCGCTTAAAGTTTATCCATAGAAAATCGATTATTTGTTTTATATTATATAAATATGGATGTGGGCAAGCGAAACGAATCTGTTGGTTGTGAAACAATACCAATGGTTCGAGTGCACTGCAGTATGAGGCTATTTGAAGAGGAATAGTATGTTAATATGGAGAGATGAAAGTGAAACTTCGATTCTAAATCTCATTTGAAATATAACAAAAAAGGTTACAGCAGACGAGAATTGTTTTCCATATTTATCATAATAGATGAAAAATGGGACAATCGCCAAAAATTCTAAAAAAGATTCTACTTGATGGAATCCAATTGAAACCTCCCGTCGATGTATGAATAAATTGGACTGAAGGCAACCAACGTGAGATCTTCAGAAAAATTGAATAGGAAAAATATATATTTTATTGCATATCTGATGATTCAGCTATAGAAGAGATCATCGATTGTAATATCTTAGCCTATTGGAACCTCGATTGGAAACATTAATTGCTGAAATTATGCAATCATAGACTACTTCAATCGCAAATAAATTATCGATTTGATTGGAGAAAAGATTTATCGATCTTTCAGAACTGAATCCATTTTGATTTATGGATGTTTACACAATATCCCTGTTATGTTATTTTTTATATGATCAATGAAAAATAGAACACAGTGAATCAATTTTTATGGAGAGATGAAAGTGAAAAATGAAAAGAAACTTTGATTCTAAATCTCATTCAAAATATAACCTCGAATATAACAAAAAAAGTTAAAGCAGATGAGAATTGTTTTCCATATCATAATAGATGAAAAATGGGTCCATCGCCAAATAGTCTAAAAAAAACTTCTACTTGATGGAATCCAATTGAAACCTCCCGTCGATGTATGAATGAATTGGACTGGAGGCAACCAACTTGAGATCTTCAGAAAAATTGAATAGAAAAAATATATATTTTATTGCATATCTGATGATTCAGCTATGGAGGATATCCTCGATTGTAATCTTAGTCTATTGGAACCATTAATTGCTGAAATTATGCAATCGTAGCCTACTTCAATCGCAAATAAAGTATTGATTTGGTAGGGGAAGAGATTTATTGATCTTTCAGAACTGAATCAATTTTATTGAGTTATCGATGTTTACATAATATTTTCGTTGGAAATATGGAACACGTGACACGAATTTTGGTACATCTCAGATGATACAGTTTTGAAATCATTTTCTCTCTCTATCATATTTTTACGTTTATGAGCGATCATTTTATTACCAGAATAATAGAAAATTTAGAAAATTAGAACTGAATCAATTTCATTGAGTTATGGATGTTTACATAATATTGTCGTTGGAAATTTTTTCTTTATTATCAATGAAAAATGGAACACAGTGACTCGAATTTTGGTACATCTCAGATGATACAGTTTTGAAATCATTTTCTCTCTCTATCATACTTTTACGTTTATGAGCGACCATTTTATTATCAGAATAATAGAAAATTCAGAAAATTAAAACTGAATCAATTTTATTGAGTCATGGATGTTTACATAATATTGTCGTTGGATTTTTTTTCTTTTGGATTGAGGTGGCCTTTACTTGATGGAAATCCATAGTTATTACGCTATAAGGTAGACACGATTAATTTTCCACAAATTTTTTTCTTTTCGCGCTTTTTCTCTACCTTTTCTTCTAAAGCGATGTTTAAACAGTGTAAGGAAGAATATGGAAAGAAAGGAAATTGCGGGGAATTTTTTTCTATATTATCAATGAAAAATGGAACACACTCGACTCGAATTTTGGTAGATCTCAGATGATACAGTTTTGAAATCATTTCCTCTCTCTATCATATTTTTACGTTCATGAGCGACCATTTTATTATCAGAATAATGGAACATTTAGAAAGTTTGAAATAATAAATACAATAGTATCGTGAACGCTACACTTCAAGTCAAGTCAAGCTGTGAAAACGTCAATTGCCTTGATCGAACAGATTTACAACCTCCTAAAGCTTATTGCTTCAAAAGATGCGACACTTGACTTCTGGGCTTCGGTGGAATCGTAAACCCCCAATAATTAGGTACCTGATAAAGAAATCCCGTACAGCTGCAGATGGATTACAGATACTTTTACGAAATAATAAAGTCGAATGACCCACGGTCAGCTTATTTATAACCAATACGTCTCCCTCAGTCGGCACCTTTGTGCCTCCATATAATGAGCAGGTATTTTGAAAATTTATTGACAATTAAGACACTCTTATTGCGTAACGTGAAAAATATTCAGTGTTTTTATTATCTGGAGAATGGGTTTTCTCGGAACACAGTATACAGAAATTAAAGTCTTAAGAAATATTCAGAAAGAAGGACGGGGTAATAAATCGCAGCTCTGGGGAGTCCGAATTAAAAGACCCTGCTCTAATCTCATGGAAGACGCTTATTACTTCAGTCGAATATTAATCAATCTTTCTTGGTATGTCCTGTCCAACGCTCAGAATTTTATAACATTTCTTATATATAATTATGACAAATTTTTCCTACTCCAGCATCTTTGGCCTTAGTATTGTGATACTAGTATAAATTTCTCTTGATTTTCTCCCATATTGACACCATCCTTACTTTCAGAGGTTTATGACTTTCGAGGTTACCTGAGTTATCATGAAGCATATTGAAAATTGTACGTACACAACCCGTTTTTGAGTGAATCAAAGAATCCTCAATTTATAAAAATATATTTGGATAATCACTGATCGTTTTTGAGATATAACAATAAAAATATTTCGAGACTTTTTTCTCTATTTCTGATCTAGTGATACTCAACTGCAGATGTAACCTGCCATTCATTGAATTCTTAATATTTTCTCTGAATATGGAATACATGAATTTATTTCGATAGCTTTGAAATGGATATCTATATCTCATAATCTCGACACTTATTTTTGGAAAGTTATCACCAAGAATCCCATTTTCTACAAGTATGAGTTGAATAGTGAATCATACCAGATCGATCATCCAGTTAAAATGGAAATAGGTGAACAGAAACAAACAAAATCTGCACTTTTGGTTCTTACGAATATCTTAAAGACTGTAAGTTATATTCGGGATCAACATGAACGATTTGAATTCGATTCCAACATTAGTTTCATCACCTCTTTGGTCCGTTTCCGAGATTGTAATAGTGCTTTTAGTATAAAAACAGTTGCCAACAGAACATTACTCCTCTCCAATCAATCAAAAACTTTTTGATTTCACGAAAAAGGTGTTGATTTTTAGTTCGGTTCCTGTAATCAACTTGACTACTTTTTGTCTTATACCTTTTCTAAATAAAAAAAGGAGGCAATATAAAACTGTGAAAGAAGTGAAATCAAATATATTGAAAAAAATCAAAAAAGGTTTCTTCCATTGAAGTTTTGTATTTCCGTCTTGTTTCGATTCGGATGAGAAAATAGCCGGGAAATAGTTTGTTTCTGTGAATCTTTTTTTCAATATATGCAGATTCACACGAAAAGGAAGCCCCATAATGTTCAAAGAACACCGCGTGAATCAAGGTACAGGAGATACGAATTAACATTCACTTTGAATTTCTGAAGTTTGTAAGCCTCAGGGGAAACGGCAAGTAGTTGTAAAGCTCAGCTGTTATATTGAAAAAAGATCCCTGAGCGAGAAAGGTTTGACAGGTCTCCAAATTTACAACAAAGGGGTGGGAATTCTGTACTCGTCGAGTCGTCCTTGTAGATATTGCCAAAGGTGGAACGATTGAAAACAATTCAGAAGATTTCAGAAGAGCACCGACTGTGAAAATATCTTCAGAAGAGAGACAAGTCTACGACCCTTCTACGATGTTCCAATGAAGTGAGCGAGTCTGTGAGCGAAGAATCAACAAAAAAACGGATTGCCTTTCTCTGAATAGAATCGCGATGCCTCAATGAATGTTTTGGTGCCGAACTCCACACTCGAGAACTATATCCCAAGACAGGTCATATCTGAGCCTTATAGATCATTAGAAGATGACAAGAAGTGAAGTATTTCTTCGCACGAAGTAGAAATCCAAGTTTCTGGGCAGCTCCTTTAGCGATCGATCTCAGTTGGTTTTCCCATGAGAGATTATTACTGATCGTAATTCCTAGCATTGAGATACTTGACTTTGAAGGAATAGTTACTACTGACATCTGAATACTAGACGATGATCTTCGAGAAGAAACATGCCTGGGTTTTCTTAGCATCGATATGAGGAAAAGAAGAGTTTATGTCGAAGTGCTCTAGAAAAACCACATTATTTAACAATAGTTGCTGCCATTTACTTTGTATCACTAGTAGGAACAAAGATTATTGCATTCCAGAGATATTTCCATTGAAATTTTAATCAAAACGAATTGTTGTTATGATTTTGACACTATGATCATCAACAGAAAAGTAGTCACTTTTCCTAGAATTTTACTGGTAAAGAAAACAAACTGTTAAAACACTAAAATCAAGAGACATACGATGAGTTATATTTTCCAAATTCAGATTTTTTATATTACTATCTCTAATTTCTATTTCTAATTTCTAATTTTACTATAATTAGACATGAAGCCTTGTATGTAATGAACAAAACTTATGAACTAGTTGACTTATTTGCTGTGCTTACTCCTCTACCAAATTTGGTTTATTCCTTAGGTCCTGGTTTATGTACCTATCACATGAATAGTTATTCTGAATATAATGATACAATATTTCTTCGATTAGTATGTCAGTATCATTTTCAAAATGTATCTTCGGGAATCAGTGACACATTTTCTTCCCCATTATCCAAAGAGTTGTTGCAACACTCCAAATAATTCCGAACCGTTGAAACAGTTATTTTCATGATCCTTTTGAACCAATTCGTGCTGTTTCAAGGTGGACCGATTCAAATGTTATTACGTCTCACGATTACCATCTCCAGAGAACTGTTTTGTCATTATGCGCTGGTAGGTATTTATAACCCTTTTTTGAACTCTTGCTCTTAATTTTATCATAATATCACGAACAGCCGGCTGATTTAAATACTTGAAATATCTCCTTATAAATGAAGTATTTGAAAGAAAACTGGTTAGATCAAAGGCGGCGAGTCCAGGGCCGACCTCAAGTGTTTTAATTGTTTGTGGATTTATTCAATACCTGCTCTCCGAAATGAAGTTATAATTGGTGGGTAGTAATAACAGCCTTGTGGAGATGATATAAATGGGATAATACATCAAAGAAGCGTTCCGTTTATAAATTATTTTTATATCTAGCTATTATTTGGCAATTAGAGCGGAAGGAGTTCTTGTTTTTATTCGTGGAGTCGGTTGTAAATAGATTTCATGAATCTCCAAAGTGGGAAAGTAAAATGTTCTCGTTCAGTTAACCATACAGAGTGTATCCCAAACTGAGATATAGAAACTTCATTTCTAGTAGTCTCGGTAGTATAGTGGTTAGCATCTCTGCAGAAGCAGAAGGCCGGGGTTCGAATCCTCGCCGGGCCACCGTGCTGGGTAATCGCACTTTAAAAGGTAAGGCCTCGTTGATCCATTGCTCGCACAAGTTTCGACTTCTGAGGGTTGACGTTCGTCAGCTGGTTGACGGAACGAACAATTTTAGTAAGCTTCTGTCATCATCTCCTCTTACAAATATTTTCAATAGTATTCACTGCTTCAAAACCTACTGTCAGGTTCCATTTTCATTGAAAAACTCTCTTGAATTCTAGTATATTGAATACTCATACATTTCTACGATATTTTTATGAAATGTATTATGAACAAAATACTGAGAAGAAACGTATATCGTATGACCTTTCACTTTTCTCTTTCATCATTCATTTCATCACACTTCCAACTTTGAAATATCGAGTGTTGTGACTATGAAAGGTGGAGAAAATATTCATATAATAATAATGATAAACTCCATATAACGATTGACATACAGATACAGCCTCTCAGAGGAAATATCAAGAGATTATTTTTTTTTGAATCTGTCCAGAGTCAGTTCTTGATAGTGATGAGAATCAATAACCACAAGTCCCACAAGAAGCTTTTCAAAATATGCAGTACATCGAAACCCAGAATATACTATTGAAAAATACTATTTCAATTCCTACAAATAGCACGATGAGGGTATATTTAGTGGAACTCGTTGGAAATAATATCTATTTCAAGTTGAAAGAAAACGTTTATATCAATATTCTGAAGAAAGGGTTTGGATTGTTCAATAATAACCATTAGTAATCTAGTTATCCAGAATCGATATTTGTGAGTTGTGAGTAGGTATATCGAAATCTATTAAAAAAAATCAGTCATGATAAATCAATCACAATAGGACTTATCAACAACAAACACCTTCATATCAATTTATCAAACTGCACTTTTTTTTCAACACATGAAATGTAATGGGTACGATTTCTTAATAATATCGATAGCAGTGAAAATAAAAATGGTGTTTAACACGAATTGAATCAAAGCCAGTCCTGTTCCAGCAACAATCGATGGTCGGCATTTCTTTTACAAAGAAGGCTCTTGTGTATATTGTTTTGAATGAATGGATGATGAATCATTACATCAAAAAAAGCGCCAATTATACGGTTAATCTGATTAATTTTTCAGCTGATTTCGTTATAGCTCGGTATATGCGTAACTCTGCATGGTACAGTTTGTTAGGTACATTTTCGGACATCATTCTCAAGAAAACAATATCTTTCAATATTTGCATGCAATAGATCATCTGTGTCTGCTGTTTCACTAATGATCAAGTTTTTTCTTCCGGAGATGTTTTCAGTTTGGTGTTTGGTTTATTGATTTCTACACGAGGTTTCTTTTAATATTTATTAATAAATGAATAATTTCGCTTGAAATATGGGTTCAGTGATGAATGATCTCTCTTTCAACCTTTGAATAGGATTTAATATCTAGCTTGGACAAAATTTGCGGCAAGAGATATCATCAGTAAATGGTGTGACATTCGTAGCCCTCAAGAGGGCGTTATAAACCTTTTATTCCAAAGAAACAAGGGTTTTGTGATAGCTTATTCGATAGGTTTTTAAATTCTGTAAAAACTGTTTGAAATAGGCAACTTTGACTGTCGATAACTCAGGATCGGCTAGGCCGAATCTCAAAATCAAACCTATGTTGATTAGAGAATCGAATGACTTATCAATTGAGATTTACACGACCCTCTTTCAAAAAAAATTGATTGAGCTTCTCGCTAATGAGTGACATCTCAATATTGATTTTTCTATCGAAAAGTACTTGATTTGATGCATTTTCACGTTGATTTTCTACTGAATTGCCCTTTCACTTTTTTTCTTGTTCACATCATACTATTTTTAAAGCGACTTATTATTAAATCAGTTATACTATTTTTTTCAGATGTTTCATTTGATGCTGTGCTTATGCATGACACTCCATCATGCAGTCTGCGAAATGACTTTGGAAGAGCCTATTTACACCAACACCATCCAAAGGTTTGAGCAGGCTCCGGAAAGAAACGGAACAGAAGAAAACGAAGTGAAATCGCTGAAGAAAGTGTTTCTCTCCAACAGATCGATCACTTGTAACGATGGATCGCAAGCTGGGTAAGAAAAAGTTCGAATATTAGGAAGCGCGTCTAATATAGACACCATGTCCACGTTTCAGCAGCCTAATCATCAGTTGTGTCTGTTCGAGTAAAATTAGGATATGGAAAATGTCTCCTGGCAAGATCAATTCAAACAACTTGAAAAAAATCAGAAAATATGAGCAGTGCCGGTTTGGCGTGGATTTTGAAAATGTGATCATTCCCTTTGGTATTCGAATTCTTAGTGATCTCATTTTATTAAAATCGAGGATTCCTATATTCTTGAAACAATGAATACTGGTTTGAGAAATGTTCTGGCATTGATTGCGATGGAAATAACGGTAAGAGTACTACGAGTATGGTAAAAAAGCAGATGTATGCGGTACATTACATCTTAATTGTAACAACAACCACAAAATTCATGTCTCATAATGAAATCCCTTGAAAAGTGACAGACATTTAACCTTGTTCATTTAACAAAATTTTCATAATTCTTCTTCAATACAGAAAAATTGCATGAAGGCCCAAGAGTAGATGACTTCGACTTTGGCCATGCCTAATTCCGAAAAAGTAAAAAAATACTGATTTTCCATTTTTGAGAATAATCCGCAGATATTGAGGGAGAAAGGGGTTTCATGTTTGAAATACCTAGGTACTATTCGTGATCACCATTATAGACATACACTATCCGATAGAATTGCAACTGAACACATATCGTTTTAGCTCTGCTGATTGATTATAAGTAGTAACAGAAGGAGCTCAGGAGAGTCGTTTATGACTTCAGTTTTTTTATTTATCGTCCATTTTTTACATGATCTGCCACAGTGTGCACCGCTGATAATTCGGCTGCTGAAAAATAATGAACAATTACATAGTAAATTGAGAACATTACTGTATTTTTCAATTCAATCAAAGTTGCCCTCCATATATTCAAAAACTTCAATTTCTCCTAACACTTACAGTTCATCCATAAAATAGAATATGGTTTGTTGTTGATATTGTTATTCTGGTTGTTATTATATCATAATTTTACAGGTTTTATCTTCGGAAATCACATTCCAGTAAAAAATGGATCATATTTCTAGAAGGCGGTTGGTACTGCTATGATACCCATACATGTAGGAACAGATGGTTGAAGCAGAGACACTACATGACTTCTTCCCGATGGCCAGAGACACGGGAAGGTGAGTACTCCCAAAGTTTGTTCATATTTTTAGTAGTTTGAAGAACCCAATCACAATACCTGAATGAGACATGTCCACTCTTTTAGAAAACTATCCCTGTGCCTTCAAAATAGGCAAATAGTTTATCATTTGATATTACGCTTTCTAGAGAAGATTGGTATGGTTTGACTTCAAAATTTCAAAAAGCACATACTAATGTTACTGTTGGATTCGGCACAAATATTGAAAGTAGAATAATGATATAACTGAGAAATTTACGTCTGTTTCAACACACAGAAAAATTATGTATCTGTTCCTAAATATCCCTAAATACTTTAATACACATATTTTCACGGCTTACTACTCTGAATTCTGAATAATAAATTAGGGGTTGAAGCCATTCATTGAATTATAATAGTCCTAGGTTCCGTCTTCAGCTTTATATCTTAACTCAGTCAACAGGCCATCTGAATCCTCATAGGTCTAAGTGAACGTTATTTTTCGACGCATGATTCCTTTTTTGGTGAAAAAAATTCAATAATTGATGAAAGACGTTCCAGGAATACTACTTCTCTACAAAGCCATCTTTGGGATGGTCTATCAGGTACCTTCTAGGTTCGTCAAATTTCAATGCATTGTTTCATTACTGGATTTCCAACCATATATAAAAATAGTTAGAACTTGACGAGAGGCAATCATAAAAAAACGAGAAAGTTACGGCTTGATCTATTTTCATAAAATGAACAAGTTTATTGATGAAAAGTAATAACTTTTTCACACATTGAGCAGAAAACGATATGGATAGTCCATTCAAACCTTTGTACCAAAGGCAACGCTGCTGTCAAAGATATGAACGGAATGTAAATACTATTTGTGTGTTGGTAGGGAAGTATCTAATAATAACATTTATTCATCCCAAGAAACATTTACAGTTTATAAATAGGGATATTGAACATATAAAAAGTGAAATAGAACAAAATATGATTATGTAGCAGAAATATATGGAAAAAAGACTGTTGAATTGATCAATGATCAATATAATTGAATTCTAAAATATATCATTTTGATGATAAGATATATTTTTTGAGGTTGTGTTTGAACTTTTTGATATTTTTAATAGTTTTAATTGAATTCGGTATTTTGTTGTAGAGGTTTGTTCCCTCATGAAAAATTGATTTTTCTCCGAATCTGGTATGTATTGAATGTACTACAAGTTGGTGAGCCTGTCTAGTGCCGTGAGAATGTGTAGTATTGATTTCATTGAAAAGTATGGCAGAGTGTTTCATCTTATGTTTCACACAGTGAATAAAAGTACAAGTTTTCAAGAGGTATATAGAATTAATGTCAAGAAGATTATGTGGTTTATAAAGATTTACAGTAGGTTCCCTGTAAGGCAATTTATAAATACATTTAATGATTTTATTTTGTAAATATTTCAGCGGATTCAATATTGAAGCGGTTGCCGTTGCCCATATAGATGTGAGATATTGTAGATTAGAATATACCAAACAGAAATATATTAATCTCAAATATTTAAATGAAATTTCGTTTTTTATTCTGAATATGATATGATTCTGATCTATGTGAAGTCCCAGAAGTTTAGTAGTTTCAGAAAATGTTATAGAATTATTTTCAAATTTAAGTGGGTCACAGTGGTCAATCAAACACAATCATGCAATGGCCAGATCTATCAACAATTGAAGAATGCCATAAATAGGCTGGTAGCATAACGTTTCCATTTGAAATTAACGAGTTACTTTAATTTTTTATGCGATTTCAGTTTCATCAGACCATATTTTCAACCATAACTATTTTAGTGGTACTAATACAAGTAATAGTAAGGCCAACCAATTAATACAGTCGACTAGTTTTTCATGTCGACTAATTTTACCGTCGAATAATTATTATGTAGACAAGTAGATAGTGTCGACTATTGGTTTGTCGACCAAAACGTTACTTCGACCAATCGTTTTTCGGTCAATCGTGGCTGACCCTCATTTTAGTGATATATATCATAGTTGAAAATAGCTTGATGACTATCGTATTTATTTTTCAGTCGGTGGAATACTGTCCCCCAACATGAGAGAAAACCCTTTTTGGTGGAACGCTAATCACGTCTTCGTCCCTTATTGCACCAGCGACTCTTGGAGCGGATCCAAACCCCCTTCTCCCAAAGAGCTCTTTAGCTTCATGGGATCCTTCATCGTCCGCCAGGTCGTCCGGGACTTGATCCCATTGGGCTTGGAAAACAGCACGGATCTCCTGCTGGCGGGGAGCAGCGCGGGTGGGACCGGAGTGATGCTCAACCTGGACTACGTTAAGGAGCTGCTACACGAGGAGTTGTCGCTGACGCAGATCAATGTGAGGGGCGTGTCTGATTCCGGGTGGTTCTTGGACAGGACGCCATACGCGCCGACTATGAAGCTCGCTGTTGACGGCATCAGGAAGGGGATGGATCTGTGGAGGGGGAAGGTACCGAGGAGATGCAGAGAGGAGTACTCTAGTGAACCTTGGAGGTGCTATTTCGGATATAGATTATATCCCACGTTGAAGAGTGAGTTCCCACTACTTGATATTTGTTTGTTTTCACAAACATATATATATATATATATATATATATATATATATATTATATAAAATCGACGAGAAGCCTTCATACTATTATTATTATTCACGGTCATTTACAAATATTTCATATTCATAGAATGCAACTGAGGCATATTCCAGTGCTGATCTGAAGTAATACCAAGGCCTCTTATTTCTTTTACCCCAGACAGTAGTTTTCCATCAAGTCCATCATAACAGAGTCATTGTTTTATTCGGAAAAAGTTATAACGAGACATTTCATCATGTTCAGGTACATGTTGTTTGTTGAGCACCAATCATATACAGTGTGTAACAACGAAAACGTAACAGAGCCGTTTTTGAATATAAAAAGTGGGAGTTTTAAAAAAAGCTTGGACACGTCATTTCTAATTAAAGGGAAACACCTTTCAGACTACTCAGATTTTTTGTAGTACGCACCCCCTCGGAGGGGTGCGTCCGACGATCCTTATTTAGATAGGGAAAGTAGGTCGAGTGGCACCTTGTTTCAAAGGTCTTTCGAATACCTTTACAACTCTGTTGACAGAAAATTTTTGTGACGATTAGTTTTCGAGATGATTTGAAGTTTTAAAGGTATTTGTATTGAGTTCAACGCTTTTTAAAATAAATCAAATTGTTTTTGAGGTACAATTTACGTTCAGAACTTTCATAAAGATATAAATTTTTGCTTTTTATGACAACCTGCTAAAACGTATGTGATTTCGTATTTTTTGTTTATTACGAGGAGATTTTTTCGGGGAATGGGGTTGGTTACCAATCGTTACAAAAAAATCTGAGTAGGCTGAAAGGTGTCCCCCTTTGAATAGAAATCGACGTGTCCGAGCTTTTTTTAAAACTCTTACTTTTCGTTTTCAAAAACGGCTCTGTTAAGTTTTCGTTGTTACACACTGTAGAATATCTAATTCGTTCTGAAGAATCTGACTGTCCAAGACATCACTAACTGATAAAATTATCTGCTAATAGCAAATACTTGGCATACTGTAAACAAATTTACAATGTCATTAACAAATATATTGAACAATAATAGTCCACAATTTAATCCCTGTGGTACACCGGAAGCTACAGGAATTGTTGCTGAGATGTAATTATTAATTCTTACACGACAAAAACGTTGTGTTAGGGAGCTTTTTATTCAATTTTTTTGTCCACCAATCATCAATATAACCTCTTCTTCTTAATTTTAGCCGACCTGTTCGTGTTCCAATGGCTGTTCGACGAAGCCCAAATGGACGTAGACAACGTAGGAGCGCCAGTCACGAAACAGCAGTGGGATTTCATACACAAAATGGGGGACGCTTTGCGCCAGAGCTTAGATAACGTTTCGGCCGTTTTCGCTCCGTCATGCATATCGCACGCTGTATTGACGAAAAGGGACTGGCAGAGCGTCAAAATCGACGACATCTCCATAGCGGAGGCTCTCCATTGTTGGGAACAGAAAACGGGAAGGAGGAGATTGAAGAGAATGAAGCGATTGAAGAACGGGAAGATGGTGCCGAAGAGACTGAGGAGGAAAAAGAAGCAGAACGGCGAAGAGGAAAGTTTGAATGTTCCGCTGAAATCTGACGAAGGTGAACACGTGAAGGATAATGTCGTCAGAGTCAAGAGGAGGCGGAAGAATAGGAAGAACAAGGGAATGAATAAATTGAAAAGTGAGTTGTTATTTAGGTCGGCTATTTTATACCAAGAAGTATTAGAAAATACTTATTATACTGTAGTAATCAAAGATGAGAAAAACATATCCCAAGCTTGAAAGATTTGTATTGTTTGGAAATCTATTTTCGACTTCATCAATACCAGTTTGAAACATTCACAAGAACTCATGGATAAACTATCATAAAGTTATAATACTCGGCCTCTAGGTTATGTGATCTGCTACTCATAGTGCAGTGATGTGGATTGCTTGTTTGACCTCTACGATCTAGATGTAATTCCATATTAGGCATTTATTAGATTCATTATAACTTGTTTTACGAAAAAGACAGCCCTTTGAGTTCATAGCAACTCTTATCGGAGATAAGTGACTGGGAAACAAAAAAAACTTTCAAACGAATCCTGTATAGTGTATAATAGTTGGTCCTCTCTATAATATAAACTTAAAAACACTGAAGCTGATAGATTTCAGTTACTTGGAAGGAGTCAATGCATCTCATCAAGAATATTCCATAGTTCCGTGATAACAACAATATTTGCAACTTCAGTAATTTCATCTTTCTCAAAGTGGCTTGAGATATCTTGCAGAACTCGTTCCACCAGCTATAGAACACTTCGCATACAAAGTGTTATAACCTCCAAGAATCATTCTTCCAATCGTAATCATTATTCAAATGCCTCTCTCTTTTGTTTCAGATCATTCTCGTGCAGAGTTAAAGGTAGATACCAGGACACTAGAAATGAGACAGCAATTCTCCAACGAAAAACGAACCACTAGGTCTGTCGCTCAGAACCAGAAGAGGCCGAAAAGGAAACACTGCTCCCACAGACACTTGGATAGGTGCTCTTGGCCTCAGTGCAACCACTCATGTCCTAGGCTCCACAACCCCTTCACGGGGGAAGAACTAGACTTCAAAGAACTGCTCAAGTCCTTCGGGCTAGACATGAACAACGTTGCCGATGCGTTGGGCATCGATATGCAGACATTAAACAACATGGACCAGTCAGAGTTGTTGAATCTTCTAACGCAGCAGTCAAGGAATTGAGGAGTCGCTCGAGGAGCTTTGTTCATCGATTTTTCTTTCAACAAGGCATTCAAAAACTGACTGAACTAATTGGGAAATTATTTGTACTATGTATTCAACGGGGACCTTTGTAAACAGTTTCAGTAGCTCCTAAAATGAGAAATCAGGTAGTTTCAACCCAAAACAGTCTCACAGTACGTTTGCGTGTAACTTGAAGATCTAATACGCCTACCTTCCTGCAAGACAATATTCACAACATAGCAAATTACTAAAATGACTGACGAAATACTCAAATAATCAATGGCAGCTTAGAATCTCCTCCAAAATAATGTAATTAATTTGTGAAAGTATATATCTATTCCCCACTGGCTTCAAACAATTAATTTTTATATGAGGCAGTTTTTCCTTCTGAAAACAAACATAAATGTTCTCCAATGGCCAGAACTTACTGATATCTCAGCTTACATCACTCCTCTGACTCTTTGTACAAATCCAATCATCTGATGAAGTTTATGAAAATACTTCATCCATAACCGCAAAATTTCTTCTTGGCTCCCAGTGAATGTATATAGGTGATTCAAAACAAGACAATTCAACATGTAAATATTCATTTGTAAATATTGGAAAATATAAATATTCGTACTACGAAATTTGTAGGTATAGCTAGGTCGATAGGATAGAGAAAACATATTTTATTATTTATTCTTATCAAAACAGAAATATTTTTGTATGTGTTTAAATTATTTCTCTTTGAATAAACTAAGTTGATACGACGTTCATGTACCGGGTAGTTGTATGTCGTTGGGTCGAATAGAAAAAAACAATCTTTCATTTATATCACTGTTTTCACGAATACTATTTACTTTATCAATCAAACTCTTGGGAACAGTCAATATTGTTTGCAAGATATCAAGATTTTTTATGTATAAATCATCTCGCACTCATTTCCTGATAATTTTATTTGGAGTTTATTAAAACTGAAAATGCGAATTCTTGAAAACGTGCATATATTGTAATTGAGGTTGGTCCAGAAACATGGCCCTGGGGTTCTTATTTTCACTTATCATTAAACTGATTATGTTCTGATATAACGGTTTGTTGCTATTCAATGCTTGAAAAAAAATTGTGTGTCATCAATTCATATCATCAAGCAAGACTGCATAATATTACATCTATTGTAACGAATACATAAATGGAAAACTGTGATATAGTGTTCGTGAAAACCATTTCAAAGTGAATCGTGTTGAGTTCGTGTTGTTGATTTTAAGTCGAAAGATTCGAATAACTGCTGACTGAAACTAAAAAATTCATGAAAAGACAGAGTCGATATTGAAATAAATATATTTCCCCATTTCAAATTTCTATGTTTTATATTCATTCAAATTTTTGTATGTCGATTCAAAATCCTTCAAATACTTATATACTACCTTTTATGCATCAGATCATTCCTTTCATAATCAAATCTCATTTTTCTAGCAAAATAAAAGACATGCAATGTTTTTTTGGTCATGGCGCATACATTAATCCAAAGAATTGCCCTACGTAACACAGGACTGATTATGTTCTACCTCAGTTGTACAGATTTTTTGTTAGATTAGCTTACTTTATTTTATTTATATGTGTATGTATAGACCATTGATTGTATGATATTAAAAATCTATAATACTATGCGTTTTTTATAATTTTCACTATTTTACCAGATGAATAAGAAAACTTGATATGAGGTATGAGATTTGATAGGTTGAACATTATGGTGCTCTTCGAAAATGTTCGGTGTATTCACAGACAGAGTAGAAGCAGAACCCCTAAAAGATGCCAGAGAACACTTTTGAATATTGACAACCTAAAAAGCGTTTCTAATGAAGTTATTATGGGGCTTGCAATTAATGGAGTTTTTCTAAGATTATTCCGAACAACGTCGATTTATCCGGATTTCATTTCCAGATCTAGGGTCCTCATCATGTATGCCTGATTGTTTAACCAGAATTAAGTTTCAACTAAAACAGTAAAAAATTTGAACAAGTTGATAAACGATGAGATTGAAACTTCTGGTATCAAAATTGAAACTGTTTGCAGAGATCAATCACCCTAACACCAAACTGAAATGATTGGCACTCAAATGATATCAGTTTGGTGTTAGGGTAATTAATCTACAGAGAGTTTCAAATTTGGATTCAGCAACGTCATCATTTTCATTGTCAGAATGAGGGATCGAAAGTGATCTCTGTAACATGCATTTTTGATGATTTTTGAATTTTGTTAAATTTCAAATATTTCCACCCAACTAGCAATTTTATATTTTATAATAGTTGCGAAAATGTTTCAGAGAAACAAATTATAAGACTGTATTCCTCTCAGAAATGTTCTCAATGTGTTTATAAAACAGCTATAAGTAGTAAATTGGCACCGTTTTATATAACATTATAGTCCTTATTAATATTTCGTTAAGCCTTTTACAAACACTACAAAATAGTATGAACATTTCGACCGATACTATAAAAGTTTTTTAACACTCTTAAAAAGTAGTTTTGTAAAGACTTCTCTTACTGCACTTCTGCAACATATTTGAGCAATACTTATAAAATAATTGTGAGAGACAATTTCATAAGAGTTTTTTAGTAGTTTTAAGTGAGCGTTATAAAATATAATACAGCCTAAAGAGATACCGATAAAATAAAAAAGTGGTAAAACTGTTTTCTTGAAGGCGCAAGGAGTAATTTTGTACTGGACACTAGGAAAATATAATAGATATGTCACCAACTAAAAACCAACAAATAGAAATGTTGAAACAAATTTTGATCATACAAAAATTTACACTGTCGAATTATCAATTTTCTACTCGCAAACTCAACTCAGTTTGTTCTAAATAATATTGTCTTATAATATTCATGTAATTTTCAGCTGTAAATATCACTATAGTTGCGGTATTTCATATCTTCAACTCATCTAATGTTGATATTCCGGATTGCTATCATTTTAAAAAGGCGTCATTCTATAAAATAATTTGGTATCAATAGTAATCATTTTAACGCATTTTAGCTACTATAAAACTCCTACAAAACTGTTAAGAAATACTGAGTTCTGGAAGTGATGGTATAGGGAGATTATGAAGTGTTTTGTTAGTATTTTCAATAGACAGAGTGACTCAAAAATTTTCCAAATATTTTTTTGATGGAACACCCACGGTACGAATTGAGTCTGAAGCTATTACTGTATGATATTGTTTTTGAAAATTAACGACAGAGATGCCCCTATCACTGCACATCATATTATCGCAACATATTTTCAGTCTTCGTCTAAACGAACCACTTTTCTTAATGTTTTTCCAATGACCAATATTACATGACATCATGCGTTAGGTTAGGACACACTTGTCAGATAAAACTCACAAATTATACTTCATTGACCTCTAAAATCAATGACAGCTGGTTCTTCTTCAAAGCTGCATTTCATTCTTGGCGACAGCAAATATAGAGCCGCGGAAGCAATTTGATTGTATAACAGTTATTTTGTTGTGTTAGAATTGTAGTAAACCATACTATAAAATAGTTGGGAAATTATCATTAATGTGACAATATGGTAATAAAACCAAAATTGTGTTTGAAAGCATTCCAATAAAATAATTTCATTAAAGCTACAGAAAGCGGTTATAAAATAAGCTTCGAATAGTTTTATAAAGATCATAACAAACTAGCAGAAAAGTGCTATAAAACTGCTTCAAAACGATTTACTTTTATAGCAAAATATGTTTTATAAGTTAGTTGTTAAAACGTTTCTGTGATAATTTCGTGACAATTTTATAACGGTTTTTTAATTTAATTTTATAAACGTTCCTACGACAAATTTATAAAACACTATTATTGCGTGTTCACAGGTCATCTAATATAATCTATTAGCATTTTGGAAGTAATTATGAAATAATAACAAAATAAAACTGTTGCAGCACCATGGAATTATAATAAAATTATAGTAAAAGTTTCTTTAAGGATGATTCCGTAACTGATAATTAAGAGAGTTTGAAGTGAAAATAAAAAATAGTCAAGTATATCACAGCTAGTTACGCTTCTTCATTGTCAAATCAGAAAAATGATACGAGAAAGCTTCCTTTTCAATAAGTCAATATGACCAAACTAAGGAAGTGAACTATCTAGGTTCCAGCAATTCAACGCTGTCACTACTATTTGGGACAAAATTTGATACACTGCGAATGATACAGACCCATATGGATTTATGAATGTAGTAAAATTATCTACAGAGATGATTCACAAGAGAGGACCGTACTGTGATTTGGCAAAGAAAAACATTTCTCCAGAAATATTGATAAAATTACTGTAAGATGATTATTGAATAGAGAAGGTAGGTATCCATTTTGAGCAATTCAAAAGCGTCTGGGGAATAATCCGTGGCGAAAATTTCGGTGAGTGGTTTCAATATAACAGTTATAGTGTTTATTATAATCTCGATATTCAAATCATTGGCATCTGAGCATTCAGAATATTTGACTGACCTCATAGTGTCTGAAACTTATATATGTCACAGGCTTCAATGAGAATGAATCAATAGGAACAGAAAATGTTCAAATTGAAGTAGATCTTTTTCAGCAATTACCAAAAGTGGTTTTAAAACATTGTCAATTCCAACACACTACTCGTTGAAACTGACGGAAGATATGGCACTGATATGAACACCGTCTTCACTCTTTTTTTTTCTTCATGTACAACAATGGCATAACTGAATAGTGTTGAATATCAATATACTGATATTCGTTAACCTTGATTCAATTATACATGTTCTCTCTCTAATTTGTAGTTGCCTCTCCGGTTGAGTTGAAAAGCAGCTTTAGCTGATACTTCGCCCTTTCATCAACTTCACCAGTTATCTCTCCATCTTATATAATTGTGATGATAATATGTACGTTGATGAATAAAGACGATTATTATTATTATTATTATTATTATTATTATTACTCAAATTCTTGACTTTTTACCAGCAAGCTCTCGATCTTATTTCAACAGGAAGTATAAAATCCCTACAAACCAATTATTTGCCATCACTTCTCCTATTCAATTTCAATGAAATATCATCTACAGAAGAACTGAAACAGTTTTGGAAAATGATCGAGTAAATGATGTTAGGTAATAAATGAGGAAATCAAAAGGATGTCTGCTGCAATGCAGTGGTTGCAGAGGTGAGGGGGTATGTTTACAAAATATTCTATTTGACTGTAGTACCTCATGAAGGTTTTCCGAGCCTTTTTATAGTCAAAATGGTAAATGCACTACAGGAAAATCAAGGTCTCCACGGAGCGCCACAGTATATAACAATTGTAATTATTCTTTGGTTGCTTAGTGACCTGTTTTCTGGGCACACTCATGAGAATGAAAGGTTGGAAGAATCATAAAAATGCAGGTAATAAAGTTATGTGGTAAAACAGAAAATATGTGAGTGAAAAAATAGAACTATCCGAAAAAAAAATATTGAATAGATAAAGCTCTATTCTCTGTCAGTACGTGGTGGGAACCTCAGCTCTGTCGCACTCAGACTCATTGTGCTTCTTCCTATCCATCTGTTTGGATAATCAAGATAACGATTAGGTACCTACTTCAGTATTTTGCACGTGCTGAATATAACTATAGCCTTCTTGATTTTCTTTCTGAAAAATTGTTATCCCTACCATCTCAGATGACACCATGAATATCTCTCATCAATTTATGATTTTTCATACGGATAAGCTTCATAGTTGTTAATTTGGTTGTGGTTATATTAGTGCGGTCTCCTTTCTTTCACGAATTCTATGACTATTCCTTCATTTATTCTCAGAATACCTGTTTTCTTGTACTCAGCTCAAAAAACATCTAGTAATATCCCTTAAGTGAGCTTCCTATGGTAATACTTACTTCAACAAGGGTTTATTTTTGACATCAAAGTTCGGACATGGTCGCAGTATACATTTTCAATGGAGAAAATGATTATTGATTAGAATAACAATCATATTCAGAATTCACCTATTCCAGATAATGTCATGTCATGAAAATCAGAAATGAATTCCAGCAAACCAGTGTGAACTGATTTTTGCTGACGATATTGTGGAATTCAAATGTAAACGAGTTCACAAGGTGAAAAATTCGTCATCTTCATGCTTCTGTAATTCGGTTAATAGAGATGTATCAAATTAACACAGAGATTATAGAACATATACGGGGGTCAGATCAAAAACGGTAATTTCACCTTACCTCTTGAACATCCTCCATATTGTTAACAATCCGAGACCATAATGGAAAAAGGTGAATAAATGGAAGAGGGCAGAAGCAGTTATTTTATGACAGGTGTTACTTCATCAACCTACTGTGTAGGTTCACATGAGACTATCGTGAACAAATTGTTCCTAGATCAGCTGGTCTGAAGCCAGTCTTGAAGATTACTCACAGACTATAAGTAAAAAATTCAAGTTTGAAATTGTTCCTTACAGGTATGAAGCATTAATCTGTTAGATGGCAATGAAACTATAGAGATGGAGAGATTATAATGAATACGTAATATGTTGGTCGTCCGAATCTATCGAGCCTTCTATTCAATATCGATTTGCGTTCGATTTCTCGGAGTTGTTGACAGAAGATGATAATTTTATTCCTCTTTTCCCTATACCCGCATCAACATTAATTAATCTGTTCTGAACACATTTACCAGAATGACTGGAATGTGTTTTCAAAGAGGACAGACCATCTGAAGTGTTAATCACACCATATTGGAATCTGTCCATTTGTACTTGCATTGATGCACTTTCAACATGGTAAGAGATAGATAGAGAGATCAATCAACTACAGTGGACTGTCACCTCAACAAGCTCCTGTGAATTATATTATTATAATTATAGGGGTTACGGATGGCAGATGGTGCTTGGAACAGTTCGCTACCAAGGTTAGCAAATAACATTAGTTTGATATTGGGGTAATTGGATCTCTACCAAAAGTTAAACGTTCATACCAAAGGTTCCGATTTCATCGTTTATAACTTACTGGTTTCTGAGGCCATGGTCTGCGGGTTTTTGGACCTTATGTTTCGCTTGCATCTGTGGCAGTCATTTTCAGAGGCGATGCGGCATTGGTCGAAGTGTCCTTCGATGCGATGACAGATCATCAATTATCAGCCACAATTGACTTCTCGGAACCCTCTCCTCTATCTTCGGAAGAGTAGTCTATTTTGAATCACTGGCATCCATTTTCTATAGATGTTGGGAAACCATTTTTTGCAATTTAAAATGTTTCTATGGTTATGGATTTCCATAGCTTCCCTATAGAGCCGTGCGTAATAGCTCAGATCTGCAAAAGACCCATGAACTCCATTATCTACTCCGGGAGAGTATAGAATACCATACAATTCCAAGAGATGCTAACGCACGTCTGCCTTTTGTAACTATTTTTAATTGTTCAATTGAAGATGCTGTTAAAACTGCATCATGAATTAAACACTTCATTGAATATAGAAAAAATTACAACTTTATTTTCATTTTCTACATGTTAACCCCATTGAAAGTGTCTGCTTCATTTACTATTCGTTGAGATACTACCTCAATTTTATATAGAAGATTGTTGGCTTCTCAATAAAACACTTCTTTTGGGCTATATTTTTTACACTTGTCCTCTATGCGCAGTACCTGGTGTTCCAAGGTAGGTCTGGCCAACACATACTCCCCTTCGTATTTACCCAAGAGATGTATTATAGCAAAATCTCTAGGTGCATAAAACATTTCTTGACACGAGCTTCTGCAGCTCTCCGACTATATAGGAACCACGAAGAGGAGCGTAAAAACAAAATAAGTTGTCGATATGGAAAAACACGGAAGTCGGCCACGGACTCTTCTAATGATAGAAGAGAGGGTCCCGAGAAGTCAATTGGGGCCAATAATTTATGACCCGTCACCGCGTCATTCTATAAATAAATAATTGTTGGTTGAACCACATTCAATCGAAGTCTCGCAGTAGAGAAGGGCACTTCGACTAATGTCGCACATCGTTGGAAATCGTCTGCTGGAGATGTAGACGAAACGTCAGACTCAAAAACCTGCAGACAACTGCTCAGAAACCGGGAAACACCTTACAAATCAATTTCGTATTTGTGGAGATGTATTTGAACCCCCCTCGTAACGTCATCTGGAAAGTGGGATCGGAGGTGCGACGTATTTTATACGCGCCTATGCACATGTTGATTACGCCAGTATCAAATTGAGAGTAGCGGTGTGTGGATAGTTTTTGTTCATATCTCTTTGTTTACAATCGCTTTATGATAATATCTCTACGACCGTTCCATCGAGTGGCCATCGAGGAAGATGATAAATTCCAAACCGACACATTTCTCATTCTGATCTAATTGGTCGTGATTAAACGATAAACCATGATGGAGTTCAATTTGGTAATTGTGTGTTGGTTTATTTTATGCTGCATCGGCGAAATTCTGTGCTATGCAGGTAAGACAATAACTTCAGCTCACAATAATATATTCATAGTACAATTATTATCGTTAATTCAAAGAATCCAAGTGTGATTTGTAGCAAACGTTTCCGAACTTCAGTATATCAATTTTCACATGTATCAACAAGTGTTCGGAAGTCCCCATTGATATTTTTTCATATTGAAAATATTTTCCTCATCCTTTAACATGATTCTTCGGTGAATTTTCATCTTAGGAGTATTTGAAGTCAGAATACACCAATATTTTCTTTTAGAAAGTGTCATTGTTAAAGGAGGTGTTTGAGTTCATCCATAGAGTTTGCCAAACATGAATCGTGTGACAAAACTCACAAAATTCCTATCATCACCATGAACTGTTTTCAAAGAGTAGAAACAGAAAATTTCTGCCAATATTCAAACAACACACGACTGTCATCCAAGTTATTCATGAGAAAGAATTTGTCATTTAAATCTCGATTTATCTGAGGCAGATGGCCTTGATATCGATTATTTCCAAATGTTTGGTGTATCTGGTGAGGAAGTTCCATAGATCATCCATAGGCTATCTGAGGGACCCAATGGATAATCCTAGATTTGAAAGTGTTTGGACGGTGAGCTAGACACAGCACATAGACCTCACCGTTCTAGACCGGGAGGTCATGACAGGTGACGTTCCACCATTTTTTCGAGCATGCCTTTTTAAGGTTTGATAAATAACCCTAAAATATCAAAGATAGTCGGGGTTTTAGCCCCCCCGCGCGTCCTCTTCATACGGAAAACGATTTTCTTTCTGTGGTGAATTTTCGTGTTTTTCCGTGATATTTTACTGCATGCCATTGTAATATATGGAAGTTCAAACTAATTGAAGCTCTAATAATTGATGGCATGCAGCCTGCAGCGGCCCAAGATGATCAAAGGATTATGAAAACCTGAAAAATAATTAAGGAAAATTCCGTTTTTTCAAATTGCATGCCGATGTGAAGAATTGAAGTTTCTGTAATAAAAATACTAAGGAAAAATTGGCATGCACCCCTCGTAGGACCAACGGTGGAAAATTTCCGGAGAATTCTGTATAATTTTAACACCGATTTTCCGTGATTCCAAACTGCAAGCCATTGAAAAAATACTTGATTCGTACTATTAATCAATAGGAGAAAATTTGGCATGTACACCAGGGTGTTGCAAAATAGAGGCATGCATGACGAAAGTTGCAAAAAACACTGAGCAAATTTAGGTGACTTGTTTTTGCATGCCGTTTTGAATTTCATAAACTTACCTTATTTCAAGTCATGAATGTAAATGGCATGCATGTAGCTACAGCTCAATACACAAAAATTGTCAAAAAATTGAATAAAAATCAATTTTTGAATTGAAAAAAAAAATCTAAAAAATGCCGCGACTTATTTTTGCATGCCGCTATGTATTTTGTTAACAGATACTTTTTTGAGCCGAAATGCAAAATAGCATGCATATAGCTTTATGACAATTGGTTAAATAAACAAAAAATCGTCCGATTTAATAATTACATTTTTTTTATATTTTTCATGAAAAATTTGAGTAGAAAATCATTGTCAGTATGATTATTCTATACATGAAGTATTATTATTATCATCATCAATCGCTTCATCATCAACATCATCGACATTATATGATCTTTATCGTCATCCTCATCGCGGCCATGTACAGACTCTTCTTCTGTTGTGTAGCCAATACCGGAAAGGCAATCGCTGTCATCGTCATCATTTGATGACCTGATACATCATGCCGACCGGTAGCGAATTTGTTGTTTACTTCTATACGGTGGTATAGGGAATGGCGTAGCGTGTAGCGTCTATCATAGGGTAGTAGTAACCTCTCGTGCTAGTCGACGTATGATAGGCCACGTTTAGACAAGAGACCGGGAGATTCGAGTCATTTGAATTGCTTTTTTTTACAATTCTTGAATGTTGGACTGTGATAACATGTATGTTATTTCAGCCATCAACTTGAAATAATGTTTATTCAAACAATTTTCATGGAGCTACATGCATGCCATTTCGTATTTCAACTCAAAATAGTATCTACCAACAAAACTCAAAGCGGCATGCAAGAAGAAGTCACGGCATTTTTGAGATTTTTTTTTTTTTCAAAAATTGATGTTTATTCAATTTTTTCACAATTTTTGTGTATTGGGCTGTAGCTACATGCATGCCATTTACATTCATGACTTGAAATAAGGTAAATTCATCAAATACAAAACGGCATGCAAAAACAAGTCACCTAAATTTGCACTATTTTTTGCAACTTTTATTATTATTTATAATACGATGGGCTTATTCAACATGCATGCCATTCGAATTAGATAATTATTCCGTTATAAAATTAATATTCATCCTTATTAGGAGTGATTTGGAATCACGGAAAATCGGTGTTAAAATTATACAGAATTTTTCGGAAATTTTTCACCATTGGTCCTACGAGGGGTGCATGCCAATTTTTCCATAGTGTTTTTATTACAAAAACTTCAATTCTTCACATCGGCATGCAATTTGAAAACACAGATTTTTTTTTTATTTTTTTTCAGGTTTCCATAACCCTTTGATCATCTTGGGCCGCTGCGGGGTGCATGCCATCAATTTTTAGAGCTTCAATTAGTTTGAACATACGTATATTACAATGGCATGCAGTAAAATATCACGGAAAACACGAAAATTCGCTACAGAAAGAAAAGCGCTTTTTCTTATGAAGAGGACGCGCGGAGGGCTAAAACTCCGACTATATTTGATATTTTAGGGTTAGTTATCAAGCCTCAAAAAGGCATGCACGAAGAAATGGTGGAACGTCACCTGTCATGACCTCCCGTTCTATTCTGCTTCCCTCACATGAACAATGGCACCAGTAATAAAAACCAGGTTCTTGTCCAATTTAAGAGAACTTGGTTCAGTGGCTGAGCACTAGCCAATCGAATCAGTTGTCGTTTGACAATGAACTAAACTGAACTAAACTAAATCATCATTATCCATCTATCAGCATGGATTTCTCCCTAAAAAATCAACAACTACCAACTTAGCCTGTATAACCGACTACATATCTAACAGCCTTGATCCTGCAGGTCAGGTTGACGTTATATACACGGACATTAGTAAAGCTTTCGATAGAATTGATCAATCTCTTCTCTTACAGAAGTTGTATATTTTTGGATTTTCTGAAAAGCTGATTATACTCCTGAAATCGTATCTGACCAATCGCATTCATTTTGTTGAATATGCTGGCACCAAATCTTTTGATTATATTTCAACATCCGGTGTACCTCAAGGGTCCAATTTGGGTCCGCTACTTCTTCTCTTGTTTGTGGATGACATTTCCAGTAAAATAACTTCACCGCATTTGTTATTTGCTGATGATTTAGAAATATATTTGAATATAGGAAATCTAACAGCTTGTATAACTCTCCAGAATTCCCTTATCGAAGTTAATAACTGGTGCAATAATAATTATGTTAATCTCAACTTAGGAAAATGTAAAATAGTTTCATATCATAGAAAACCTATTATTAACGACTATGCAATCGATAATGTCTCTCTTGACAGATGTATAAATTACAAGGATTTAGGAGTGACCTTTGACACAAAATCAACATTTGACAATCACTTATGTAACATTCGATTCACATGATACGTATCGAGTAGTCGAATTGTAAATCGGCTCCCAGCAAAACGCGTATTTGTGTGTATTTGTGTTTTAGCAAGAGCTAAAACTAGCAATACAATTTCAACAGATTGTCAAGTGAAGTGTAAGCTATTCGCAGATAAAATAATGAGTTCCACAAGAAGCAAACAAGAGATGCAATCCATCATCAAAGATACTATCATTGAGCTATTCTCGAGTGAGAAATTCGTCACGAATATAACAAAAACCATAGCGACTAGGATCGAACAAAAACTAAAGCAAATTGAAGAAGAAGTAAAAACCATGGGTGATAAAATGAAACTATTAGGCCGGGGACACACGGTCCGGGTGACTGCCCGGACGGGCTATTGGCCGGACGGACGATTTTCTGATGAACAGAACACACTACATTCGAGCAAACTCCCGTCCGGGAGATTTTATTCCACTTGTCATTTTCGGCTTGATCATGGACGAAGTTAGACGTGAACTATTAGCAGTGATTTGTTTACTGCGTCACAGACGTAAAAAGGATATATTGCAGAGCAGACAACAATCCAATATTGCCTTGTCTTATTTCTGTCTTTATATTCTTCCAACGCTCTGTCCCAAAGTTTATCCACGTCTATATCCGTCTTCATTATCAACTCTCCAATAGGTATATGAATATATCACAACCAAGCACCAAACCTCCAACTCGAGAATGCGCACACCACGACGGTCACTACATAGACTGCACGCCTAAGGCCGGGGACACACGGTCCGGATAAACGCCCGTCCGAGTTTTGTCCGGGCTCCGGATGATCCAGAAGTACATTGTGAGAGTTAGTGAAGAACACACGGAACCGGGACGGGCTTTTGCCCGTCCGATAGCAAAGACACCCGGATATATTCTCAACTGATCATCCGAGACCCGGACGGGCATTCATCCGTCTGACAGGTGGCGGAGCATTGTGTCAAATAGGCGGGAACACACGGTCCGGGCTAACACGTGCAGTCAGTGTTGTGACCGTCGTGCTTGGTTGTGATATACTCATATATTGCAGAGTTAATAATGACGACGATGATGTTTTGCACATGAACTTTCGAATCCTAGGCGATTGCCAAAATAGGAACAGTAAAAAATATTATTTATATTATATAATAAAATATAATATTTTTTATAAATGGTTGGAGAATTTTTCTTCATCTTCTCTTAATGCGAAAAATGGAGTATTGAATTGTCCTACTATGTTTCTCTTCTGCACAACAGGATGTAGCCATACATTTCTGTTACGTTTCTTCTTAAGTCTGTGACGCAGTAAACAAATCACTGCTAATAGTTTACTTCTATCTTCGTCCATGATTAAGCCGAAAATGACGAGAAGTGGAATAAAATTTCCCGGACGGAAGTTTGCTCGGATGTAGTGTGTTCTGTTCATCAAAATATCGTCCGTCCGGCCATTCGCCGGTCCGGGCATCCACCCGGACCGTGTGTCCCCGGCCTTAGAGATGAAAGTTGACTCTCTCCAACAACAAGAACGAATTAATAATATATGTATATACGGGGTCAATGAAGAAACCGGGGAGAACCTGAAAAATAAGGTAGCGACATTGTTGAACGAGAATATCGACTCTTCCCTACAGAACGAGCATTTAAGAGGCATATACAGAGTAGGCACAATCAACAATCGTCCTCAAGGTAAAACAAGACCAATCATTGTGAAACTAACTTCTTACGACCGTAAATTGGCCTTAGTGAAGAATGTAAAAAAATTGAAAGGTAAAAACATCTTCATTACTGAAGACCTGGTGAAAAGCAGACAAACCCTACTAATGAAAAGTAAAGACATTTTCGGAAAACAAAACGCATGGTCTTTCAACGGTCAAATATATGTGAAAATTGAGGGAAAAACTGTAAAAATCTACAGCCATCGAGACATAGAGATATACTCTTCGAGCTAAAAAGTTGAATGGAGCCTGATTATAATGATTTGAACATTTCGATTTTGTATTCCTTATTATAATTTTTATGTAGTTTCCTATTAGTATATAAATTTTTTTATCAATGATCAACTTTCTCGATGAGTTGGATGGGCACGTGGAAAGGGAGGCATCAGTATATAATGGTATTTTCGATAACACAGAATGGTTCAATGGTAAGCATTTATTTAATATTATTCATCTAAACATAAGAAGCCTGAAGAAAAATTTCGATGAATTGCTCTTGTATTGGAATCTATTTCGATTAACAATTTAGATATAATTGTTCTCTCGGAATCATGGAGAGTGGACGACACAAGCAACTTTGAAATACCAAATTTTGATACAATATATAATGAATCCTACTTTAATCAGAACGACGGTGTGGTTGTTTACATAAAAAATGGCCTGGATTACATAACTGATATAAAACATTTCAGTGAAACTAAAATCTTAGAATTTCAGTATACATTAGAGAGCACGTCATTCATACTATGTTACCGTCCACCCTCTATAAATTTGGGAATGTATCTAAGAGAATTAGAGAACTACTTCTTTCAACAAGCTAGGGCTGATGTAAAAATTTTCATAGGTGATATCAATATTAATATCCTGGATACCACTGACAAAAATGTTAATGATTATATTTGTATTATGGCACACCAAGGATTTCTTTCTTATATTGATAAACCAACCAGAGTGACAGAAACATCCTCGACTTTGATTGATCATATTTTCGTCAGAATGTCTAATGGAAATGTCAAGGGAAAACTTTGTTTCAACTCTTCAGTATTAACCTTAAATTTGACTGATCATTATATGTTGTATCTATCGAACTTCTCAGTCAAAAAACTGAATACAGAAAGGAACAAGAAAAAAGCACCTATATCAACTACTTCAAATTCGAAAAACTCATTTCAAAAGAAAATTGGGAAGTTGTGTTGACAACAGAGGATCCAAAGTTAGCCTACAACTAATTTATAAACAAAATATCTGCAACCATTGCAAGATGTAGCAAAACAAATAAAAATCAAAAAAAAATTAAAACCATGGATAACACAGGGTCTACTTTATTCTATCAGACACAGAGACCTACTGAAAAAAAAGTTCAATGAATCTAAATCTTTAAATTCCAAAATAGAGTATAAAACCTACAGAAATTATTTAAACTCACTTCTCAAAACAACCAAAAATGATTACTATATGAATAAAATAAAAGAGGCAAATAAAAACAAAAAAAATCTGGCAGCAAATCAATGAAATAACAAATAAAAAAACTCATTCTAGTAATAGCTCTCATGACATAATTGATAGAAAGGGGGACAAAATTGTAGATGACCTAAACAAAGCTAACTATTTCAATAAATTTTTCTCCAATATTGGCCTGAACATGGCAAATGAGATCTATAAAACAACTACTCTCATCCCCGAACAGCAAGTCAATATTCGAGAGTCCCTATTCTTCCATCCATCATCAAAGATACTATCATTGAGCTATTCTCGAGTGAGGAATTCGTCACGAATATAACAAAAACCATAGCGACTAGGATCGAACAAAAACTAAAGCAAATTGAAGAAGAAGTAAAAACCATGGGTGATAAAATGAAACTATTAGGCCGGGGACACACGGTCCGGGTGACTGCCCGGACGGGCTATTGGCCGGACGGACGATTTTCTGATGAACAGAACACACTACATTCGAGCAAACTCCCGTCCGGGAGATTTTTTCCACTTGTCGTCATTTTCGGCTTGATCATGGACGAAGTTAGACGCAAACTATTAGCAGTGATTTGTTTACTGCGTCACAGAAATCTGATTTCTAGTTTAAAAAACAATACTTCTGCTGGCCCTGATAGAGTGCCTGTTTACTTAATAAAAAAATGTCATCAATACTTTCTTGATCCCCTATGTCATATATTTAACCAATGTTTTGTAAATGGCATGATTCCAAATAAATTCAAAGAAGCCATCACAACGCCTATTTTCAAATCCGGAGACAAAAAACTCGCTACAAACTACAGACCTATATCGGTAATAAGCAATTTTGCGAAACTTTTCGAAAAGTGCATGAAAAATAGACTTGTACAATTTTTGGAAAAACATCAGATTCTATCACCATGCCAATATGGTTTCAGAGGAAATATGTCAACCGAAAACGCCGTTTTTCACCTAGTGAATGAAATACTGAATAGCTCTAATGAATAGAAAAAATGTCTAGCGGTGTTCTTAGACTTGACCAAAGCCTTCGACACTGTCAATCATGATATTTTGTTACAGAGGTTGGAAAATGTGGGAGTGAGAGGTAAGTCCTTAGAACTATCAACTGATTATTCACAAAACCGAACCCAACGGGTCAAAATAAATAATACTTATAGCCAGACACAACCGGTCACTATAGGTGTAAGCCAGGGCACTGTCATGGGGCCAATTCTGTTCCTGATATATATTAACAGCATTTACAACTTGAAAAACATTGATGGTGATATTGTTTCATTTGCTGATGACACGGCATTGATTTTCTATAGTAACACATGGGACTCTACTTATGCAAAAGCACAAAACGGATTGAACATTATATTCACCTGGCTGAATTCTAGTCTCCTGAGTCTAAACATCGACAAAACAAAATTTTTAACCTTTTCATCAACAACAAGAGACCAACCACTAGAGAAAAACATTTTCATACATACCCCCAATTGTCAAAATCCCATAATTTGTTCTTGTCCACGTATAAAAAAAACTGATTCAATTAAATATCTGGGTGTGATCCTTGACCAACATATACGCTGGGACAAACATGTGGATTTTCTCGTGAAAAGACTTAGGAAAGTTACTTTCAAATTCTACCAACCTAGAGACAAACTAAATAAACATCTATTATTAATGACATACGATGCATTAGCTGAATCAGTTATAAGGTACTTTATTATTGTTTGGGGTGGGTTGAATAAAACACACTTACATAATCTTCAAGTGATTCAAAACACCTTGCTTAAAATACTACTGAAAAAAGATAGAAGACATCCAACTGAGAGCTTATATAGGGAGGTTGGTTTATTCAATATCAGAAAATTATACACCTATCACTGTATAATATGGACGATGAACTCGCCTCCTACATATCTGACACACACACACGACACTCGAGCCGGATCCGAGAGAGCAATTAGTGTGCCTTTCTGTAAAAAGGTATACACCCAAAGGTTTGTTACTTACTTTGGACCAAAACTTGTCAATCAAGTTCCCACTGAACTACGAAATATAGAAAACATAAACAAACGCAAGAAAACAATTAGATCCTTCGTTGACCTCAACTTTGAATTCTTGAAAAAAACATTTGAATCAATCTGCTGAATCATGCCAGAATGATTTTTATTTAGACCTGTCTCCCTTTCGCCTGACTGTCTAGTCCGGTCCTCCTGTGGGTTGATCATTGATTGATTTTTGATTTTTAACTAATTTCTTTTTCTAATAATTCCTACATTTATTTTTCTCCTACTGAAAGGAATAAACAGTTTTTTTTTTCTCATTCACATTCATGGTTGTGTCCAGATCTGGGAAAATACGCAACACAAGCTCTGCTTAGGCGTCTCCCAAGAACTGAACACTACCACTTATATATTGTTAATTTGGTATTCAAATTTATTGTTATTATGACTAAACATATGTATATTCACTATAGACAAGAATATGTAGGTATCTGAATTGAATAAATTGATTGATTGATTGATTGAACATTTCATCGTCATCGCTCAGACTGTTGGGTTATTTTTCCAGAAACTGGGGCAATTTCTCAGATGTAAATACAATGAGAATATTGTATATGACCTTTATAAGAACCAAACTTGAGTATGCAGTAATTACCTGGTCTCCAGTTTATCAAAACTCCGCCAAGGATTGGAAAAAGTTCAAAGGAAATTTTGAAAACTTATATTCTTCGAATGCAATGGCTACTATCCTTCAAGAGGTTATGATCACGGAATCCTGCTTAGCTCTCTCAACTTACAATCTTTGGTCAAGAGAAGACAATGCATGGCATTAACATTCCTGTATAAACTTCTCAATAACGAAATCGATTGTGGTTATCTGCTTTGCAAAATACAATTTCTGGTCCCTCGTAGACAATCTTGACAAGCTGTTACATTTTATAATACATTTCCTCACCGGGCCACCGTGCTGGGTAATCGCACGTTAAAAGGTAAGGCCTCGTTGATCCATTGCTCGCACAAGTTTCGACTTCTGAGGGTTGACGTTCGTCAGCTGGTCAACGGAAACGAACAATTTTAGAACAACAACAACAATTTACTAGAACGAATATCTTACAAAAATCTCCAATATATTTCATGTGTCATCGTTTCAATGGTATCTCTCATTTATGTGATATACATTATGACATTTAACATTTCATTATATTTCCTTTGTAATTCGGTGAATACCTGTCGAGAATAAAGTATTGAAATTGAACTCGGTTCAGTTGAACCATAGCTGAGTGAAATTGTACAACTGGCCCTTAGTAGCCTATAGCCCCACCATTTTGGAGTGGACAATAATCTCACCAAAGGGTATCCCTCTTGTCCAGTTTTGGGAATGAAATTTCATCCTGTCATCGTGCTGGGAACTGGGAACCAACTCGACTCATTGGTAACTTTCGAGATTCTCACAGAACATATAATTCTTCCTTATGCAATTGTAGTTGGTGACGAACAGAAATGAGATGATGGATTAAATAGTTTCATTTATGACTAATACATTATGTAAGTATTATACTCATGGTTTCTGCAGTCTAATGCCATATATCATTACCTTAGAGAATAATGGTGGATGATTGATAGTAATAGTCTTCATTCCCTCAAATCAAGTCAAATCACTAATTTTCTCGAATTGACAAAAAATTATAGGGAAGAGTCATTATATACGAAATCCAATACAATAGGGGACAAAACAAAAAATAAAAAAAAACCCCGCGCTGGTAAAGTCGTTAAGACTATACAACCATTTCGAAATAGTTACGCTGTTTACACTCGTGAAATAACGAACGCACAAACTGACATCCATTCAAACAGTTAAGCCTTCGCTAGACAAGTTTTGGTGTTTGTTATTGCCTATATTTTCATTGTACGAGTGTTTTTCTCGTGAATCCTATTGAGAATGAATTCTTCCTGTTAGTGAAAACATAAACTGACAACTCTAATTTTCCAACCTTTGATTTCTTTTGTAAAATTTTCTCTTCTTCGGGCTTACACCGTGGTCTTTTTTTGTTCTTCTTCTCTTCGTTCCCCCCCTCCCCTCCCCTTGTTCGCCTGGGCCCTCCCAGGTTAATATAACTAGTGTGCATAGTGCCTTCCAGGATAGCCGCACACCATACTATCCATAGGAGGTGAACATAGATGCATGTGTGCTTCTCAAAATCCAATAATCATTTACAGTCACCTGAAGGACATCGGTTTTATTGTGGTAGTTAGTGAAAACGAAAGAGCTGAGATTTTTTTATATAAAGACAGGCGTGACTATTGAAATGCGCCATAACTTCATCCAGAGAGATCACATTTTGTGTCGATTTATTCGTCATCTGCATAGGCAGTAACTGCAGAATATGGTATTTTCCTGTCTACTTATTAATTTATAAAATAAGAGGGGCCCAACAAAAGACCCCTGGGGTACCCCAACGGACCCACCTCATTTCTGAGGTTGAACAAGAATAACATCATCTCTTTTGAAATGTGAGGAACACACTGTGTTCTGTTGCTGAGAAAAGATGGAACCCATGAATGTGAATTTCCCCTTATTCCATAACGATCCAGAATGTCTAATAGCTTGGTATGATTAAGGCAGTCAAAAGCCCTCTTAAATCACATAAGACTACAGCAGGACTCTCGCCTGTGTCAACAAATTCTATCAACGTGTCGTAAAAAGATAGTAGGGCACTTTGAGTCGATCTACCACAGCGGAAACCGTGCTGTATTGGAGTCAGAATATTGTGTAGCCGATAAAATCGTTGAGACGTTCTAAAAATGCATACTCAAAAATCTTCGAGAAAGTTGGAGGAATAGTAACTGGTCTGAAATTTTCTGTGTTGCATTTTTTTTTTTTTGTGGGGTTCTCTCCCCCTTCGATAAGCCGCTCGTGTAGCTCCCTAGATGGTACGATTTATGCAGTTTCAGTTTAATTTTACCAAGAATTTATGATAAATAAATCAGAAGTAAATAAAGTAGAATATACTACTCGCAATAATGACTGTTATTCTCTCGGAAATTCCTCGAGAATAATAGCTATCATTATTGACTCGTAGTATAATCTACTGTTGTGCAGGAATTTGTCATCACTAATGATCAATGCTATATTTCATAACATAAACCGATACATGTTTATTATTATTTTGGTCGCGGCTGTCTGAGACAGTCTGGTTGTACCTGTCTCCCATTTTCTCAGAATTTCAACTCTGAAATGGACACTTTCGGAAATAATATTTTTTCCACCAACTTTAATGATCCGTATTTCTCTTTGGAAACGTGTTATAAGGAGAGACAACTTTCCAAATGATGGATTTTAATCGGTTCCATTCGAGTTGCAGGGCAACTTGGCACCAAATTCACTTAATACGGCTCACCGAGCGATCTGCATCCAATCAATATTGAACTCTATTGAGACTAGCAAAAATGTTATAAATGTGAATATTCCTTCCACTTCCAGTTCAGCGGGACCTGGAATTAAATTTTCAAACTATCCAATAAATAACCTATATTTTCTAGAAATCGAATTATTCCAATTGTTATGTTCAATATGGATATAAATAGAATGTTTATAGTTTTCCTAAATCCATTGTAATACCTAGGGTAATACTATCAATTACAATTTTGTAAAATTTCCCAAAGGAATCCTATAATTACGTTATTGTGTTCAATACAAATATAAATATAATATTATATTCTTATTTTGCAGGTGTAGAAAAATAGAGTATACAACTCTCATTCTGTAATTAACTACTCCATAAACCATACGAACTCGCCTTCGGCTCGTTTTGTTCCCGGTTATCTCGTGTTAGATAACCATCTTCATCGATCGTTCAAATTCTTTGTCTTTTGATTATCTTCATAATCATAATAATTATTAATAATGACATTCATTGTACACCATAAAATATAAACAATATAAAAATCCATCGTTGATCATTGTCAATAAAGGATAATCTCCTGAGAATAGAGTTTCTTGTACGGGACAAACAAAACAAAAAAAATAACTTTTTAATTTTCATTTTTTTTTTTTTTTGTTTTCTTGAAGAGGGGGGTTTTCCGATTTTTGAGGAAGCAACTTGATTTCGGCCCAAATGTGTTTTTTTCCTTTTTTTGAGCGTTGGGGTGGTTTTTTTCTTTCTTTTCTTTGTTTTCTCTTTTTTTTCTTTTTTTCTTTCGTTCGGAGTGTTGTCGGGGGTCCTGTCCGTTCTTCTCTTTGTTTTGGTGGGTTTTTTTTTTTTTTCTTCTTTGGTTGCCTTTTTTCCCTTCTCCCCCTCCCGTGGGCTCATGATTGTTTGATATTATTATTCACTTGTTTGTTCCTTCCAGATGTGTCTTTTCCCACTATTTTGAATGGTTTCGCGGTCAAGCGGGCTCGAACCTTGGGTGTGCGCTGCCCAAAACAAACTAACAACTTTTGATTAGATTTCCTAAATGAACACCAAAGAACTCAATAAATTCAAACACAAATGAATGGAAGCGGTTCACCACGAAACAGAGGTCATTGCTACTAACAAGAGAAATACAAAAAATAATGCCAGTGTGAATAGGTCAAATAATCTCCTGGTGTCTTGTGGGCGATAAAAATATCCGGCACCCACCAGTGTTTGTCAAATCATAGCAGTGCGTTATATTTCCGCCAGACGTCGCATTAAATTATGAACTTCCCAATAGAGAGTCTTTGTTGTCACTTTTAGATGTGCCCGCTCCTCTACTAAGTGTAATAGGAGTTGGAGTTTCTGGCCATTTAGCAGATGGCGTATCGCCTTAGAGATCAACACCATCTGCACCAGATCCAGTTTTTTTTCCATTAGGAACAGACCGCTCGCAATATTTTGTATTCGCAAATCAAGCGTAGTGTCACGAATAGACCCATGTATTTGTGAATGCAATCCTTTCGATTTCTTCTTCTTCTCCCTCAATTAGACCAAAAACACAACACCACAAAATAATGATATTCAAACAGTACTCGTTTCGTAGTTTCTGATTGTCTTAATATCCAAGTGCTCTTCAATATGAATCACAAAGTTTATATTGCTAGTATCCATAATCCTCTCCAGGTGATGCCAAATACTAGAATATCAGAATATGATGAAGTTTTCTCCAATTCGAAATTTAATTTTTGTGGTGGGTTTCATTTTCCGAGCTATGTGCTGAAAAATATTCCTTTCTTTACAGGTCTCTCTCATTGTGGATATGTTCATCTAACAGTATCTTCATTTCGTGACAACTTTCTAGAAATGAACTGGGTAACAGAATGCAGCAATGGCGAAACCGTTCCTGAGTATATAATACTTTCGTCCAGAAATGTGCGGGACAGAGATGTGAGTTACATATTTTTCCCTTTTGTAGTTGTATAGTTTAATCAATAAATTATTCAATATACTCGTAGTTGATCATTTGCCAAGTGCATGATAAAAGAATGCAATGCAATGCAAAGAATATGCAAAAAAATTGAAATAAACATCAGCTCAAACTTATTGGAGAATGTTGAGTCTACGAAGTTTTTAGGAGTATTTATTGATGAGCACCTTAACTGGAAACGCCATTGCAATTTCCTCATCAGTAAGTTAAATTCTATTTGCTACCTTTTCAGAAATTTGAGAACTGTACTGTCTCTACCTCAATTGGTACAAGTATATCACGCTCAGGTCCAATCACGTTTGAGATATGGAATCTGTTTATGGGGTGCTTCAGTTCAGGCACCGAATGTTTTTATTATCCAAAAGAGGATTATTCGAATCATGGCCAATGTTATTAACAGAGAGTCATGCAGAGAGATCTTCAAAAGTTTCGAAATTTTAACTTTATGTAGTTTATACATTTTTGAAATTTGTGTACATATTTACACTAATAAAAATGCCTTGATTTTGAACTCTTTCATTCACAACTATTATACTAGGCAAAATAGGAATTTCCATGCTCCTTTTTTCAAGTATGACATTTGTGTCAAGTCGTGGCTCCATTTAGGCCTGAGAATTTATAACAAACTTCCTACGGAAGTAAAGAACATTCCGACACTAAGCAGTTTTAAACACTATTTAAAAATGTTTTTAATCGACAAAAACTTGTATACATTGCATGAATACTTTTCATTGTGAGATGAAACATTTTGTACTTTGTAATTTTGTATTTTGTAACACCATGACTTTTTCTATTTGTACTATTGTGCATCCTGGAAATAAATTATTATTATTATTATTATTATTATTAAAAGCTGTATTCGAGGGCAATACCTCGTCGTAAATGGACGAAATACTCGAACATCGTCTTTTTCCAATTCCAATTTTTATTTCCTACATGACATTTCAGTTTGGTAATTTCATCGTGTCTGTGTTAACGTCTTTCATGAACCTGTGTATATATTTTACTTCGAATTTATTCATTTCTCCCTTTTTTTAACACGGAAAACCACCCTATATAAAATACTCATCAACGTTGTTTTCTGTAAAATTTTCGAAGCATTTCATTTTCAACGATTGTAATCTTACATAATTTTTTTTTTTTTTTGAAGAAACTACATTCTAGAACCCCACTTTAACATGTATGTTCTTATTTCCATACTTCAGAGTCCTGAAGATGAAACAATAGAGTTTCGAAACGTCACAATTCACTCAACTTAACAGTCGAAATCATATTCAACGGTCGCCATCCTCTTCAACTATAATATACATTATATCATTTAAAAATATAGGGATGTAAAACAAAACAGACCTGTAATCTTGTCTACGCTTTGGATCACTTGAAAATAGGGATTTTCGAAAACAAGGAGGAATTATCATTTTCTCGGTAGGAAAAAACAGGAATGAAAAGTTATTGGGCAACTCGATGATATTCTTGAATGAGATTTGATGCATGATACTGCGATAGAAGTACAAACTGCTTCCCAGAGGTGTAACTAACTACTACACTCTTGAAAGAGTTATTGTATAGTGAACTTCATCGATGACACAACATTTATCTGTCAAAGTTCAAACCTCAAAAATGCAAGTACCTACCCTATCTGATAATATTATAAATCTTGCCCAATTTTAACATAACACCTGAACGGACAGGACAAATCCTTAGAGCGGTGAGTGATATAATCAGCAATAGTAGCGGACCAGTTTTCTGGTAATAGTTTCTAGAGTCGGATAAAAATTCGAGGAGAATTATTATAAATAGTATCTTTTGCGAACAGAGACTTGAAGTCTTTGCTTTCCTTCCTTGGTTATTTCGTGGGAAAAGTAAATGACCAGTTATTCGTCTGACTGTTCTTGAGAATGACTTCAAAATGGAAGTCGAAACATCGAACAAATCAGAAGAAACCAAACGGATAAAAATCCCGCAGAGACCATCTTGCATAAACGAATATATAAGAAACATCAATCTAGAATAGAATTTATCTATTCCTGTTTTTTCCAAATCAAATACCTATCACTCGAGAAATTTGCGTCAAATTACTTGGCGTGCTACTTGACGGCAGACGTAATTGAGCTCCTCACATTGAGTCTTTAGCTGAAATATTATCTTGTAACAATATTCCTCAAAAGTCCAATCATGAAGGACGTTTAAGGAATAGCGTTAGTTTGCACGTACTCAAATCATTTTACTTTGGTCTATTCCGAAGTCATTTGGCGTATGGTAGTATTTCATTGTGGGGTGGCCCCTGCCACACGTATAAACTATTTATATTGCAAAGAGAGTCATTAAAGTCATGGCGGGAGTACAGTGCCGTGACCACTGCCGTCCTCTTTTGGCCAATCTTCAAATTATGGCCCTATCTACATCATATTTTTATTGTTACTTGGAATACATATAAACAAAGTCAAATACACCGTGCAATAAACAATTCACCGTTACTCCTCTCACAGTGGTGGCTCCAATGCAAAATCTAGGTTCAGGCTGCAGGTTCAACAAAATAATTTTCTTAATATACATCTATCAATCTATTCATCTATCTATCTATCTATAAATTTATCTATCTTTCTGTCTGTCTGTCTATCTATCTATCTATCTATCTCTATATCTGTCCGTTATTATAATGTCAACTTATTTCTTATGTTGGGTACTTCACGTCAATAAATGGTTTGATTCATTGACATAAAAATGAAAATATTATTATGAAAATTATATGAAAATATTTTTACCAAAATCAGAATTTCGGAAAATCTCTCAGGTAACGACAAAATGGTTAAGGCTTTCGCGGCCGAGGTTTTTGGTAAAACTACTACTACCGAAGAAAAGTAGTTATATCTCAGGTAATGTTTTCCAACGGATCCAAACATGAACATGAATCTGTCATTCCAGGACGATCACGGAGTTATGGTGAAGATCAAATTCAGTGACTATCCAAATGGAGTTTACACTACCAAAGTGAAATTCGGCCAACCTTGGCTACCAGGTGGGTGGGAGTACGACGAACACGCTGTCCAAGCGGATCCTGGTCCGCACTGTTTTCCCTACTGGATATCGTCGGTGAGAGGCAACGACACAATAGATTCTAGATGTCTGTCCATTCAACCTACGTGGATGGGCGATCATAGGTACAGAACAAAGGTATTTATATTGCTCAGCTTGGCGATTCATCAGATAAATGAAATCTGATAATTTCGTTTGAAAAAGCATCGGGTTCATCGAATCTTTTATTCAATACGATAAAATAATGAAATGTTGACGACCACTTAGCTTGTGAATTTTCTTGTTGCCAAGATAATACAATTTTTTCCAATTAACTTGGATGAGAAAAACTCAAAAACATTTCTTCAAAACTCCATTCTATTCACAACGATTCTTATGTGTACAAATTGTCATGGTGAAATTTTCAAAAGGGCATATCCACATAATCATTAAAGTACTTTCTAATCGGTATATTTTGGCTAAAGTAGTAGAACCGCAACTATGAATTAAAAAATTCTAGTAACTTCAGAAAACTTCCTTTTTTTCCACATATATACAACTTTCATTGATTGAAATATCAAGAAATTGAATAAGCATACATATTTTGCTTATGAATATGCATTATTCTGATAATTTCGGGAAGTAAATGTTCGAATTTTTTCGAGGTTATTGCTTGCTTCATGGATATAACTAGATACTGTACCAATCCACAAACTGTTAATCGATAAATTTCTCAAAAATGTCATTTTCCGTTCAATTTTACAACGAATTTGAAACAAAAATTCACTGAAATTGGTTTTGGGCTATTGAATGTAGTCATGAGATCGAACTTATCAGGTCAAATGTTACATATCCCTTAGTTAAAAAAAAAGTTCGGAAGCGGCTGCTATTAATTGAGAATACACATTTATTCTAAATGAGTCATTACATAGAATTTCGAGACTGCAGTGATTTATGTGTTGGCAAATAATTCATCACGAAACTGAATAAGATACCAACTTCTGTATTGTTATTTTTGGACGATTCGTTGGAAAAGACACATCCCGGATATTGTATTGCTTGTCTCGGCTCACCAGACAAGCAATCTTCACATTCATCATCAATGGGAGCCTTTTCCTACTGGGTAAACAATAAACTATTTCGACCTACCTCCATCCAAAGTACGCATTTCCTGACCTCATTGTAGGGAGCAAAGACGTACTTTTCCTCCCTTGAGAGAAGTTAAAGTGACGTCAGGGAACGTCATCAATGAAATAACGGCATTGACCTAAACCATATTCTATTTTATGTTAGTAATGTTACAATTTTATTTTTCAATAGCAATTATGAAATCATAATAGGGTATGTTTAAATTATAACTGATTTTCTATAAAGGAATATCATGAACAGTCAAACAGTTTCAAACTGGTATGAGACTGATCATGAACTTTATATTAATTACATATTTCATTGAATAAATTTTCAGAATTACAAAGAAACAACAAAAAGAAAAATTAAACAAAATATTGGAACAAAGAAAGAATCCATCGAATTTTGTTTTCTCATTTGGAGAAAATATTTTTTTATTTTGATTTCAAATCCATTTATATTTCTACAATCTTTTATATCTTCGTGTATTTCATTGAATTTTGAGAGTGCTTCATTAGTGAACCTTTTCTGTCCAATAACAGAGTTTGCGGAATCGAGGTGGAACAAGTTATGTTGTCTTGTAAGGTGATTATGAATTTCTGAATTTTTGATCAATATAAAATTCATTACAGATTTCATCATATTATTGATGATAAAAAATGATACTTTCAGAGTATCCCTTTCATAATGCTCATCCAAAGAAAATGTGTTCGTAATTGAATAAAGTTGATGTGTTGGAGTGTCAAATGGTAGACGATACAGTACTTTCAGAGCTTTCCTGTATAGAGCGGATATTTTATTAAAATTATTTTTAGAACAAGATCCCCATATATTAATTGGATATTTGATTCTACTGAGAATATGTGAATATAAAAATATATTTGCCATTTTGGGATTCAATTTGGGACATCTTCTTAGGGCACCAATGATGGAAGATATTTTTTTTATTAGATTTTCAATATGTATATCCCACTTCAATTTATCATCAATCCAAATGCCAAGATATTTCTTCAAAGATGTTTGTTTTAATTGCTCATCTTTTATTTTTATATTTAAGTTGATATTTTGTTTATTTTTTTTGTTGAAAAATCATATATTCAGTTATCTTGGAATTAACAGAGAGGAGATTGGAATAAAGCCATTTTTCAAATTTTAGTAAGTCATCGTTTATCGTTTTTTCTAGAATCAAAGGGTTTTTATTTGCAAATAAAAGCACTATCATCCGCGTATATGATATAATGACAAGATATTTGGGACAGATTTTGTATATATAATAAGTATAAAATGGGACCTAAAACTGACCCCTGGGAAACTCCTTTCTTATTATTCAATCTATCAGTTTCCACGTTATTAGTGTAGGTCCTTATAGTTATTTTTCCAAAATATGATTTCAAAAGGTCATTTACAATACCTCTAATACCAATAGATTCTGAGTTCTTGATAAGTATTGAGTGGTCAATCATATCGAAGGCCTTTTTGAGGTCCACGAAAACAGCTACCACATAATTACCTTTATCAATTTTTTCTTGAATAAAATCGATAACTTCTAAAACTGCTGCTTGTGTTTCACTCTTTTCCTGAAAACGACATTGATTCATATCGAAATATTGATATGTATTATTGATGAAATCAACTAGTCTATTATTCAAAAATTTTTCGAAAATTTTTGAGAAAATACTCAATAAAGATATTGGTCTGTAATTTTCAGGTTCTTGAGGGTCCCCGTTTTTATAGATAGGTTTTACTACATGTTTCAGTTCGTCTGGAAAAATACCTTTTACGAAATAATTATTAATTAATTTAGTGAGAGGTCCTACTAAAATGTCTTTCAATTCAAAAATATCTCTAGTGACAAAACTATCAGTAATGATATTATATATCAAAGATATTTTCAAGAATTGAATATATTGAGAAAATGAAACTTGGACAGCAAATATTAGAACGGAGCTGCAGCAATATGCTATGTTTATAAGTCCGCAGAAGTTGCCTGTGAGTACCGATAGCGCAACCAGTTGGTGCATGTTCACTGTTCATGATAGGCTTGTAGGTGTTGGTTCGAATTCCGGCGTCGAAAGGTTTTTTCTTCTTATTTCTTTGTTCTGTGGGTTCTCCTCATTTCCGGAATTTCAGGACTTAGTTTTAGTCCTTCGGGATATTTGGTTTGTTACTTTCATAAATAAATGATGTAAAAATGACTAGTTCTTGAGGATGGCGGAAAAATGTATAGCATAGGAGTAAAGTTCATTTTCCTCCTTTGTATGATCTCTGCCCTCCACTACGCTATTGTCTTATTTTTGCTTCCTTATTAGACTAAAACTACTTTCTGTTTAAATTTTCAGTGAGTATCTTGGCGATAGGAGACTGATTTCAATGATTCTACCAGGAACGCACAATTCGGGGTCCTTTTCCGGAGTTCCCGCTTTCCTGGAAGATTATGTGTTGAATCAGGACAGAAGCGTATGGACACAACTGGTGTTTGGAATCCGATACTTAGATTTCAGAATAGGATACTACAATAAGGATGGGTGAGTCAGGTTTGGAAATGTGCACTACGGACAGACTCGAAAACGTGCTTCTTTTCAATTGATTACTACTTGGAAAGTGTCCAATTGTTACTCAGAAGAAGAGGAGGTCGAAAGAGAGATCTACCTGCTGCTTAGAATCTTCCCGACCTATTTATACTATTTACTTAAAACGTCAAGCCGTTAATCGGAATTCGGTATTAAGGGAGTTTTCAGATCCCTGCCAACTTGTAGACGTTGTTATACAAAACAAAAACAAGCTACCTCAGTAACGAACAGTGTCCTCCTTATGATTCTCCGATTTCTTCAATGAAGACTTGCTCATACCATTTTTCTGAAATGGAACGTTATCGTTCATCAGCTACAGCATGTTTTTTTTAACGTCGGTCTTAATAAACTGGAAAATGACCACAAAATTTGTGAAAGCAATCTTAAACTGATCAAGCATGTGCATGACACAAGACTACTCGATGCATGTGAGAGTCTAGAAATAGCAAAATGCAAAAACAGCATGAATGGTGACAAGGGACCTATCCCTTTCAGCCCGCTTCTCAATTCGTTGTTGAGAAAGTAATCAGAATAATCAATAATAACAGATTACGGACCAAAGAATTTGGCAGGTAATCACTGCACTAGTTCATTCATTACCAAAAAATTATCAAAATAATTAACAGTAAAAAACAAAGTCGATATCGGACCGAAAAACTTTAGGTATATAAACAACTAACCCTAGCTTTAGATTAAGTATCAATTTTTTTCTCCCGAAGATGCTAACCTTGTTAGCGAAACGCACGTCGCTTGCAAAAAATATCAGTTTGGTGTTAGGGTCTTCCTTGCTCAAGACTAGTCCATTTTCATTGTAGAAAAAGTCCGCCTATATTCCAGCAAGTAATTCAATCGTTGCTTATTTGTAGCAATCCTCGTGAAACATTACTGATATTCATGAGATATGATTGGTATGCCAAACGCATTCATTAACACCATGCTTTTTTCCAAACCCTATGTAGACGAATAACATTTGCAAAGAATGATAAGGAAGACATTGGCTGGGAGTGTGAGGTAGCAATGTACAATGTCTACTTGAAATTCAAATTGCAAATATTCATTTGTTGTTCATTGTACGACAGTTTTTTTAAGTGTGATTAAAATAGTAAAACCTCGCTCAAAGTAATTTTTTTTCTTGAATTTTTTTTCACTCTCGAAACAATTTATGCACTTTCCACCGCGATATATAGCACACCGTTCTCGTTTTATCTGCTATAGCACAATAACCTAGATTTGTCTCCTGACTTTGCTGTGAAAAAAATTCTTCACGTGAGGTGTTTGATGCCATTCACAAATTCCATTTCAGAAATGAATCCATAACAATGAACCGTCCATTGATTTGAATTCACTTTGGCATTCTTCAGTCCTCGATTTTGTTTCCGGTCATATCTGTATGTGTACTAGATAATCAGACATTTTTTGTCACGGTTTTTATTATTTTTGAATTATGTCTGTGATATATTCAACTGAAAATTACTCTTGAAAGAAAAATATGTTTCCTGATTATCCTCAATTACTCCTCAGGATTAGGCTGAGAAGTGGGACGATTAGAATAAGCCCCCTGACACTATTCATGAAACGACTACATTCACTATCAATGAGCCCTTTTTCATTTACATCTTTGATCATACCCAAATTATTTCACTAGTCCTGTGATTCACATCCACGTCATGCTGGGAAACGTTAAATTTCTTCTTCCTATCAGATGTGAGCATGATGCTGCTTGAACCGATATATTATAGGTCTGCCACGTCTGGCCTATATACTTTTCATCTGTACCACAAACGTAAATGAATGATATCGAGTTGATTATCGATCTCTATTGAAAAATTTGGTTTGTGATGCATAATTGATACTGAAATGATGATTATTTCTACATGAGTTTTCAAATGAAGCATCTATCTATTGTCCCAATGGATACCTCAACAATGTGTATTTTTTTTTCAGTTTCTTCATCAACCATGACCTGATTAGAGTGACGAAAGTTAGGCCGCTCCTTAAAGAAATCAAGAAATTCTTGCAACTAGCTCCAAAAGAAATCGTCATTCTGGATTTCCACAGATTTCCATACCCCACTAATTTCACTTACAGTTTGCACCAAAAGTTCATCAATATAGTGTACGAAGAACTGGGAATGTTCGCTTTACCTCCTAAAGATATGGAGGTGAGTTTGATGCCCACTTTGGACGAAATGTGGAAGACGAATAAAACTTTGATAATAAGTTACGCGGATAAAAGCACCGTGAGAGGTTAGTTCAGTCGTTGCTTTTTGGTAAAATTATAACTGTTACTACACAGACTCTTGGCACACCTTCCTTTTTCCTTCATTTTTTCAGTTATTTTCAAAGAATTCGGAATATTGAGTATTCTCGAAAAGGGGCACTTTTTGACGTTTGAGAGATTTTTCAGTTAATGGATTGGAAGAAATGGGTGTGTCAGGTACTTACAAGATTACAATCATACATTCACATTGAAATAGAAATATATTTGAAGGCGTAATAGTAACAATTCCTATTGGAAATATTTTTATTTCTACTACTTTTTTATCAATATACATCGAAATACCATTACGCAAAATACTCGCCTGTTTGATTCTCCTAACTGTTTTGTATTCTAACAGTGGAAGTGCAAATCATTATTGCTGATAGAAAGATGATTTTGGACGTTAATGGTGCTCCTTTCTAATGTCGCAGATGTTGAGATACCTAGAGTGAATTTCGATCAGAAATAAGTGAAAAACATAGTGTGGACTTGGGAAAGATTTTTTTTATTCATTTATTTATTTGAACATACAGCTTCCAGGCAGAACATAGTTCTGGTATAAGGAAGTCACTATCTCAATATCATACAATAATGTAACTAAGTTCTCCATTAATAATCAGATCATTCGGTTAACATCAACATAAAAACAGAAATTGTTTAAGTTTTCTCAAGAAAATATCAAGAGACCTAGAGGATTTTATTTATTCTGGCAATTTGTTTAATATACCAATTGAGCTTGCAATTGGATTATTTTACCCTTTTTTTGGAATGAAAATTGTTCAGATAAAAACTATTGAAACTTCTGGTATTTTAACCGTGTATATTCGAGTTTTTCAGGAATGGAATGTTAGTTTTTTAGATATCATTTGTTAGTTTCTAGATAAGTTTGGATTTTTTTAATTCAATTAGGCAGTTCAAAGTCATATTATTGGACATTTTGTATAATTCTGAAGATAGAGCGTGCCATGGTTTGGGTGCTTTATTCATTGAAAAATATACAGTATTTGTTTGTTTTTGATTAATGAGAAAGTATGTAGGAATTATGTATCAGAATTTGAATATGTTCATTTATCAAATGCATTCTTTTTCTTGCCCTCAAAAACGGAATTATACATTTTCTCATTTAATTTATATGTATTTCAAAATTTAATTTATTATCAATGATAACTCCCAAATATTTATCACTTTGAACGTCCGTGATATGTCTATCATTTATTATTTTAAATTAAGTTTTCTTTTTGTTTGAAAAATATACAGTTTTGTCTGAATTGATAGTAAGGTTTATGTTATTTATACATTATTCGATGATTTTCATATAACTAGTGACATTATTTTCCAAATTTGTTATATTCTTTCCAGAAAAATATATAGCAATGTCGTCTGCAAAAAAATAATGTTTTCGAAATAAATTCAAATGATTCAATACTGCCAACATAAATTACAAAAGAATTGGTGCTAAAACAGAACTTTGTGGAACTCCCATTGTTGATATACTACCATGAAATTTCCATCATCACCAAATAATCTCTATTCCCCTTCATTATCCAGACAACCCTTGGCTATGGCACCCAATAGACCAATACTGGGGCGATACAACCAAAGTCCCAGTGCTCAAAGAATTCCTGGAGAAAACCATGAGGAATCACAATCCGGTGGCGTCGATCAACCCCTTCTGGGCTGTCATGGCCGAGCTCACCCCGCAGCCCATCGACGTCATCTTCAGGACCAACGGACTACGAAAGCTAGCGAATGACGTCAACGGCAAACTGACCAAGTGGTACCGAGATCAGTGGGGGAGGATTGCCAATATCGTTGCGACAGACTACTTTTTAGGAAATGACCTGATATATGTTTCAATTCGTCTCAATACCTAGACTTTGCTGTTTACTTATTAAATCGTTTTTATTTTTCGGTTATTTCCATATGATTAGGGAGATTTGTCCAGTTCCTACAATTTTCAAGAATTCGGAAAAACTGTTACTTTATTTGGATTCATTTACATATAGACAAACCAAAAATGCAACAAGATACATATACACATTGCACGTACATGCAAAAATCTACTTTCAAATATTCTCTGAATGATTGAGGAAATGGTTGAAGAACTCCGTTTACTGAATTTATTTCTCTGATTTTCCAAGAGATGGATGAACCATGTGGAACAATTCCGAACAAAGTACAGATACCCTTTGTATTCATTAGATCCAAACAAAGTTGGATATAGTGGGCACATGTCTATCAGAAACTGTCCTGGCCAATGCCACGCCAGTTATTGAATAACAAGTGCTGAACTGCGATCACTTTGTGATTCTGAGACAAAAAGTTTTCTATGTAAAAAGTATTTTGAATAACTTTGGTTGACTTCATGAAATAATTTCTATATATTATGAACTGTACATAATCTTTTCTCACTATTCATATAATATTTTGAATACATCCAGAACATTCATGATATAGTTTACAAAGAATATTCATTCGCCAGAGACAAAAAAAATGCATTGAATATTCTATTGGGTTGGTGAACTTAATGGTTGAACTGTTCGAACTATGCGTTTTTGGTATATCATCAGTGAAATTCAGTGAAGAAAAGCTTTCATTTGTGAATGTATACTTTTCTCGATAGGACAATTCAAGAAGGAACGATATGGATCATACAAGGAATTATAGAGTGGGTTCCAACAGAAAACCAGCAGAATCTTTCAGAAGATTCAAGTGTTGATCTTCTCATTCATAGTGCTCAAAGCAACCATATCGAAATTATGAAGGAAGACTCTCCGAATCTCGCTGAGGATAAATTTTGAAAATCAATATTTTTTCAGTTACAGAAATATTAGCGATAAGAGTGAAATCTCACATAAATATATATGGAATTATATTTATGGAATGATATTCCATGCTTTTTCTTTATAATAAATAGATTTTTTCTGGTACATTCTTTGAATACTCTTCATGTGTATCACTTGAATATTTCAACTGCAATATTTCTGGACTATTCTCCTACACTACGAATATTATAGGAATATTCAGGATATTCATGAAATATTTTTCTCTTGAGGCGGACTTAAACATTAGGTACCGTTTTTACGGTTGACCATTCCATCACTACACCAGAAGCAGTCAAAAATGTATGGAAAAACGTTCGATAGTTACCCCTTGCAACAGGTCGCAACCGATAATATTTTGTAGCAAGGTCGCATGCCTCAATGGCAATACTTGGCAACAATATATATGCGTTGAAGTTCCATGCTACATGTTGCAAAATGTTTCCTTGGTGTAAGGCCGCCTTTAGAATACTTCGCCAGAAGGGTTTTCAATAAATATTTCATAAAGATTGCTTTGCTTATGCATAGATTAATATACAATATCCCAGACAAAATATTTCAGAATTATTCATGGAATATCCATCGCTATTTGGGTTTACATGTTATACAGCTCATCCCAATTCCATTGGCATGTCACTGTTGCTCGGTCATTTTTAACGTCATTCTGGTCATTGTCTTCGAAGATTGGCTGTGAGTTTATTCATTGCATATCATGGACATTAAATATATGAGATGCCAAAGAGTTTTCTTGAATGATTTCACATGTGCCAGAATGCATGTAGTTATTCGATCGTCATCTGCATAAGATTTTAGCCCAATTCTTCAGTTTGTTACCCTTCTTAAAGCTGTAATTCCAGAAAACTGGAAAAATTAGCATGGAAAGTCTGCTTCTCACGTGATAATAATATTTTATACACGGTGATCACAAACAATAATTCGCCTCCGTATCCCTTGAACGGAAGAAGAATTCAAGAAAATTCATGTGAAAAAGCAACTTTTCCAATACATTTTTATGGAAAAAATATACCTCTGGTATCACTGGACCGCACTCAGGCGTTATTAACTTGTTTCCGAATGAAAGATAGGAGTGAGTCTTGTCTCTTGTTGCAGTTAATCCAGAGCTAATTATTTCTGGAATCCTGACTCCTGAGTGAATGGATAATAATATCATAGTTCTGATGGAAATTCAATGAAAAAATATAAAATCCAAAAAAAGTATTAATACAGTTATCTGAATTTCACCTGAAACGGTTCACACACTCCCCCCCTACTATTTATTTCTACAGAACACAAGACATGGCGATCAGATGAAATGTATGTGAGAAGACGTCACTTTTAACTATTTTTGTTGACATATTTTTGTGATTTTACTCATCACCATAAGACGGTATCAAACTCCAATTTCAGTTTTTCAGTTTCCTGTTTAACGCCGGTTCACTTCTGATATTGGAATAAACTCTCCCGTATTAGTAGGAGTTTTATTTCATACAATTATTAAAGATGCCAGTGAAACTACGGAATATCTGTTTCGTATATTTCAACTTCACCTCTTTGGATCCATTTCTAATGAGTTCTTCTGCTTTGTATGGATCGATAGGGAAGAGAGTGAAAGAAATTCATCAGTGACAAGCTATACATTCAAGCGAGTTGTACAATAATGATATTTTGCACAATTCTGGAGTCAGTTGCGATAATTAGATATTGCATTGGGGTTTGTAGTTTTATGTAAAATTATTCCCATCCCTCGAATATGTATATAGAGGTACTTTGTGAAAAATGGACCTGTGAAATTTATTTAAATTCACGAGTCTTTCATACACAATACGCGTTATTTCCCCTAGAATATCACAGAGCTTCAAAATACATAATGGGGAGAATGAAAACTTGTAGCCAACATACAAAATCTCAACGGATTCCCCTGTTTCGAACTTGAAATACTTCCAGGATTCAATTCTCTGAAGAATCATTCTTGAATTATTGTGATTCCATGAGGTACATCTAGCACTTTCAATTTCCGATTGTTTTACTGCAAGAACTAATTATGGGTTGTAGTTCCTGATCAGGCTGATGATGATTTATTAGAACGCAGGATAAGTACAAAAAAAATTCAGAGATCATTCAAGACCCCCCCGAAGACCCATTATGAAGAAAAATTTCCGATAAAAGACTATTTTGAAAAAAATGTAAACAAATTGATGAAATGGTGCGGAAAAAAACTTTCACAGCTTATAAATCTTTTTGTCAAATAAGAAAGAACTCCGAAATAAATGGAATGATAGCTACGGGTTTCCTCATTATCTTGAACTTTGAATCATTGAAAAATGTCAGTTTTTGCCTGAGTTATGAAACAATTCGTCCGCCCGCCTCCAAGCGAATGCATAGACAACAGAATTCCCATAGAAAAAGCGGCAGCTGAAATGAGGAGAGTTTTGGGTCCCTTTATCTCGAAAACTGTTTAGTTTTCGGAAAAAATGATGAGGATCATTTTTGTAGATAATGAGACGATCTTTAAATTTGTATGAACGAAAATTCTCTAATTTGTATATTTAGCCAGATATTGGCGGGAAACCCATTTTTCTGGGTTTGGCGGGCCATTTTTGGCTATTGCCATGAACGCAATCCTGTTAAGTTTTGGGTCCTTTGAAAACATCTGTGACGACCTACAAATTGAGCCACAAGTGAAGAACGCAGAGACTTGTTCACAGCTTTCCCTAGGTTCGGATATTCTGTTACTGGACTAATAATTATACTCCTGATTTGAAATTGAAGTTTTATAGCTGAGGTCATTCCATCATTGATTTTCTAGAAACATACATTCAATATAGAGTCCAAGAGTGAGAAAAAATAAATGCATTTTCAGCAGCATAGGTTTTAATGGAGAAACATATTATACAAAGCGTAAAATTTATGAATTATCAGTTCGCATTCATAGTTGTAGAAAAATCAGGAAAAATAGTTAAAAAATTAGTGATAATCATCATTCATCGCTCGCGTCGTATCATTCGTTTACAAAATTCAATTACAATCAAATATATACAAGAATCAACGTTATATATGTATAAATAAACTGTTACGAAAAATATTACACTCGATGTCTTCTTTACACAGTAAAGGACGACTTGACTATAAATTCACTACACAGTCGATGGAGAGCAGAACTTCGTTTTCAGTACCCGCCCCAGGGATAAAACCCTGCAGCAGAGAGATCCAAGTTAACAAATTCGTACCTTCTCCGGACCACTCCAACCCTTATTCTATATCACAGACGATGAATCGTTAGCAGACTTGACACCGAAGATCGGTAAATCGTCCGACACCAGCGACATCTGTCCTATCGGCGCAGCAGATTCTATCAGATTCTGCGCACTGAGCGACGCCATGTTATCACTGAAATTGGCAACCCTCGCATTGGGCCTAGGCACGACGGTGCTCCTTCTGAAGCTGCTACGTAATATAGACGCCACTTCAGCAGCCGTTAAGGCAGTAGATGTGCTCTGTAGATTCCGCAGCCGTTCCAAGGTCGACAGCCTCGTAGACGACCCATCGACGACCGTCACAGAAACGTCTTCGGAGGTCGGTCTACTGTTCATTTCCACCAATACAGCGTTGTAATCCGGCGGGGGTAGTACGCTGGTGGGGGTGGTGGTGGGGATAATCCCGCGTTGCCTGCTGCTACCCTCTCCCAGGACGTTGGCGATTCTTCTGACGCTTCTTCGTATGCTCTGGCGTAGGAATTTTGCGATACGAGCTCCTGTGGCTGTGGTGTAAGACGGTGGTGGGGTATACTTGGGTGGTGGATCTTCCATGGCTGCGTTCGTGGCGTTTGTTTCGCTGCGTATGGCTGCAGCGGCTTCCTGGACCGCTAGCTCGTCCATGTGTTCTCCGATCGGAGGCCTGTAGAGCAGCTGGATCCTCTTAAAAGATATAGTATGTTAGTACATATTGATATTATGATATATAAATGGAATGGAAAACACAATGAATCAACCGGATTATAGCCGTTGAGGTTTTTTAGTGATTTTTAATAATACGAGTTCATTGAACAACTATTTTTTTTATGAAAAATTAGGAAAATTGGTTTCGAGCTACACTCATCAAGCCTGCAGTGTCATGAACAATCTGAAATCTCTGGTCTATAGACTATATTTTAAAGTTTCAGTTCCACATTTCGAAATGCTTTTCCACGCATCCGTTCCATTGTGAATTCCAGTTGCCCTTATCAATACCACGTTGTTTTAAGCCCCCACGTAGCATCCTGAACGTTTAGGTATATAATATAATGAATTGCAAATATTGAGCCTTCTACTCCTTACTGTAGGTATTAATACCTAAAACTTCAGCTGTGGCATCTATCGCTGAGCTCAATTCTACTTCAACTCGTATAGATACCTGCTTCTTTTGCATGCGTGAGACTTGGAGTCGACAGTGTAGGAGACTTATTTCTCTTATTTCGAAAGATGATTATCCAGATCACCTTCAAAAATTTATTTTGAATAATCATTATTATTGTCTACCGGTTTACGTTTCAAATCCCCCTCTAAAACCTTGAATGATTCTCGAACTAATAACCAAGGTGCTTGTTCGCACCAAAACTTGCATTACATTAAAACAATCAGTAAATACAGTTTGTTTGTTACTGAACTAGCTCATTCCAATAAATAAGTTGTGTCTCAATTCGATCAATAAAACCGTTTCAATAAAATTCGAATCAGAATCGGAAATTTACCGACATGTTGTTCTAAATCTTTTCATACAAATATTTCATATTTTTAAACCAATCCATTGAGTTCTGTCGATTTGGTCTCTATACACAAGTGGATGCCCAAAAAATAAAAAAAAAACAAAATATTCACATTGGAAAATTCATCTATAACCAATAATCAGATTTGCAATTCCAGAAACAGGTTACAGACGTTTTACCTCTCATTATGATGATCAAAACCATTCTCTTTTTGTACTTCCCCCATTAAGAATACGATTCATTGCCAACGGTATACGAATTTATTTCGATAGTTCTGCTCTGAAAATAACGAACCAATTAATACATTTTCTTTTTGTCTGGCCGTATATTCCGATAGAGTTTTAATCTACGATCAAAATTTTGAGAGTCCATCGAGCCAAAGAAATATGCGAGCATCCAATTATGACACAAATAATTCAACATTTTGATATCTGATCTTCTACAAGCATTTAACAGTTCGAACTGCCATTTAAATCAGCTAGATTATCATTTGTTCAACAGAATAGTTCGATAATCCATTAGTAGGAACTATATTATTATTCAAGAAATCTTTAGAATAGAAAAAAAATTTGGGAAAGTGATTTCAAAATTTCAAGTTAATGAAAATGACAAACCCTTTCATGAGAAGTATCACCAAATGATAAGCAAATATGCTCCATTGTTATGTAAATATCATTTATAAACGTTAAATTCATTCATAATAAAAAAGAAGAAAAAGTCCATCTGAAACAGCTATTCCCCTTCATTTTTCAGGGGTTCGAAAGTATTTCTTGACAAATCTATTCCTTTTGGATCATGTGTGGATATGATTGAAAACTTTACTGACACATTCTGTGATTAATTATACCTCAAAGGTGGACTGAAAAAAGAATTTTTTTTATGTCAATAAACATCACTGATGAAATTAGCCGATAGCTAATGAACATCCACGATAATGTTATTGAACAACAATTGGATTATTTTTGAGTTACAAACTCAATAGACATTTGCTAAAGTGAAAATTTAACAAAGAAAAGAAAATCAAGCAGTCGGAAAGGATCGATGTCTGTGAAACTCACCAAATACATACTTTTGGGAAACCACAGGTTTGCTTCAATTAGATATAATAGTACTGACTCCATTCTCTAGATTTTGAGATCATACACAAACTATAATATCAGCTTGAGTGCTGTATACATCAGCCGTTAAGCATCTGAAATTCATGAGCACCCGAGAAGCTAGTTTTACAAGGATTTCGAATTGTGGAGGATCAGATATCTCGTGTCAAGAAGTAATGATTGAATGAATTATTTATGACTATCATAGAAATAATGAGTAGGAGAATAATAAATATAATTTATACTAACATGTATTGAAGGGTCCTCATATTCCTGATCAGCAGTAAAAACAAATGACTATTTCACAAACAAGATACGGATATTGTGACAACTTAAAACTAAAGTGCTTTCATAGAACGCGTGCATATATCAGATGCAAGGAGTCTTACTCACATCTAAAATATCGCTAGGTCCGTTGTTCAAATACCTGTAGCTTTGAATAACCGCCACAAGAGGGATACATAAGATAGGAAACAGCTGAAGAACCGAACTCAATTGTCTGGCCCACAATGGCCAGTAAGACGCGTGGGGCGCATGATGCCATACGAACATGTCTTTGAAGCTACCATTCTTGAAGGTCATGATGCACAATACCTGAAAAAAAATATGAAAGGTTGAAATATAATTCAGTCTTATCACAAAAAACAATACCTACAGCGAACACCTTTGAGGAACTTTTTTTTAATTTTTCTACTCTCAAACCGATATAAAGAAAATATCTGTTTGAAAAAAGCAACTTCAGGAATATATTTCAATATATCTGGAGAAAAGTATATTGTTGAAACATTTCAGCGTGCGTCTCAGAATATTGACGATTCTATATACAATTCTGGGTACAGTCTTCACCAACTGAGTAAGCACTCTCACCTTTGTCAACCAAATGAAAGGTGATGTCAAGTTTCATTTACCAATGTAGGTATCCAGCTCTATTATTTATTATCATTGAGTATTTTTAAATGACGAACGTGCCTGCCGGGGTTTACCTCAGAAAGGATATTCGTCTTGATCGATATCATTACCGTTTCAAATTAAATACTAAAATTAACATTTCCTTTCTGAATTCATGAGTTCAACCCAAGGGCACTTGATTGTCACCTAAATTGCATTGGTTGGTCTTTTTGGCTAAAATGAATGAATTGATTAATGCGATAATCCTAGTATATTTCAATTGATAAACATGGAAAATATACTCATACACATAATATACAGTGCGTCTCAAAAGCCCCCTTTCCTCCTCTTATCGAAACCTTGGACAAGTATGAATTCGTCGAATTAGGGAGACTAACAAAACCGTCAATTTACCTGACAACTATCCACAAACACAAACAAAATTAGTATCATTGAATAGATTTTTTCGATACCTATCAAAGAGGTGTCGCTTGCCGTTGGGTTTCTTTTTGAAATTATTGGTTACAATGGCATTGTGGCGTCATCTTTGTCGATTTCGTCAGTTCACAACCTTTAATATTCCCTTTTCAAATTTCACTTGTTTATGTATAATTGTTCCAAAGATAACAGGGGGAGGGGACTCTAGGGAAGCACTGTGTATCCAGTGAAACTGAAATATTCCAGGAAGTAATTCATGTTTTTCATTTCCCTTCAGTGATAGCTAGAGTTTCAACTGAGATGTTCCAACTAGTAACAGTGAAGTACAAACTTAATTTTCATTAACACCACCTGTTCATATCGTTAATTGATATCTACAGATTCAATTATCATAGCAGTTGAAAATCTTCAAGTGATAAAATATCCCCACAATCAAGAAATCTACCACGAAACGTCTGATCTAAAAACTGGAGTAAAAAAACTATAAACTTCGTAAAATATTTTTTCAAGTCTCGAATCACCCATTTAATGATTATGCACGCTATAATCATAAATTAAGTAAAGTATTTCAAAATGGTGCTCACAATGAGAACATTCATGAACTCTGAGAGAATTGAGGGATTGTTCGGAAAAATCCTGGCATCTATCAAACAATTGAAAAAGTAAAAGTGAATTCAGGGCAACCTATTCTTTTTCTTCTTCTTCGACCTCTGAAGGTTTTGATATCTATATGAACAGAATTGAGTATTTCTTCAAGTATCGCAGTAGTAACAGTGTTTGTAGTACGATACATTTTCTGTAGTCAGCAGAGCAAATCGGAAATCAAGGATAGCCGTCACTACCTGCAAAGGATCTGCCTTTTAGGCAGATTGTACGACCAGATAAAATGTAGAGTTGAACAAAATACTTATCAATACTTCTATGGTGATGGAATCTATTGTAACTCATCATTAGTGATTCCTGAAGAATTTGCCAGATAGTCGAACAAAACTGAGGTCAATCAACGTACCATAAGAGCTACAGGTAGAATAACATTCCAGGTGAATGACAGCAACGCTGGCGCCCAACTCAGAAAACAGGGGTGATTGTTCTGGTAGAACAGTGCTGTTACCACGGTGTCTCCACTGTAGGGTCTTCCTCTCACCATGAACACGGCCAGTATTTGCAGTAGGATGACTATCACTAGCCACCATATTCCTCCAATCGTGTAGTCGAAGAAATAAACCACGTAGATTCCCATCTGAAAATGCAATAGATAATTATAATAATGTTTATTCTACAAAAAATATATATAACAAAACATACATTGTGCAAGTAAAATGTTATATACAGTGTATAAATAGACAGATAAAAGTGTATTAAAAACTTTACGAATAATGCAGCTAGCGAATAAACAAATATTCCACTAGGGCTAATCCAGCGCGTGGTAAACTGTTTACAACTGCTATTTTATAAGCATTGTATTATTGGTTAAACAAAATACAATATTTTAACTGAGTACGTGACTTCGAATTGAAGTATATATATTCAATACTTGAAACTAAAAAAAAATGAATACTCAAAACTAAGGGTAACACAACTATATGGTGTGCTTCAAAATGAAAGAATAGTCCAATTCTCGATGGAATGTGAAAAACATATGTCTTTGGACAATGAATTAGGATGAATTGGGATTTATCAGTTTATGAATTATTGATCTTTCTGATACTAAGAGATATCTTTTAGTGTGTTTTTCGAATAATATGATGGAATTGCACTCTTGTATACTTATAGGAAGACTATAATATATTCTTGTACTTTGGTAAGTATCTCCTCTTTGACCTATAGTTGTCGAGGCGTAATCGGTGCGTATTATTTTGTTAATTTTAGCCCTGGTATCATAGGTGTGATCGATTTGTTTAAGAAGGTTCTTATTTTTGAATTGATCTATTGCTACGCGGAAAAAAATAACCGTCTGAGATCTAGTAATCTACACTCCGAAAACAACAACAAATTTGTTGGGTAAGTCAAACATTTATTTAGACATACTTTTAGGTATAAATTTTTTTTGTATAACTTCTAAAAAGTTTAGAAATCTACTGGCCACGCCTCCTCAACCTACTGTTCCGTAGGATAATCTCGATTCGATCAGGGCGTATTAAATAATTTTCATCTGGTCCGTATGCAGAAACTGTTTCATATATAAGAATTTGGGAAGTAAACTTCTTAAGGTACTTACTGTTTTTTTTATGTGAATATCCCATCTCATATGCTTGTCAATGTAGATTCCTAAGTATTTCACATACTCTGGAGAATTCAAGCAAATAATTTGATCAGAATTTCTTATTCTCAGGTGGTTAAATCTTGGCAGGTTAGAAGAATAGCAAGCAAAAGGTAAGAACCATGTTTTATCGAAATTAATTGTTAATTTTTTCTGATTGAAATATTGAATTATTTTACACGCGTCAGTTTCTACTTAATTTTTCAGGTTTTCCCAAGATTTACATTTATAAAAGATCGCAGTATTGATTCACAAATTGAAATAAATACAGACCAATATAAATATAACGATTGGGGCCATGCGGATATGCTCTTGGTTAGTACCTAGTCTACGGGCAGATGGCGCAGCAACGGCTATTTTCAGCGTAGGTCTGGGGAAGATACTCTACTCGAATATGATTTTTGATTATGGGAAGTCTCGCTTTTGTTGTTGTTTGCCCTTCCTTTCCCTTTCGGGGGGCCAAATACCCCGAACCCGTTCTGCAAGTTTTTCCCTTCCCAATAATTGAAAATCAATTCTGGTGGAGTTTTCCCCAAGGGCTTTTTTGGATTTTTTTTTTTAAAGATCCCCCCCCTATTCCTTTTTGGTTTTATCCCATTCCCCTCGTTGTATTTGGCCGGGGGGTTGTTTTTTTCCAATAGGTGTCCCTCCCCCCCCCCGGTGGGGGGGGGTTGGGCTCGCCAAACCATAATGATGACTTCATTGACTGAAGAGTTAGTATCTGGACACTTGAACTGAACTACTTTTCAACACACGCTTCGTATCGTATTCAGTTGAAAAGTTTGCTTTTCATTATTATTACCTTGCATCCGAGTCAATGAAAACAGAGATAAGCTGGATCAGGTAGTATACTTGAAGATATATAATTATCTTGTTGAAGCACGGAAACATACCGGTTCCACCAGAAAAGGGAAACATTTTACTAGGTGGATAACACCATTTACTGATCAACTGTTGAGTTTTTTCAGTAATCTGATATTGAGACCAAATATTTGTGTTTTAAAATAATTCTAGATATTCTGGAATCGATGAAATCTAGCTTCAGTGTACTCCAAAATATAATGACGCCACTGATGATGTGCAACAAAGATCTATTTCGTACGAACTCTCAATATATGACCGAGTATCCCAGTTACTCATTGCAGAAGTTATATTTTAAGGGGGATATATAGGCAGATCTATGATAAAATGATTATGGTAAACTCGAACGCCTCTCACAATAATACTGTGCTTCTGATATATTGGAAGCATTGCCGAGAGTGAATAGGTGTGAAAGCCCTCTACACCACCTGATATGACCCCCTCAGACTTTTTTGTGGTATAACGTGAAACGCTGTCGCCCATCGAACTATTCAACTCACCTCCGTCGCCATTGGAAGTCCCAATATGAATCCGCACGCGCAACTGAAAAATGTGATGGTCGTTTCCCAAGATTTCAAAACCTTGGCTTTGATGGCCATGATCCCGGTGATGACGCAATGCCAAATGGCGAGCTGCTGAGCTATCCCGAACATGATCAGAATGAAGTAGAAGAGAACTGCCCAGAAAGGAGAGACCTGGTCCGTACCCATCACAGCGAGAGTTGCTGGTACCAATTCCGTAGCTAATCTGAGAACCTGTGAATATATAAAGACATTGGAGTAGTTATTGATATACCGATGAAAGCATTATGAATCTTTAGAACAATATTTTTGATTATGTTACAGCTTTTCTGTACGTGTGCCCTTTGTTTGGTTCGTTTTAGTTTGAGCCCTTGGTCATCCAGAAGAAACATTTTCCATTCGTGGTAAACCATCTACATCAGGTATACATTTTTTCTTCCATAAAGTACAAACGATTCGAATAATTCGAAAGTTCTCACAAGTCCAGAGAGAATGAAGTTTGATGAATTACTTTTTGTCCTTTTTTCCTCTACGAAATTACAACTTCTATGGAACCCAGTGCCCGTCGTCGCAATAGAGACAGGAGAGTAGCTGTTTTAAATCGACTATTTTTTTCCTTTTCGTGAATGAATCAAACGTCTTTGAATAATATAATCTGGTCAATCTAGACCTAAAAATGAGCGCGAAGGTACATACATTCCCATCAAGCTGAAAATCAGTCAGATTGTTAGTAATATGGTTAAAAATACAATTGGAAAGATCCCCATCTTTCTTTCCCCTGTATGGAAAAAAGTTTATTCGAGGTCAAAATTTCAAAAAAATTAGTTTTTCACGTTTTTCAGCGAAACGGTAAGCTTTATTATAAAAATATCTCAGACAAAAATTGTAGATCATAAAATAATCTACAAAAAATTTATCATTACTTTTTTTCCTACAAGCCACCGTTTTAGAAATATAACGTATTCAAGAAGTTGTTCAAGTTGTTATCGTCATAATATGCATGAGTGCGCTACGTATATACATCTCTTATCTAGAGTTGTTATATATGTTGAAATATTTTTTTATCGGTGATTGTAATTCATACTTTAAATGTGAAATATACCTAAGTTATAACTATAAGAATATCAGGTCAAATGAAACCCAGTCCCTTACTTCATACGTCAGTGTAACTTCGAGACATCTGTCTCTTGTTCTTTTGTGTGCGTGGCTAGGGTCTTATACCTGCTATAATAAATGAAATACAGTTCAAACTTTACTCCCACCTGCATCGGAAAAACTGCTGAACATAATTTTTTGCAACTGCAAAAAGGGATGCAGTGCAGTGCTGAATGTGGTTGCAAAAAAGTCGGACTGTTTTTTTCTCTGGCACGCACAAACTGTCAAGGCCGGTCGTGCTCCAATGTTGAATCACTAACAGAGGAGGATTCGTTTGATTCCTACGAGGATACATCGCTATTGACGCAATTTACTTGCACTCAGAATGAAGATGAACAAGAAAAAGAACGAGAAGAGTTTGACGGTTACAATTCAGGCGAATAAAATTCACCACGTTTTCAATTCAGATCTTTTTTTATCTTTTTCAATATTCACAAATGTCCGTAATTTTAAAATAGTTTCAAATTGAACAGGATCACAACTGACCGGTGGAGTAGGACTACGGGGAAAACCACGTTAAAAAATCACTACCTCATAGGTGGCGTGAAAACGTGTGCATATTATGACGATTGCAACTTGTACAACTTTTTGAATAGTTATATCTCAAAAACGGTGGTTCGTAAGAAAAAAATATTAATACATTTTTTGTAGATTATTTTATGATCTACAATTTTCATCTGAGGTATTTTTATGATAAAACTCACCGTTTCGCTGAAAATCGTGAAAAACAAATTTTTTTCGGCCTTCGACCTTGAATAATTTTTTTTCCATACAGGGAAAGATGGGGAGCTTTAAAATTTTATTTTTAATCATATTTCCAACACCTTACTGATTTTCAGCTTGATGGGAATTCATGTAGCTTCGAATGTTTAAATTGACCGGATTAATATACCAAAGGAGAGTTTTTGTTTTTTTCATTTTACTTCTTTCATAAAAGTTTTTAACTTCTATTTTTGATTCTGAGAGAAAATAAAAATAAATAGAAAAATAATTCATCAAACTTCATTCAGTCATTATTTCATTCATTGTATATAATTCATTGTATATAATTCAAACTAAACGTGTCACAATTGGTCGAAACTAAATGTGACATCAGAGGACACAACACTGGATTTGTAGTGAATTCAAGACGATATTAGAAACTAGTTTTGTATAAGTTAACCCACAGAAAAGAGATACATTCATGATGACAGCATTTTTAGCATCATGTCTCGATTTTACGTACGCAGAGATCAAGGGAGTGAAAGATGCGAGTTGATCATTATGCTAGACAGGGCGCAAAGTGAGACGCGTATAACGCGTGCGGCACGAAAGCAATACAGCACGTCCTTTATGATTTCTGATTGGAATATAGAATATGAAATTTCATACCAACCTGATATCCACTTTCAGTTGTGACGTCAACACCGGGCCTCATAACTTTTTCTCCTACAATAAAAGAGTTGTGAACCATATTTCTCACTGGAGTACTTGCCAAACTTGGTGGTAGAGGGTCGTTAACTTGTCGTAGAAATGTATATGATGACATTCGTTCTGCAAAATAGCAGATTTATTTTATATCACTATAAATGTATAAACTAAAAAAAAATTCTCTCAACATTTTTTTATTATTACTATGGAATCCAGAAACGTCTCATGTGAGGTTGTAAACTGAGCTCATCAGCTCACACATTGTGTGAGGCATGAATAAGAAAATAATAGCCATATGTTCCATTCAAATTGAATAATGAACTCAAATTTGATTATAATTACTATTCTTGAGTTGTTTTTTTTTCATCTTTTTTTTTACAAATTCGCTTTCATACAGAAAATTGTGTTTGATCTCAATAAAACATGAAGTTGACTGGAAAAACTTACCGAAAGAATTGGGTAAATAACTGTATCCATTGGACTTGAGTATCTGAACACACGTGTTTGCCAAAAAAGCAACTAATAATAAAATTGTAAAAGTTATTACAGCTACAAGACTAGAATCTCTTTGAAGTAAATGTTTGTGTTTGTTGTGTGATGCTATCTGCATAATTGCCGCTCCCAGTAAACCCCAAGTGAGAAAGGCTTCTTGACCAGCAGCTAGCCAACTCTGAAAAAAATCATTTCCAGTAACTTCAAATTCATAGTATTGCATGTCATAACATTATATATTGGTTTGGTTTTTATTCATTCAATAACATCCATTCCAGATCCAATCGTACTATTACTTCCCACCAGAGTTAATATGAAAACAATGGGTATAAAATTGTTAATGGAAAAACCCGAATATGATTTGATTCCTATTTGGAAAGGGACTTTCAGACTGATAATTTCAATAATATATTGTTGATTACTAAGAACTGCACATAAATCTATCAGATGATCCATACATTTCTCTACAGGACAAACTCAAATTGAATGAAAACTGTTGGAAGTTTTACGAGTGATGAATTTTTCTCTGTTAAAAAACTGAATGAGCTCTTGAAAAAAAAGGTTCGAGAGTATAGGGGTACAAATGGTAGAAACTATGTATGGAACACGAATTAAATATTCGCAATTGAAACAAATACCATTTTCTTTTAGTTGAAAAATAGCATTATTATCCCAACAGACGTTATCATTTATTGCCATGAATAAAGTGTAATATTAGTGATGCGATACCAAAATAATCAAGTGGATGGAAGTTCAAAAATAAACTGAAAGAGTTCATAACACAAAAAGAGCATTCCAATAGCAGCTCACTGATAGAAAATAACTGCAGATGAGACAAACCAAAAACTTGTTATGAACTGTAGTATATCGTTTTTCGGATAGATTTTCTCACATCATTTGATATTATCGTCAATCTTAAAAATTATAAAATGCTAGTGTCGCATTTAACTTTGTATTCGCGATAGAAAATAAGCGATACGCCCCCTATCGACTTTGCGCGACAACAATCAATGGTTAGATCTAGATCGCCAAACTCTAGTTTGCATGTGTTTATATGGGGCTGTTCTGTTGAGTCTTCACTCATTTTGGATTTTTATGATTTTTGTGTGTGTGAGCTTTAATAGCGATTGTGGAGATTTTCAAGAAGTTTGGATATATTCCAGTGGAATAATTGAAAGGTTTGCTGCTTTTCATTTATTGTCAGTGTATATTTACTTTTTGTTGTTTTCTAGTCCTGAATATGATCTAGTTAACCTTTGATACAATCTCTACGGTATGATGGGTGCTATTGTATAATTTAGTGTGTAATGCATAATTATATTTAGGGGGAATCAACCAGCTGAAAACTGCCACTTCTAATTCTTTATTATTGAATAAATTTTATATTTAAGTGATCGAAGTAATTTTTTTCAGCTGAGAGATGTAATTTTCAATTATTCCAGGTGTTCATTACTTATTAAATTATGCAATATTCGTTCAGTAAGCCTGACTTTACAGCAGAAACTCATAAATAATCCAAGTCTCACCTGGAAACGACCTCAAGTCTTTCGAATTTTACAATGTTTTCATAATGAAAAACCTTCGAATTTGTTTGATGAAATGTTCTTCGAGTATTCAACTGTCGATTGAGTCACTTCTCACACAGAAATCAATGAGAAATTGAAAATTTTACGAACAAAGAGAAACACGAGAACATCGAAGCTCCATATATACACATGCAAATGTTAACATAACAATCTAACCATGGACATTTCCTCGTTTCTCCACACTAGCGCTGCGATCTTATTTTCTATCGCGAATAGACGATATATATTGCTGAATATCGGATTGATTTGTGACTATAGTCTTATTCACATCTACATGAAATTACATTAATTTTATTGTGGAGTAAGAAGTAATATTGAAATATTTTCAGTACTCGCAACACTAATGAAACAAATGATTTATCACCAATGAAAAATGAGAAATAAAACTTCCTATATTTCATACCACTCATATTTGCGAGTAACGTCACTACAGTTTCTTTCTATACGGGCGTTATCAAACAAATATTTTGGAAATATAAGTGGTTTAAAAATATGGGAAATTTGATTTCTCATTTTTATAATGACCTCTCACTACATAATAAAGGCTACATACCATAGGCGCCGGAACTTCAAATTTACAATAGGAGCTCGGTCTCCAAAAAATAAACAAGAATAATATATATATATATATATATATATATATATATATATATATATATATATATATATCACAATAAAATCGGTAAAATGAAGCCAGTGTATTATAACATCATATATTCAGGTGATGTTCACATACATACAAAAAACACAAAGTGAATACTAATCCAAAACGACCCGAGTACAACATGTTTAAAATAATAAAAATAATTCCCAAACTCTTCGGTGAATTATATATGCCAAATGGCGAGTCTGAGTAGGTACTACAAAATTGTTGTTCTTTAAAATTGTTAAAGAAACAAATATCCAATTTCTGCATGAACTATATAATATACCGTGTGTCACAGACTCATGGTACACCCCCGTTTTCTCCTTTGTTTTTCTAGCTATATTTTTGAAATTCGGAACATCGAATAAGCTCACTGAACAGCATTTCTCGACATATCTGAAAGAAAAAAACAACTTTCAATTTTTCCGGAAATGACATCAACTTTCGATTCTTGAATGGGACACCCTGTATATTATTACATGATCGGCTAGGGATGATCATGAGGAATCCAACGATACCAGGTTTGATGATGTTATCTCCAATGACTGCGGAGATATCGCCATTTATATTATCCATAAGCGCAACGAGTAGGAGAGAGAAACTTTACTGGCGGGTCAATCCAATTCTCTCTCCCACTCATTGAGCTTATGGATAATATAAATGGCGATATCTCCGCAGTCATTGGAGATAACATCATCAAACCTGGTATCGTTGGATTCCTCATGATCATCCCTAGCCGATCATGTAACAATATACAGGGTGTCCCATTCAAGAATCGAAAGTTGATGTCATTTCCGGAAAAATTGGAAGTTGTTTTTTTCTTTCAGATATGTCGAGAAATGCTGTTCAGTGAGCTTATTCGATGTTCCGAATCTCAAAAATATAGCTAGAAAAACAAAGGAGAAAACGGGGGTGTACCATGAGTCTGTGACACACGGTATATGTAACAAATAGGATTGAAATTATAATTTTACTCATGTTAGAAGGTCTGCCGTCTTTGGTTATTTTTTAAAATGAAAAGATTTGCTATCTCGTGATTACTAACTTCTTTAAAAAGGAGCTCTGTAGAAGTTCAAAATAGCACAATCGTTTAGTCTTTGCTGTGTCATCGTGATCAGATATCACATCTTTTTATTTTTTATTACAATATATACGGTATACGTACGCACCTTTGTTGATAGTGACTACGGCTTTGAATAACTGCGGCGGTTTTGTCACTGCCAGCGGGATAATAAAAATCTTTATAACTCGACACCAATGAGACCGATACATAATTTGTTCTAAACGAAAAATTTTTGCTATGAGAGCATGGTAACAGTTCCGATGAGCTCAATATTCAATTATATACCAATCAGTTGTGTTTGTTCCATTTCACGTTGTACTTTCCACGTTTTTATCGTTTCTATTGCTACTGTTGGATGAATTTTTCACTCCTAGTTACTTTTATAATTTTTTTATTTATTCATTCATACAGAAAGAAAACAAACGGGACTGACCCAAAACAGTATTCACAAATATGTTATTTGTCAATGTTATAATCTATATCTATGTATGTATTGTAACAATGTTACGAAATTGAGTGCATGGACTGAATACAAACAATATAAAAAAATTAAAAATGCATCTATGGAGTAATTACACACATATATACATACATGTATACACATATATGTGTATACACACAAATACCAATCAAATCTGAGTAGCAAGATAATGTTTTTTCAAGGTGTAAGAAAACTTCGAGAATGAGAAAGAGAAAATATCAATAGAGATGGAATTTTACTGCGTATTGTATGATATGTTGCACCTATGCACAGGAGAGTTCAAAAAATAGTATGTTTGTGATTGTTCATAACGGAATGGATGCTGATGCCTAGTAATATACATAAGAGTATTAAGGTAAATGTTACTAAGGATAGCAGGCGAATCAACTAAATTATTTATGACTCTAAAGAGGAACTTCACATCTGTAATTTCCCTTCTATTCGCTAGTGTTAATATGTTTAGTTCATTTCAAACCTAGATACGGTTATTGGGGTGGAGTGAAAAACATTTTTTATTGATATAGTCTATGAATAATGAAGCATTTTGCTTTGTTTGTGGTGTTGATAGTGTCGAATCTAATATCTATCTCCATAATAGATTAAGTCGCTACCGCAGGTAAATTATATCTTAGCGTTAGAAAATATGTGATAGTTCTAACACATATTTCGAAAATAGAAGATAGTTCTGAAAATCCCAGAATTAAAATTGATGTCAGTTGATAATAGAACGCGATTTTTTTGACGATGAAGAGAACAAACATCACCTTGAATAACCTTTCACTCACTTAGATAGAAGTTATGTATGTGTGATTTACTGACTGTTTTCCAGAATCTCCTAGTTCAACATATTTTTCCAGCATCAGTGACAATGGTTGTTACGTGACTAGTAAAAAAGAATCCAAAAACGATAATTCATAATCATGGAATAGAAGTTCTCTCAGGCGCGTGTTCTCAAATATCTATAACCTACAAAACTGCCTTCGGACGTGCAGGAAATTTGACGTTTGTTTCAATATTTATGATTTGCGCCCCCATTGACAATCTCTCTAAGGGATTTGTTCAGTTAAAATTCTTCAAAATGAAGAATGCAAGATATCGAGAATTTGGACTTACGATTTTTCAGGTTTAAGTCAACGCACAAGGGTTTTTATGCATCTTGGTTTTACCCAAACTCATTCTGACCCCTTCTATTGAATATTATTCCAATTCCCAAAAGAATTAACATATCATAAGAAATAGCTACGGAAAAAAATCATGTTAAGGTTCACGAACGCACCTGGAAAGGATCCATTACCATAGAAGGGCAGTGAATAACCAGTCTACCCAGCCAGTCTTGGAGCAAAGCAGAAGAGGGTGGTAAAACGAGTCAAGTTTTCCATTCATTTCTTATTATAAGTCTCATGGAAAATGTAACAAATGTTACCTCTTCAAACAACTGCTACTGGTTCATACCACTTAACTGGCCTGGCAGACTGATATAATCACCTTATTCTATTTTTCTGCTCTTCTGAGGCGTTTCTAGGCATATTTTTATGGGATAAATATCTGAGTATCTAAATCTTGGCCGTGTTAGACATTTTTCAAAATCAAATTCGATTTTTTGAAAATATTAAGTGCAATTTTCGTATTATTCCTTTATAGAACCTAACCTCACCAGAGGCAACACTCACCTTAGGGTTCAGGAAAAACTCCCCCCAAGACGTCTCCGGGAAGATGACGTTGACGTACTGTGGCGGCATTATCCCTAAAATCTTGGCGCACAAGATGAAGGTCCCGAAGACCGGCAGCAACGTGAACGCGTAGACGACTTTCCCGTACGACCTCAACCCCTTGCTGAGCGAGACGAAGACTATCATCCACACGACGGCCAGATTGAAGGCCAATTGAAATTTAATGGTTGCGTAAGCGTTTCCCGTTGGCAAGTGATGTCTTTGTAGGACGACGCCGTTGAAGTAGTCCGGTAGGGTTTCCTCGAGTTTCACGGTTTCGTTGCTAGATTGGATATCTGAAAGTGTATTCGAATATATAATAATAATAATAATGAGTTCATTCAGCTATAAAGCTACTTATTACAATTATCTTATAACATCAAATGTATTATATTTAACTATTGATTATTGATATGAAAAAATAAATTAGAATATATTATTTCTACAAGTAATAATCAAATTATTCAAAAAATGTAAATATTATTATTTCAGTCTATGATTCATATATTCTAGAGACAAAAAATCCAAATTTTTACATATTTTTCGGAAATTTGTTGAATTTTCACAATTTTTTATTTCTAATGGCAATACATTAAAAGTTTTCGAGCCTTTATAAAATAGTTGATTTTGTCGAAAACTTGTATTATAACTTTTCAATTTAATATCAGAGGAATTCCTTGTATTATAATTTGTATTGTAGCTTGAAAGTTATCTTTCAGTTACTTGGGAAGCATGTCATTTTTCAATTTAATTAAAAATATATAAGTATTCAGATATAATCTGTTGAAAAACGCAGATCCTATAGAAATACAATGGAAAAAAATCGAGTTGTTTCAGTAATAAGTCAGTGAAATCGAGTAGGGAATGGAAAAATAAAAATTGATTGAAATATAACATTCTAGGTGAAACAAGGAAAAATATGAAATTTAATTATCACGACGTGTCGATTACTAGTATTCGAAATGATGTTCCGATAATTAAGAAAAGGGTGCATTAACGTTCAATATGAAACTGAATTTTATTGAAATGTAAAAGGAAATTTGCTCATTATTTTATAAGATGATAATTCAAGAATTCCTGACTATGAAGCAATTTGCAAATAAAGAATACGTGAGATAATAATAAAAAAAAAGTTGAATGTGATTCTGAAAAAGTGGGTAATTTTTTTGAGGGTGCAAATTTGATTCAACAAAAAGTATTTTGAAAAATGGTAGACCGGTCGGTATTAAAATTGTGTATTGAAGGGACAATCCCATTCTTTGTGCGTGGACTAGAAATGATGTATCTAATTTTATAGTAGTGAAGCATGGAGTACCACAAGGGTCAATTCTTGGGCCCGTGATTTTCATTATATATGCCAAGGATATGGAGTTCAATTTATACCAATCCAAAGAATGTTTATTCACCTCATCAGATATGCTGACGATGCACCAATAATACAGTGTGATATGAGTAGGTTATTGCATTCATCCGATCATGAAGTGAGAGTTTGTGAGAATTCATAAAAACTTTTTTCCTCTGAAGATGCTAACCTTGTTGATGAAACGTACGTCGAGTGCAAATAATAATAATCTCTATTCTATCATTTCCAATCTCATACAACATGATATAGGAGACGTCACAAATGAAAATTGAAAAAAAAATCGTCACGGTAGACACAATAATAATCAACAAAATAAAAAAGATCACTATCCAACTGATTGGTACACGAATATATATATATATATATATATATATATATATATATATATATATATAAACATTTATTCCAATTTCATACACAAAAGCAAAACATCTTTATTTTGCATCAAGAAGTTCTTTGATAAATATCCTTTCAATTTTGATTTGAAAGAGTTTTCATTCCGCAGCTCTCTAGTTTGCGCCAAGATGATTGCAAAACTTCATACCTCTTATGATGAGCTATGTGTATGAATTCTGATGAGGTCTCCATTTCTAGTGGGGTGATCTTGGCACTGAGAAACTGTTTGATAAATGTCAATATGTTGCATAAATAACACTATACGCTTGAAAATATAATTACATGGAAGTATTAATATTTTATATTTTCGAAAATATGTTCGTTATGATTGATCTGGTTTTAAGGTGAAATGAGTGGAATATATTCTTTCTTAACTGCAATATGGCATCGTAACTTATATTCACTTTTTTGCTTATGGCATCAATACTACTTTCCCGCCTCATTTCACTATCTCCAGGGTTCCAAGGAATTTAGTAGTTTAAGAAAGATGAATACCACTATATCTGACAACCACTCGCATACCAGTCACTGCTCTCCACCAAGAATAGAGATACATACAGAATGTTTCCTCTACATTACTAGGAGTCTCTTTCACACCAATTCGTGAATTTTTCTATGATTTATTCAGTTTTTTCTGTATGTCTTCAGAACTATTTAAATCATTTGCCACTGTGGTATAATCCGCATAGAGAACTATAGAATCTGAACTGATATGGTAAGGTTGATCGTTTATGAATAGCAAAAAAAATAAGCGGACTTAGAATCGTTTCCTGAGGAGCCCCCAGGTCGATCTCATAAAACAAGTTAGATGTTTAAATAATTGATCTCTATTAAAAGTTAGAACGTCATCACACTTCTCATGGAACGATAATTTTTTTCCCTTCACACAAATGATCAACTCACCGTGCCTGTAGTGCGCATACGACTCCGCCCACCTGTACGCGTCCAGCTTGGTGATGAACGAGTCCCGAAAAAACACGAACAGCCACGACACGCCCACCACGCTGTACAGCCCGACGAGCGCCTGCGCGACCAACAGCGACACCCCCACTCCCTGGAAGAGGGGCGAGATCCGCCACATGTCGACCACGCCTGCGCCCAGCTGCTGCCCCAGGCACAGCTGCAGCGTGAAGAGCGGCAGGCCGAACACCACCGACAGGAAACAGAACTGGAAGATGAAGTTGGCGCCGAAATGGATGGACAAGATGGAGAAGCGGGAGATGTTGAAGAGGCCGAGCGTGCACGAGAGGCACGCCATCATGGAGCTGAGGCTGTGCGGCCAATGGCCCAGCGGGCTCTCGGCCTGCGGCATGTCGGTCTGTCGGTTGCGGTCACATGATCTGAAAAAAAAATGAGATCGTTTAGAAACAGATGAATGAGTATTGTTCGAGAGTCATATCTTTGTGAATGCGTCTTTTTTGTATCTTGGGTATAATGAGACACTACGATCTGGAAATAATGAAGAATTATTGTTGGAATATATAAAAGTGTCGAGAGTCTACCCCAAAAGTGGCAAGGTTATAAAAAAATGAGAAACCAAACATTTCAGTAATTTGTATCATCTAAAATTGACCACCAAAAAAATTAATTGGTTACCATAAAAACGTATCGAAGCTGTTGACATTTCAACAGGCAAATCTGCTTCGTTTCCTGAACGATTCTACAATTCGGATAAGAAAACCCAAATGTTTGCCAAATTGTTATATGTGTTAGAAATTCAATATTTCGAATAACAGAAAATTTCAAAAACGATTCATTTGACGCAGCAACTTTTCAGGATACACTGCAGTCTTCTTCTGAAACTCGTACAAATTTCAGATTAAAATTTCATTCCTTACAGAACGTAGTATGATATAAGGCTCAAAACATCAAGAACAGATAAATAAATCACCTACTTCGTTTTCTCTATTATTCTGCAATTAGGATAGGAAACTAAAAGGTTTCACAAATTGTCATATATGTGTCAGAAATTTGAAATTTTGAGTTGCAGAAAAGTTTTAAAAACTTCTTTAATGCTGCTACTATTCAGGATAGACTAGCTGTCTCCCTCTGAAACGTGTGCAGATGTCAGATTGATACTTTGTTCCTTAGAGAATGCTGAATACATCATCTACATTAATGAAAACGATGTAAGATCGATCGCTAAAGGTGCTTCCCAGAAGATTGTATTTCTATTTCGTGCGAATAAATATACATATATGTCCTTCTTAGAATAAAGTTTTCGTTTATGGAGCTCAGAAACAAAACATTCATTGAAACTCCTTGATTCTATTCAGCAATGGGCAATCTATCTTATTGGTGATTCTCCGCTCACTTATCTCTTTTCTAGGGATGTTTTCACGATCGGTGCTAAATGTCATCAATCGTTCCACCCTTGGCAGTATCAACACGGATGACTCGACGAGTTCAGAATTCCCACCCCTTCGTTGTGAGCTCGGAGAACATCTTTTGCTCAAGGATCTTTTTTCAACAGAAGAGCTGAATTAACGATGAGTTTTGGAACCTTTGGTGTAAAAGTTGAAACTTTTCCTAGAGATCGATTACCCTAACACCAAACTGATATTTTTGCACTCGACGCGCGTTTCGCAAACAAGGTTAGCATCTTCAGTATCAATTTTCTTCTCCTGAAGATGCTAACCTTGTTAGCGAAACGCGCGTCGAGTGCAAAAATATCAAAAATGTTAGGGTTATTGATCTCTAGGAAAAGTTTCAGAAGAGCTGAACGTTATCCTTTCCCAGAGAACTTATTGCTGAATCTTACAGGCTTCAAGAATTCAAAATTGTTGTCAATTCGTATCTCCTGTCCTTTAATTCACCGGTCTTCTTTGGACATTACAGGGCTTTCTTTTCGTTCGAATCTGTATAAAAAAAACATCATTGTTCTTCTTGACTCCGAACCTTTCATCCGATTGCGATTTCGATCAATTGTTGTTGGCATATCTGGGAAGCTTTTCGTGTGAAAATATCCCAATGATTATTATATCATTATAATAATAGCGATAATAATAACTCATGTATTTATATAGGAAATAGCTCGTATGTTTAGTCTAGCATCGAATATCTCAGGTCAACGAATGCTCCGAGCGGCTACAATGTGGATGGGCGACCGAGCCTCGAGCCGAGCCTCCGACAATCTCTATCTTACTTGAAATCACACATTGAAAGTTGAGACTTCATAGACATTTAAACCAAACTTTTAGCCCTCATGACAGTTTTCCACATAACACGATGCGAAATACATCAGAGGAAGAAAGGGAATAGACCTTGAATAGACATTGTGAAGAACAGAATGATAATTTTATACTTGAATCACTGTTCCCAACTTTTCTTTATCTGCTGCATTGAGTAAGGTATGCATTCAATTTATACCTGAAGTATTCTATTTTGCATATTCCCCAGTCTTTTCTCTCTTAGGGCCAGTGCATTAGTTGTAATGTCTATGTCGTTGTTACGCACAAGAGTTGTTTTTTGTAGGGAGCATTAGCTGGTTAACGAAAAAACCCATTTCAAACTCAACTCAAATCCCCATTAAGCATTCTTGAGATTTTGGCCTGATATAAACAAGTATTGAAAAAAAAAATTCGTGCCCACCTCAATAATCGAAAATTGTTTTTAACACTTCTATCACTAGAAGCGCGTCTGTCGAATATAATTAGGTTCCCTTCGTGCTATTTGCCACGAGAGTGGTTTTCTGACAGATGTTGATCATTCAACTTACTGTGTAGGTAATTGCAACTGGCATAAACATATCGTTGAATTTTCTCATTTTTTTAAACGTCGAGTAGTTGTAATTGCACATTTTTGAATTATACCTCTGATAATTCCATGTGTTGTTTGATAATAATATTCGAAATATATCCATTCACTTAGAATGAAGATGAAACAATTCACGACATTTGTCTAGTGTAAGTAAATAAATATGTGAATCCCACAGAAAGACAAGCCTGAGCTTGAGCTGAGAACGGTGTAGTATTCGGGAGTAATTAATTACACAAGTGCTTCAAAATTATCGATAATTTTCCATGAAAGCATGTTGTCTAAAAATTGCATGAGTTTATGTCCATATTTTGTCGAAAGCAAAATATGAAAATAACCGTACTGACAACATGCTTGAATGGAAAATTATCAGGTTAATTTTGATGCACGAGTGTAATTCGGTAGAATATTTCCGGAGTTGAAACAACGACGTTTAAAATTCAGTATTTATGCCTGTCGAGATGACAAATGTACATTTTAACAATCGTTACTATTGATACACGGACCGAGCGGGTACTTCTCGATACCTACCGGGTATTTACCAGCCCGAAAATGTCCCGCCGGGAATTTATCGCTGTAATTGATCGAAAATGTCCCGCTTCATATGGGATTTTTAACATACGATGGAAATAGTCAGTAAAAACAACTTCAACAAACAATTGAGATTAGGTTATGATGAACCAAATTCCTCCAAATATACACATCATACACAAACACACATGTATATGTACACATACACACACAAATCAGCATCATGTTATCTCTGAGGTTGCAGGTTATTGAAAATCATAACAAATATGAGTTTATTTTCGGAAGTTAGTATTTTTCATATCGACATATTATTGAATCTCAGTCATCTGTAAGCCAAAGATTCTCAGTTTCGAATCTTTCTTGAATACATTTTCAGGGTCAATATTCTGAATGTTAGATGAAATGAGTTTGTATAGTCGTGGACCTAGACCCTCTGTAATGGGTTTTCATTCGATTTCATAACATGATACGAAGTATCTTTGTGATGAGTGCATTCTTATGATCAATTAGAATCAGCTTTTTTAAGGTCTTGTGGTGTCTTCGAGGCTTAGAGAGAGAGAGAGAGAGATAGAGAAAAAGAGAGAGAGAGAAATAGAGAGAGAGAGAGAAAGAGAGAGAGAGATTAACTGTATTGTTTGTAGAACGAAAATTATCATCGACAAAGCGTAGCATATGTTAATATAAGTGAAAATTATAAAAATCAAAGACACATAACATCACATACATTCATGGAGTCATAAAAAATAATGCGTACACCGAATATCATAATCTTCAAATATCAACAGACAGGTGTGAATACAAAACTGGCTATAAATGTCTCTTTAAAATATCATGTAAGGTTAGGACGCAATACTACATATCAAACAAAGTACCTATTGGTTGAAATACAGCATCATAAAATTCTTGTAAGCTATAGTAGGGTCTATCCAGCGAGAGCACTTTGACTTCGTCTGAAGTTTTCATAGGATTCGTTTTTTTTATTGCATCTAGGTAGGTGATTGTATGTCTTGTCGCCTCCATAAAATATCGAGTCCTTAACAAGAGCTGATGATGGAATTGGTAGCCTAATGGTGCCAGCCTGCCGTGGTGGGTAGACTCAGTGTCAAATTTTTTAATGTGTTTATCAATTAAATTTGAAATAATTATCTGATATCTATAATCATTACTTCTCTATAGTGTGCATCTGTGTATAAATCTACTTCATGAAAGTTCACATCACCGCCAAAGAGTTGATAGACTATGACACAGAAAAATATTCAAGTGGCCTTCATTACTGAAAGGTTGAGAACTATTGCTTCAACTATTCATTTCGATATCGTGGAGAACTATTTATGATAATTCTAGATACTCTGAAACCTCTACAACAGCACACTCGAACGCGGGCAAAGGCCATACTCGAGATTTATGAATTGCCACTTCAATTTAAATTTCGATCATTCCAGGAAGTAGGCACCCAATTAAACTCCACCAACAGCTCTTTCAGTCCGCTAAAAATCGATCTTGACCACTTCATATTAGTGTGCCAAGTTCATGATATTGCAACGTTTCCTGCATATTACTGGCCTTGTTTACAGCATTGCCTTATATTAGCACGTCGATCGCGGTAAGCAGAACAGATTATATTCAAAGTGTTTTTCCTATTTGCTGCCCTACGGCCATTACATCTAGGACATTCATTTATGCGGGCACAAATACTGGCACAAGTCACGTAACTGCAATTGGAGTTACGTTTTGCTTCAAACAAAAAAGAAGGCGACCACTAATACTGGAAGGCTATATAGAGGTGTTTATTTTTTTTTCTACTGTTTAATCTACATATACTATTAGCCTACAACTGGAGGATATAATAACGAGATCTTGCGAAAAAACGATTCACTTATTTCTTACACTATTCAACATATTCGAACCAAATCGCAATATGAAATAACAACAATGAGCATTGTTAGAGAGAATAACATAAAGTTGATATTTGAGGTTTTCTCATACGAATAAACTCTTGAAGTTCTTTTTTGTTTCATTTTGATCCAAAGCTGTTTTTGTGTTCCGCAGTTCCTATTTTCAAATGTCTTGATATTACCAATAGAAACTGCTACGAATACGGATGTAACAGAAACATGGGAGACTATAAACTTTCTTGTTCCACATATAAGCTCAATCTCAACTCGATAGAGTTTTGATACCATTTTGTGATTTTAATATCACCTTGATATCGAATGTGTTGTCTGTACGTTTTTTTCGGAACAGACCGAGAATATAAGGAATTTTCATTCACTTCTGAACCTTGTTGGATATTAGTATTTGCTCTATGAGTACTCCTCTCAAACTTCTGGATGTCTCATCATAAAATTTATTTGGATAAGCATTATCTCTGGGTCCAAATTTGAAAATAAATAATATCTTTTTCTACTAGCGCACGGAAAAGTTCACTTTTCCGCACTCATTTTATTATTAAAAAGTATTTTTTCGATGTCGATCCGTATTCGGAGAATTTTTAAAATTAATATTACTCATTTAGTATTCATCAAACAATGAGTTGAAGCTTGAAGGCTCTGAAAGTATAATTTCCCCTATTTTCAGTCAACAAAATCCAAAGCAACAAATAGTGAGTAGGCTCTGAACCATATTCATCTGAAATTTTGAAACAAAGCTATTCGATTAAAAAAAATCAATACTGAGTTCCAACACCAATAGTAAACCGCATGAAATATTTTACTACAAGGACTCTAACGTTAAATTCACCGATAGAGTGAACACCACTGAAGTCAGAAGTGATGAATCACTCGCCATTTTTGTGAAATATTATTGTAGATCAAGGATATAGAATGTTCAATTATAATTGCTATTGATGGTGTCATTCGATATTCTCAGCCTATTTGAAAATAAATCAGGCCAATTCCGATCACTTTTTGTTCGTCTACAATTTAAAATTCCCATATCTTTTTATCTGGCATTCGATTACACATCATTAAAATTCCAAGAACCAAGCGTTCAAATATAATAACTTATTGAAATTACAATATTTGATATCAGTAAGGGGAAAATGCTGATGCTTAGATCATACGTCCCCTAAAATATCTGCAAAATAAAACAATACAATGCTTATTGAGATTGTTATTTTAATATCCATGATTTAGGTGTGAAAAATGATCTTGAATATCACCCATTTATATAAATTCAAAATTTTTTTGTTTATACATTTCATCGAAAATAAAAATAAACCTTCAACACAATTGAAACAATTCCTAAACATGAAACTAGGAGGTCCAAAAGCCTCAGTACTATCAGTGGAATCAAACCAGACTACGAAAAAAACTATTTTATACAATGGAGGTTTGATTAATAATAATAATAATATTATAAAGGTCTTCATTTTTTTCAACAATACATCAGCACATTGGATTTCAGTATCACAATTATTGTGAAAAAAGGGCCGAAGATCAGATGGCCTACAGTGACGATAGCACGACCTCTGTTTTTCATCGTGAAACTACCGAAGAAGCTAACTGCGCTTCGAAGGAAACTTACAGGAGTATTTGATCCAATAACAATATACTTCTTTCATCTGACATTGGATTGCTTCATTATTGAAATCCAGTTTCACTAGATGAATTTTTATTTGTTCCGTAGTTTTTTTGGGTTTGTAACCTACCACAATCTGAAAAAATAAGAATTAATATTGAAATCTATACAAGGGTAGAAAGGCAGATTTTTAATTTTCAAATTGTGGTAGTTCATAAACCCAAAAAAACTACGGAACAAGTATCGATCCATCACAAAATAATGACGTTCAAACAGTACTCATGAATTAATAGTTATACTAACTTAGTGTCATGATTCCTTCTTAATTTGATTGATTGAAGTGAGCGAGTGAGTTTTTTAGTTGGAATATACCATTTACCTGGGCTCAGGGAAGTCGATTCAACATTCTTGATATGTATAAAGGAGAGAAACTACTTCTAGTTATATAAAATTTTTCAGGGTGATACAAAAGTTTTCAGAAAAAATCCAAAACTTCAACACTTGGTTGTACGAAGGAAATATAATCATGCACAATTTTTTTCTGAAATTGGACCAAAGATAACCTTCTTCAATATCAACATGTTATTAAGCAACACCCTGTATACCCTGAGACGCATTTGATAATTTTGATTTCGAAAAGCAGAGCAATCTGTAAACTGAATTATTTCGCGAGAGAAATATCATCAATGAACAATATAAACACATACAGTGTATCACATTCATCACATTTACTGGAATGATAGAGAATTTAATGTTCATCTTTGGATGGGGGTAATATATCAAAATTGAAACTGACTGTCACTGAATATAAAGCTTGTTTATTACTTACAGATATAAAACCAACTCTCAAAAAACAACTTATCAGTATTTCAAGACCTGCACTGACCAAATAAGGACAGCAGATTTATAAAAATCGTCATAATATCAACGTACAAACATATCGCTCCCAAAATATACTCTTCAGGCGACAAAGCTATTCTGCCACCTCCCAATATCTGCTGCGTATCGTACAACAAATAGAAGCTGAACAACAGAGTGGCAAGACAGGCGTATATGATGTACGCTATATTAGATCCAGTCAACAGAGTTATTATCATGGCTATGAGCCCGTAGACTATCAACACAACGGACAAGATACACAAAATCATTCCCCACGACGTGACATCGAACCAATTCTGCCACGCCACGAAAGTCACCAACAAACAAATCCCTGCCGTGACCCCGACCGCCATTAGAACAGCTTCCTTGGACACGCGACAGGCCATCACAGCCACCAGATACGCCATCGCGACTGTCAGAAGGAACAGCAAAAAGAAATTGAGCGGAAATATCTTTCTCGCCGCTTGGTAACAAAAAAGAACTATCTCAAGAACGACGAGCAGCCCTGACGCAATAATCAGCATCAACATATTGTATCCAACGAACCTGTTGAGAGGTTCAAAGTAGATGCAAGAGGTCACGAATCCCCCAGTTATGAGCAGCTGGATGAACAGTATCATGTACACTTTCTGAATGAATTTATTACGTGTCCTCTGCTGCGCAAACGCAACCAAAGTATCGAAAGAGTCTATTTCGTTAGCCTGATAAGGAGGTGCTCGGCCAGCATCTCTTGGGGCTGCAGGAGCAATATACACCTCTCGATAGACCGGAGTCGAGCCTACTTGTCCGTGATACTGGTAGTTGTCGTTGTACGAATACGGCGGAGGTGGCGTAGAATCTAAATTACTTCTCGTGATCACTTCTTGCGTCCTAGGATTCCTGCTGAAGACTGTTTCTATTTCTGTGCCGATAGCCACTTCCTTCACGCAGAAATCGACGGTGAGGTAGCTTTCATCTCCTTCTAGTTCCAGCTTTCGCTCCAGTAACATCCTGCTGAGGTCGTCTAGCGACTGAAGTGGGCTTGGTAAGTCGCAATCTTCTTCTTCTTGTTCGATACCAAGCTTTTTCGTTATACGGGTGTGTCCTGAGGTACTGGGTAGGTCAGGGTCATGTGGTTTCAATTGGAATGGATCGCAAATGGTGGTACTGCTTGAGTTTGGAAGATCATTCGAAGCGATCCTTGATTCTGAAGGGGGTTCGGAAGGGTTCATATCTATTCACGTTCTGAACTGTCACTTCATGGTTTGACATTTGGTGTTAGTTTTCATTCATGACAGTATCAACAGCTGATATGTGTTATTTGGAGAGAGGTGAGAAACGAGCACTGGATTTTGGTAGAAACTAGTTGATATTCTTGAATTCCAGCCAGCGGCGCACTCAACAGCTGTGCCCAGAAAATTCAAAATTTTGAGAAATTTTGACTTCAGTGTTATGTTTCCGAAGGACAAACAACAAACGAAGGAATTCTGAATTTTTGGAGGAAAAAAAAAGGAAACTCTCCTCTCTGCCCACACCAAATCTCATTTGGATACACATAATATTCCAGTAATCATATCTGGTCTGAGAGATTCGTTGACACCTGGAGAATTATGTTATATATGGATGAAATGATATATAAATCTTGGCGACAATTTCCATCTATTCTCGAGAGAAACGAATTATATTTCTCTCCGGTGTGTATCATAATGGTGTATAGCCAGGATTTCATCTTTAACACAAGTACTCCAGTCTCTGATGGTGAAAAAAGTGTAAACTGTGTATTTATGCCATACAGCACCGATTCGTATGAAAATTTGGATATATCTACTTACTCTCTATTCCAAAATCTACCCCGTGCCGAGGGTTGCTTTCTCCCTGGGGGTGGATGCCACCCCTTCTTGGGGGTGAATTTTTTTTATCAGAAATGAGTGCGGAAATCAATAGATTGACTAATTCTAAGCACTTTTTGTTCAATGGTGTTTTTTCTGAAAAGCAATACTTTTCGACTTATTCGCGAGTGAAATTGTCGGTTTTCAGGAAAAAAAAACACGTTTTCAGATCCTTTTTCGCGAATAACTGGAAAATAATGCATCTAATCGAAAAACCTGCGGAGAACAAAATTATAGCTTTTAAAAAAACAAAGGCGATTGTTCATTTGTGATATATATCAACCCACTACAAACTGAATAATTGCTTGTTGAAAGTTGATTGGTATTTTCAAACGACAAAATGGAAAGTTTCTACGTACAATAACCAAAAACCAAAGCATTTTTCGGGAAAAACTAATTGGACCTTTCCTGAAGTACTTCAGAAATCCTTCATTTTTGTTATTTATAGAAGTTTCTAGCATTGAAACTGACCAAGGTATGAAGGAAATAATGTTGAATCCTATTTTTTCGTTGAAAACAAATTGTGAATAACTCATCCTCTCTTCTCCCCCCTTTGGAAAAAATCGTTGTTACTCCATAATTCACTTCATTCATGTTCTTTCAATGAGTTCTGAGTTTTTCATCAATTGAAAGTACGTAGTTTTGGAAAAAATTGAGATTGAAGAGAAAAAACCATATACGTAATTCGGCGAAAAACCACAATTTCTTCGAAATAAGTCGAAAAGTATTGATCACATGCAGATATTTTTAGAGTACAAAATTGAAGGCTAGTCTTCTCTGAAAATTTCAGTGTTTCATTTTTTTCTGCAGGATGAAAATAGAGTAAGATATGGCCAGTTAAATGTTGTGTGGTTTCGCGCAAAGTACCTTTTTTGAGTCCTTTCAGCATGAACCTTTTCAAAAATATAATCTGAAACAAAAAATAATGTGAATGAGCTTATAGCTCTTGAAAAAAGCTACAAAATACTCCTTTGGTGGATTTGATTGCTTGAAGACTAAGCGAGTTATGGATAAAAACCAAAAACAATTTTCGTAGAAATTAGAGTATGTACATTAGTATATTGAAGAATACACACGGTAACTATATTTTAGGCCTAGTGGAACTATATATAAATTATATATGTATATATACATATAGTTATACTAGGCAACGATTTTTTCCAAAGGGGGGGCAAAGAGAGGATGAGTTATTCACAATTTTTTTTAAGTAAAAAATAGGATTCAACATTATTTCCTTCATAACAAAAATAAAGGATTTTTGAAGGACTTCAGGAAAGGTCCAATTAAAATACCAGTCAACTTTCAAAAAGCAATTATTCAGTTTGTAGTGTAGTTTGTAGTAGTTTTCAGAAGCTATTATTTTGCTTTCCGCAGGTTTTTCGATTAGATGCATTATTTTCCAGTTATTCGCGAGAAAGGATCTGAAAACGTGTTTTTTTTTCCTGAAAACCGACAATTTCACTCGCGAATAAGTCGAAAAGTATTGCTTTTCAGAAAAAACTTCATTGAACAAAAAGTGCTTAGAATTAGTCAATCTATTGATTTCCGCATTTATTTCTGATAAAAAAAATTTCACCCCCAAGAAGGGGTGGCATCCACCCGCAGGGAGAGAGCAACCCTCGGCACAGGGTAGATTTTGAAAAAGAGTGTATGTAGATCCTGAATCCAAATTTTCATGCGAATCGGTGCTGTATGGGATAAATACACGGGAAAATGGTCATAGACTGGACTAAAGAGGAATTTCTCGAATATATGTAAAGACGATAAAATGTGTTTAAATTTAGAAATCTGGAATCGATTTTTATTGGGTGACCTCGCGTGACTGGACAATGGTCACTACATACACGCACGTTTACTACCAACGTCCGCTTCAAAGCAAATAAATAGCAGTATTCGAAAAGAAACCTAGGATAACATGAAAAACTAGAAAGAGTACAGAGGATAATTGTCTACAAGACGTATAACTAGGCGTAAGATGCATAAAAACTTTGATAGGTTAACTTATATTTGAGAAATCTCAAGCACAATTTGTGAGACATTTTTGTAAAATATAATACCTATTCTTGAAAACGGCAAGAAAGAAAAATTATTGAACTTCAATTATAATCTCAACCATAGCAAAAATTCTAGAAAAAATATTGAAGTTATTTCACAGAGACACAGATTGAGAAGGTCAATCGACTAAAAATGCTATATGAGACCTATCAAAAAAAATGAAACAATACATAATATAAAACCAGCATTATGTATCTTCATAGACCTCTCTAAGGCATTCGACTTCACTTTTCGAAAACTTTATGAATAGGGGCTCATGGGGGTATAATGCACAATTTGTTGAAAAGTTATTTGACTGATCGACGACAAAAAATGGATTCAAACAGTAGCATCAGAGAAATGAGCAATGTAACATTCGGTGTTCCCAAAGGAACAGTACTTGACCCACTCTTATTAAGCGTTTATATCTGTAGCTTATCAGAATTCGAATTTTAGAGTGGAGTCATAAGTTTTGACAATGATACTGATTTTATCACCAGGAAACGGGAAAGGAACGAAGATAAAAGCAGAAAATTACTTCTCAATGATACAAAAATGGTTTCAGATCGGCAAACTCACACTGAATATTGATAAAAAATTACTTCTGCCTCGTGTGTAAATTATCTGCCAAAATTAGGAAGCCAAAAAATTGACAAGAACAGTTGCATATATTCCAGAAGTTGCATATGTACTTTCACAATCGACCAACATTTACGGTGGGATCTACAAATAATTAACTCATTTGAAAACTAAGAAGGAGGTTTGATTGTTTGATTCAGTTTTTGGATATGAACCACCAAAAATTATTTACTTTCCTTCTGTGCAATTTTTTTAAGGAAGAACATCGAAAACCCATCTGACAACTTAAATACGATTAGTCAAGGACGCGAAACAAGAAAGTTATGTGGACAAAAACTGCTCATTTATAGGAATATTATATGCGAGCCACAACTTTTTAACCAAACAGGAAGTAGAAATGTTAAAAATCAAGTCCCTAAAATAAAACAACACGATTCTCATTACCTGGGCCCCAAATTATTCAATAAGATACCAGCAAACACACATAACGTATCAAATCTAATTTGAACAAAAAACTGTGAGACAAAAAATCAAAACGTGGATACTGAAAACGGGACAAAATAATCAATATTGAAATGTAAACAATCTGAAAGCTAAACAAGAATCAAAATTATATCACAATTATTATAACTACTTGATACTCATCTGAAAACAACATAACATTCGATATAAGAACACCTGATCATTATTCAGAACAAACCAGGTATACAATTCAAATATATTCTTTGGGGAAGGAAAAATTGTGAAATAGTAATGAGACATTCTACATTATTTTTTGAAAACTTTATGCATGTTGGCTTATGGAGATAGAGTGCATAATTTGTTGAAAAGTTTTTAGACTGATCGACTAAACCAATTTTGGTTCTGGGATTTCTGAAATCATCTGTTCCTTGATAAATGTGTTGAGAGAATTTTTCTACTTTTCAACAACAAGAAATCATTCAACTGCGATAACTTCATCATGGAGATGAATTTCAGATTAAGTACTGCTCATCACAGATAGGCAAACATTTTCCATCACGAAACAAACTTACAACGGGAACACTACAAACGTGTAAAGGAGCATGAACAACAAACACACGAAATAGAATAATCCGAATAATAAGTTGAATAATATCTGAACTCCCACATTCTTTCAAAAAAAAAGTGTCAAACTCTTCTGGGAAGGGTTAGCTTTCTATTGGGTGGCCTTGTAATCGCAGATTTTGTGTACTTATAATTCGATTAGTGAAGAATCCCGCATTCGAAACACCATCTACCGACAAGAAATGTAAACTCCACTTCGATCTCTCAGATCGAAAGGATTGGGCCAAACAAAAGCACCAGGAATTTTATGCATCTTAATTCAATTTTATGCATCTTGGATAGACAATTTCGCTATGATTTTTTCCTCCGACCATATAGTGAAGTAACACATATCGCACTCTCTACTCCCGTGGAAGTTTATTCTCACTCGTGCGGAAAATCACTTTCCACGCGGCTGTCAATAAGCCATCAAACCCTCGAATCCAGTGATCTAATTAAATAAGTGATCTTCCTCATCAATATCATTTACATAAAAACTGGACAAGAAAATAATTATTTATGGAAAATAGAGAAGAAAATAAAAGGGTTGACGCCGAGAATCGAACCCACAACCTTGCAGTTATCTTACCGGATACTCTACCAACTGAGCTAATTCAGATTTAAGATGACGTTATCAGAGATATGTACTTTTATCTCGTAGGTCGATTCACATTAATCTTATTATAATATTTCTTGTATTTTCATTCAATTAAAACAAAGTTCAGCCAATTTGCAGCGAAAGCTTGAAACTAGTAATTTATAATAATTTCAGTAATTGGTTTTAATACGAACTAGCTGTATCTAAGATAGGTAATCAGTGAACCAAGCACAGGCACATTATTTGAAAATTAAAAAACTTTGAAGCCAAGACTGTCACAAATAAAATGTATGATTGGTCAGGCTGCTGAATATACACGATGTGATATATTGTTTAATAAAATAGGTGGTCGTAAGTAAAATAGTGTACATTAGTTGTGCGAAAGTGTTTTTTCACTCGTCACTTTCTGCACTAGTAATGTAATGTACCATTTATTGATATCAAGTAGGATATGAATTCGACCAATCACGAAAAATGAAATACTTGGTTACCGGAGGCCACAGTAATGTAACGTCACAACCCGAGAATGTACATCTGTCAACTCAATTGTCAAAATTTGTTAACAAAACTTCCTTTCAAAACTAATGATTTTAGCGAATTATCTATAAAAAGAAGTACACTAAATATTCATTAGGTGGTACGAAATGTTATAAATTTTGAAACTGAGTCGATAATAATGTTCAATGCATCCTAGATCCAATGCAGAATAATGCGATATTGATTTGATTTCGAAGAATACGATAAATACAAAGAATTCGCATCAAAAAATAACATTGAAACAGCACATCAAATAACGGAATGACCTATTTCGAAACTTAGCAAAAGGCCCAAGGACAGGTCCTTGCGGCATCCTTTCACAACCTATTCCGTTAATACGATGCATTTGATGGACTGAAAAAAAAAAGTTTTTGATGCACCTACTTGAAAATAATCCCTAGGAACAGCATGGGGAGGCCGAGGAGAAACTCCGGAACAAACGACACTCGCTCACCGCCCGTTCATTGCCGACAGGATGCGGCGGTACCAACGCAAGAGTACGACTAGTACGAGGAAGCACACACCGTTACTGATAGAGAGCGCTGACCTGTTCTAGTAGATGATCTTTTTCTTTGTAATCCGCTGCGAATCGCCTGCCACATTTCCGATATACTGTTAGTTTATGGAAAGGGGGCCGGTGGTACGAAACAATTGAAGTGCACCTCATTGAAGCGACTTGATTACTTCGTTCATATTATTTGTCGTTCCGATCGCAGACACGCGAGGTTTGTCTCCGCGAGATTTAGGTTAGGAGATAGAGGGTGGCTCGCTGTAACGAGATCGTTATTGGCCTCAATGAGGTGAAAATACAGTGTGGACGAAAGAGTCCCTTCCCCTCTAACTTTTAGTCGGGAAAAATTCCCGTAAAAAGTCTTCAGTTTCAGTACTTCAATTGAAACAATATTTGTGTGGCGTATGTCGTAACTAAGAGGGCAGTTTCAATTTTTTCTTAAAATAGCAGCAGGTAGGTATCCAATGCATCTAAAAAGTATATACAGCAAACTCTGTGAACTATACTAAGATAAAAAACACCTATTATATGTATTCACTGTGTTGAAATTTACTCCTAGAAAGTGTTTTTCTTTCGTCATGGTCTACGCCACCTGTGTGCAACTGGAAAAGTATACGAGTTTGTGCCAAGATGGATTGGACAAGCTGTACCTTGTGACATCTCTCTCCAAAGCTCTTCAAATTTTGTATTCCATACTGATTTACATTTCAGAATCGGACAAGCCGTTTCTGAATTATTAGCAGTCAAATTCACTGAATATTGATTGATTGTATAAAATCCATTCTTTGGGTGTTATCTGCATTAAAAATGGAGAAGAAAGCACTCTGCAAATTCCTTTAGAGTCTATCAGAGGAATAAATGCATTCAACTTCAAAACACTTTCAGCTGAAGTTGAAATTTTCATTTCCACTGTTGTATATCGATAACTCAACAATCCCAACAGTACGTTCTGCTTTATATATTACGTTTTATATAATGAAACTTATGTGGCACCAAATGTCATATTTTCAAAATGGTGTCAGATTCATACAATGTTCTATTTTTCCGTAACGGCAATTTTTTTCTATGAAATAACAGATCTACTTTTTTGTCATAGAAACAGTCTTTTCGCTCTTTATACACAAATGGGTGTAATTATTATTACGGTTTTTTTCATGAAATAATTTTATTCAAACTGTTTTCTTGTTTTCGAACATCTGAAAGTTGTCTGTTGGAGTGTTTTTGACAAGCCCTCAGTAGCATTTACTGTTCCAAGCATCATTTATTTGATAAGGGTGTGTTTGAAATATTACTATGTGTTATGCCTGATTCCTTCCAAGTAAAAGCTATTTTCCAAATGTTACATTGACTCTGGTTATTGTATTCCTTTGCATTCCAACTGTATAAGGATACTGTTGCAAAGGGATATCAGTGAAATAATTTTCACCAAATTTGAGGAATACTTGACTATTTCGAATACGAAATTGAAGAAATGACAATAACTACAGTTGTGATACTTTTTCAAGGTGTCTTCCATCCCGTTCAGTACTCTTTACAAATGTGTTTGCTCTCAGACGGCTCAAATGAATTTCCATTCCTTTAATCAGATCATTTACGGTTTTCAATCAAAGATTCCATCATAACTAAATTTCAGAGTTTCTTAATTTACCTCATTCCAGCAAAGCTAAATTTCAATATTATTGGTGAGTAGTTAAGAACATAAGCCAATGTCTGCTGGAGGTCATAACGTTCAAATGTTTAAACCTCCTAAAAATATCTCTTTGTTGAGTTCTGAAAAACATTAGCCTGTATTCGGTAATTGAGGTCATATTCTAACCATGAAAAATATAAATATTCATCTTCGCATTTTTTTATGGTTATATTCGTTACTGTATAGTTGTCTTCAAAGGCAAATTTTTCTGGAGGTGGTTTTGTCTTCAGAAATGCCTGATATCATCAGAGCGATCGATATCAACAAACCTGATTCAAGATTGAAGAGAAGTTTCTGTTTGTTATTCAATATGAATTTTGTTTATTCTGTTCCAATGTTTTTTCATTCCTAATGAATTCAATTGATTTATGTAACAGTCTTCCTCTTCTATTTCTTTATTTAACGTCGGCCTATTTCCGCTACCAAGGCCAATCACCGACGCCGGTGAGCACACTTCCCCCAACCGGAAATTTCGCCGAACCCTCTGGTATTCCAACCAGAGGTAGGGATCTTCAACCATCCCAACATCCATGGACTCGGGACCGACGGCTTTACGTCCCCTCCGAAGGACGGCATATCCTCAATATATCTTGTGCTCATTGATATATTGTCTGCGAGCTATGATATGCTATTTCGCTGCAGCTGTACGGGCTTCCGACACGGTATTTCCCTGCATGGTCACCCATCCAAGTACTAACCGCGCTCGGCGTTGCTTAACTTCAGAAATCGAATGACTGTCAGTCAACCTGAAGAGCTGGGCCATGCCCCTTTATGTAACAGTCTTCGAAGCGATCGATTCTCATGAACATCATCAATAATTACCAAATATTTGAAATTAATTGTCATGCATTACTTGAAAAATAAATGAATATAATGATACAATTTGCAAGCTGATGCTGGTCGTTATTTCATTTCCAAAATCCACTCCCCAACTTACATTCAGCCTGGTGTTCTATATACATCACTAAAAAGGTCGCCCCGATATCTCATTAAGTAGATTGAAGGCGTAAATGGTCGCGGTTGGATCGTATCATGAATGCATGGGTAAACAAGTCATTAATACCTGAACCGATCGTATGTTCGATCAATAAAATCAGGTGATCAGGTTCTAGTAACGTCTCGACTGGCCATGGCGTCTTCCCAACGACAGTCTATTGATAGTTCCGTTAATGGAATCTTTCTGAAAGTGGCATTCGGATGCACTGAAAATACTCCAAAATCAGTTGGAAATTTATGATATTAGTCACACAACCTGATGATAGACTTCATCAAGAGCAAGAAATTACATAGCTTACGTCAGTAAAGAACTTGCAGCTACAGAAACAATGAAATTATAATCAAATCATTATTTTTGAATGATTCTGAGTGTTTTTCGGATTTGTATGCCTTGGTCCACAGGTTTTCTTTCCTGATGTATGGCCTACAGCTGTGGTAAGCATTATCAAAGTCTATGAGGTAACGGACGTGATGTTCTCGTGCTTACGGTACAAACTACTCGATCATTGATGAATGTTTTAACGAAGAAAATCAAATTTTATTTCAGTAGTATTATGAAATGGTCAAACAACGAAGTAGTAACTGTCTATGAATAGTAAAGATTAAAAAACAAATACTTGAAATGGCTATTGGTTCCCAATCTCTCTTGATGTCAGTAATATTTTCATGAAATATTTCGAGAGAATTCAAATAGGGAATCATCTATACGCTCGAAGACTCATTCTTTTAGGACGATTGTAGTTCAAATCAAAATAACTCAACAACAACAATAAACGGCCAATAAAATTCAAAATGACAAATAATTTCCTTTCCTTCAAAAAAAAGAGCTATTTGAAAAGTATACTCTAGGATAGAAATTTTGATCATCAGTAGTCCACTGCAGGAGGTATTCTGGATGATGGTTTATAGTAGATATTTAGTGTCAATTGGACATAAAACATATCGTTATTTTCGAATGACCATTATTTTATTCTCAGAATGCGATTTCTTTCAATCTACTTCGTCATGCGTCGATGTTTAACAGAATATTTGGTAGAACATTGGGAGAAATGAGAAATATGTCTATGAATTCGAAAGAAAAAATATGAATAATGAAGAAAGATGATTCTGTATGGGATATGGAAGTAGACAAAGATCCAAATAACAATAACAAGACATCGTAGAAGATATTTTCAAGAACTTTCGAACATCCTAAACTGATCAAGAAATGCCAATGGCATTTCATAAAACATATCATTAATGTGGAATGACCGTTATTTACTTGAGATTTGTTGGTGCTGCATACACGTGACTGATGAATCAGGAGAAGTCGTATTTTGTGTAAATAAATTTATTTAAAAATCGCAGAGCGCTTTCGGCTATTAAGCCATCTTCAGTGCTATACCTGCAAGTAAGTAATAGTCGAAAATTTCTGATGTTTTTGTAAAAGGATTGAGAATTTATCGGGACTGGATATGTGAGGTTATTGAAAACACCAAAACGCGCCAAATTTGTGTTTAACTTTATGCGTTTTTTATTCCATGTAGTTTGAAAATAATTTCTCAGTTGGAATAAATTTGCATTGTGTTTCTACTGATCTGGACCAGAATTCGCAACGACATGGCCACTTGGCAACACAGAACTGTCATCTCCACTGCAAGAGTGCCGGTACCTGGCGGATTTTTTGCAGTACTACTACGTCTACATCATCAAATTTTTCATCAAGTTGGCCATATCGGTCGTCTGATTTGTTGACAACCTCTTATATGGAGTAAACACACCAGTATATAGCCACCTTATGTTCCAGAATCATTTAGAACCTTAAGTCAATGTCAAATTTCACTTCCTGTCACCCCTCCTGCTCGGCATGCGGCACGTTGGGAATCCAAATTTTTATCTTTTAACAATGTTTTAATAGAAAAATTTCAATTGTCAACCCGAAAGGGCACTGATTTTAACTTTGATGTTTATTCAATGTAATGTCTCACGATTATTTGTGATTGTGAAGATCTTCCTGTAAATACCTAGACGAGTAATTCAATTCTTACCTTCGATCCAATTTTCGACTATTACTTACTTGCAGGTATAGCACTGAAGATGGCTTAATAGCCGAAAGCACTCTGCGATTTTTAAATAAATTTATTTACACGAAATACGTCTTTCCCTGATTCTTTATTTAGTTGTCAGAATGCAGTTTCTTGTAATCTACTTCGGCATGCGTCTATGTTCAACAGAATGAGTAGAACATTGGAAGAAATGAAAAATACGTCTCATCATGAATTCGAAAGAAAAAATAGAAATAATAAGGTAAGACGATTCTGTTAGGGATATGAAAGTAGATCCAAATAACATCGTAGAAGATATTCCCAAGAACTTTCGAACGTCTTGGGATGAGCAAGAAAGGCCAATGGGGCACCAAATGAAATTTCCCCACACATCATAGTATCAGCGAGCTAATCGAAAATTAATATTTTAAACAAAATACTACAGTTACCTCACTAGGAATGGGTTACTAAATCCCTTGTTTCGCTCTACAATAGCTTTCCCAAAGAGGATAACAATTATTGTGAAGACTCTAGAAATACTCAATCATATCATCGATATCAGTAAGTTTGTTATCCCTGTAAATTCCTTGGAGAAAGTAAACAGGTCAGTGGAACATAATAATTTTGTCAATCCGTTAATTTTGGGAGAACACATTTCGTGACAACCGCGAATTATTTTGTAATCCATTCATACGAGTAAATTTTAATGAACGCCGGATATGGTGAGTCATAAAAAAGACAATGGACTGCAGGCGAAAGTGAAATAAATGAATATACGTCTTCCGAAAAATATACAGTGTGAGTAATTCATCGGATGGTAATAAGGAAAGAGATAATGATATTGCTAATAGTGTCTGAATAATTAGAGGAATTTTTTTGGAAGTCACGAATGATTTGAATTTCCTCAGAATATTGGTGGCTGCGGAAAAATATCAAATGAGTGAGATACTATGGTATTTGCTGAGAATAAAAGGACTGAAATTGTTGAATGAAAATTGATGACTAGTTATCGATTTCATGACCGACTTTCACGGAAACTTATTCAAACTCCGAAATTTTGATGACTTTCAACTTTTTCCTTCACTCTTTGTTCAAAATTTCCAATAGAAATCCATTTTTTTACTATCTGTTAGATATCAAATTTGACAGGTTCAGCAAAGTACGTTGCAAAGTGAGTTTGTGCTCATTTGCACCCATTTTTCAAGAAAAAGTAACTGCAGAGCAAAATTTCAGTTATATCGATCAATAAAGAGAACTTTCATATTGTGCTGACTACATTTGTGGCACTGTATGATACTGAAAACCAAAGAAAGAAGACCTATGCAATTGTTTGGGAAATCGCTCGTCGCCAAGTAATAAATATATATAAACTGCTAACAGTCTAATTTTACGAAGTTGTTTTAATAAAAATTCATTAAAACTTAACACACAATACAAACTATCAACTTCCTTCTCACAAGTGGATAGGAAAAATATAACACACGTGAGAGATCGAATTTTACATAGTCATTTGATAGCAGTAGAAGATCTATGTGAGTTCTTTAGGATTTCGTTTAACAGGAATTTTGAAAGAAGGCAGTACCAAAATTTGATTTTTTATTCATGACAATGCATAGTAGACCTGTGAAAATAACTTAAACTGCGTTGGGAAGCAAATCACTGAGATGTTAAACACAGAAACTAATTAGAAATGCAAATTTCACAAAAGTCAAACTCGTTTTGCGATATTTGCCACGGAACCACCATGTTGAGATTCACACGTTGAAAGGAAAGGTCTCGTTAATCCACTGCTCGCAGGAGTTTCGACTTTTGAGAGTTGACGTTCATCATCCATTTTGAACCAATTTCAAATCCAATAGAAAGGAAAATTCATTTCAAGAACAAAAGTAGGATTCAACTTGATGAAGAATGTTTATTGAAAAATATATTTACGTTAATAGGACTCATACTTCAGTAAAAACCTGTCCTCATTATTCACAATCTGCAGGTGAAGCCAAACCAAGAGTATGTTTTGTGAAGTGACGTATGGAAATAGTAGATAAATTCTTCCCGAAATATGACGCAACGACTAGCAACTAAAGACTGACAGATTTTGTATATTCAAAAAATGAACGATTTGTTCAGGCCAGCCTCAACTCACCTACACTGTAGGTTGACGGACTAACACCTATCAGAAAACAACTACTCCCCTGGCTAATACCACGAAGGGCATTGGATTACATCCAACAGGTGTTAGTGTATGATTCTTCACAGAAGATATTCCACATATGCTCTTGGCGATACAACTACCAGAACTGATTTTCAACTATTTGGACGGGACACACTTGCAGACCGGATTCGGGCCATTTGGCCTCTCGTCAGTGCAAGGCAGTGCCATCATCAACATAAGTCGATGACTTCCCATAAATAAAAATCATATTCGAGCAGAATATCTTCCCTAGACCTAGGCTGATACAAACAAGTAGCAAAAAAGCCGTTGCTGCGTCATCTGCCCGTAGACTAGGTACTAACCAAGAGCATAACCGCATGGCCCCAATTCCTTGTACAAGGAAAATCCGAATAACATAAATATTCATGGGTATGCTCGAGGCCAATTAGCCCGAAACCGGTCTGCAAGTGTGTCCCGTCCCAATCATTGAAAATCAATTCTGGTAGTTGTATCGCCAAGAGCATATGTGGAATTTCTTCTGTGAAGAAACCCACACTAACACCAGTTGGATGTAATCCAATGCCCTTCGTGGTATTAGCCAGGGGAGTAGTTGTTTTCTAATAGGTGTTAGTATGTCATCCTACAGTGTAGGTGAGTTGAGGCTGGCCTGAACAAATTGTTCATTTTTTGAATATTTGATATAAAGCCAGTCTTCAAGTATACCCATGAATATTTTTGTAATTCACACCTCTATGGAAGTTTCAAATCCTATTTTTTGATTCGTAGAAGGAAAAAGGCAAAACATAATTCATCCAACTTCATTCTCTTCACAGAAACACCGAAGTTCCTGTTTATTTGTTATCTTTGAATTATCGTTTCGGATCAACGTACAAACTCTACTTTGTCGATATTCTCGTACACCAACACTGTTTACCCAAGGTAAATATTGCGAATATTTTTTAATAAATCATTTCACAAAACAATGTGGGCTCCATTGTTTCGAAAACAACTCGATTACAGCGAAAAATTCACTGTTTGCCTTTCTCTTTACCATTATTTCGCAAATTTAGTCACCTATTAATAAGTACTTATATTTATGATAATTTCAGCAAATAGATGAATTTGTAATCTGACTCTTCGCCATGACGAATTGTAATTTTATTCAATTTTCTGTATGAGAACAGCAGCGCAAATATAAAACATCAGAACAAGGAAAATACTGAACTATTCATAGCAATCTCGCAAAATAATCCGATATTATTTTAGTTTACTAATATTTGATCAGCAATCAATGAGTAGAGTGGATTTTATTTTACATTTCCCGTACAAATATCCATTTATAACAAGTTACATCAACACAAAAATCTTACGACTATAATTTAAAATCACGGCATAAAAAATGATAAAAAATTCTGCCTACCTTTCAGGGTGCTGTCTACTTTCCAAACCCAATATGATTCTTGTTTGTGTTCTCTCACTGAGGTAAGAATACTCCAAAGAAGCATACGCCCACATCGCGGATACAAAAATGTCACTGATTTTTTTTTGGTCTTCGACCTATCACATATAGACTTGAATGAATGAATGTGAAAAAAATAACAACAGACTTGTTATGTGTTTTCGATGAATTTTCATTAATCTCCATAAATGTGTCATACTATAATAAATTCATCGTGTTTGTGATATGAAAGTTGTTATGAGTCCGGCTACTCAAACAATTTGCACATCTCTAGGACCAATGACTGCACAAATATCCACTTCAACACAACAAAACTCACGGTTCTGTAACAACTCTGATAAATGGCATTCAACAATGAAAGTTATCCATACTGCTGACAAAACTTGATGAAGTAGGCAACAGGGCATAGTTCCTGATCAATGAAACTTTCAATCTACCACGAAGCTTAAAAACAAACGATTCATCAAATAATACTCCACCAATTTCGGTTTGATTAGGAAATTAAGTTGACACAAGGCCCTGTTTTGGGGCCGTTCTTATTTACATTGTATGTCAACAAATCACATATCTAACAAACCACAGTTTTTTATCGTACTATTGATTTTATGAATAACCCTTATGAATTTCGGAATGCGATGAATTCATCGCTCCAAAACATCTGAACACTGACCGGTCATATCTCCTCCGAAATCGATGAAAGTAGAATTGAAAAAAAATCGTCTATTGACATTGACAATAAGGGGCGAGGCAGTTGGCGCAAGTCGTTGTATGTAGGGTCTGTCACATGGAAGAATAATTCTGCTACGTTCCATGGTTGATGCATCGGCGAATAACCATGAGGACTGGCGTTGGGAGTTAGTAAAAAGACCTTCTTGACATGACTAGGTCTTTGGCGAATACTTGATGAAAATCCATGGGAACCTAATGACAGCAATGTCCGATTTCACTCCCTTCAGGCGGTGCTACTGAAATTTAGGATCAAACCTCAGAACTCTATTAGTTCTATGAGTTCTGTGGGTCAAATGAACTCAATAAACCAATTCCATATGTGGATGATATTTAGTTCCCCTCTATTTTAGACGAGAAATAAGAGAAAATGATGGTGGCTGAGCAGTCAAAGCAATAATAAATGAAATAACAAAAAATGAGCGAAATTAGGGCTGACATGACATCCATCCTCTCTAGCGCCATCTACTTTGAGCTCTCCAGAACACAATCTATTGAATTACATAGTTCACAAAACAGACACGTGTGTCACTAGTTACTACACAATAAGCTTCTTAGGCGTGAAAGTACACTCGAAGAACAGGTTTATTTGGATTTGCAGAAAAGTTGATACAACTGGAAGAATAAAAGCTGTGAGGGTATAATTGATTTTAACAACGAAGGAAAATCCTGCGAGATATTCTGGTTCTTTAAACATATATTGGAGATTATTTTTTTCACTTGTCAAAATGTGACGTTTTTGGCATTTCAACCAATAGTAGCGGGTTATTCTATGGTTATTCTAGCCAATCATTGGGTATTATACTGATAAAACTGCCTGGTCCTTTCGATTGTTTCGATGAAACGTTGTTTACCTTTGAACTGTCAAAACTATACGGTTTACCGCGTCGATTCTATTGAACTGGCTCATATTTATATAAATTATCATGAATGAAGAGTTACCTTATTATAAATAGTCATTCACTTTTCACTTTTTCAGCATAATAACAACATAACACATTTCAATGAACACTCAAACACTTAAATAGCTCACTTTATGACAGATATAGCGAACGACCGATTCAAATATTTAAGGTTTTATTTAACTCAAATGAAGATGGCGTACAATTAGTTTTTATTAAATACAATTCATTTTTTGTTGTATGAGAAGAAACCGTTTTATGCAGATTTTGATACAACGACATAACGAATGATTTTATGTTCCTTCTGGCGCGATTTGTATTTCATAAGAAATTTTCAATTATCAACCTTGTATAATGAGAGGTGTGACGCCATCTCTTGTTATCGTCATATCATATTCAATGCGTAAGCATCATATCTCTTCTGGATCATAGAGGGCACACATCGTTGTTTGACATTTCAAAGTAAAATGTTCACCTTTTCTCTCTTCCTTCTTATGTAAATGAAATACTGATCAATTAAATTGTTCTTCCTTCTTTTTGTTCAAAAAATAATCTCTCCAAATACAACTCGTTCTTCAAATTTAATAAGATAAATTTTCATTTTCGAAACACTCAAACTTTTTTATTTTGAGGCAAAAGTATGAAAACAAACCGATTGATAAAATCACGAGTCCGTCAAATAAAAAAGTTTTTGTGGAAAATGAAAATTTATCGATTAAATTTGAAGGACTCGTGGTATTACCTTTGATTAAATCGTACATCATCAGTTTGTACGTGATCTCATGATTGGTCAGAGAGCTAGATGAGGGTGGGGGTTGGAGTGGGACAGAACTCAGCTCAGCTAGAACAAATCCGATGGGGGTAACGGGTAAGCAGAAGATAAAATGCTCAACAGGTTGGCATTGGAAGTGAAAATGAGGGACAGGCAGACCAAGCCAAAGTTGAGCACTGAGAAAAAAATTCCTTCACACTATTAGCGTTGGTTTGACGAAAGGAAAGGAGTATAATGAAGAGAAAGAATGGTATTCGAAGCAGCAGGGATGCCTTCAAAGTTAACATCAATTCTTAGGCACCATTTTTTCAATTTTAATCAGGCTGTTCCGCATAGGAGTCTGAATTCTGATGAATCTCACAATATATCGAGTTCTGTGGATAATAACCTAATCGATTCAATGATTAAAATGACTTACCGTCTTTGGTTCTCGTCGTCCAACTCTCTCCTTCCTTCGGTTTCATACTGATTCGTCCCAGAACCGAATATTCTCGGAACGTCAAAAGAAAATCGACAGTTCAGCAAATCAACCGCGTTGCCTCCATAAATATTCCACGCCATTACAAAAAAATAACCTTCGAAATCTTGTTACGCCTACATAACTTTTCCGTTTAGATTCATAGTGGTAAAAGTAATCACCTCATCTAGATAACAACCGTTAATAAAATCATCCAAGTTAATACGAGTACAAACTTACTGAGAGTGTAGTTTGAGTCGATGCCTTCTCGCTTTTTAGAAGTTTCAGAGGAGCGAACTTCGGAAAAAATATGAATTTTGACGGAGTTTATATATTCATGATATTACTTTCCTCTGAGAACTCGACATTTTTGTGTTGAATTTGGAAAACTCATTGAAATAATTCCAAAACGTCTTCACATTCACAACAAATTTGTTGGCCAATTTTCACATAGATCTGGCGGCAGTAATAGATTTTTTTAGACCAATCCTCATATATATATATATATATATATATATATATATATATATATATATATATATATATATATATATATATATATATATATATATATATATATATATATATATATATAAATATATATATATATATATATATATATATGATTGATTCTTTGAAGGATTATTATCACGACGTTTCGGCAAAGTTTCATTTGCCATCTTCTAGGTGATGTCTACAGTTTTGACGCTAAGTCATCGTTGATACTATTGATGATAATGCCTCTCTGCGTTTTTGTTTCTCGTGCTGATATAGTGACTCCGGAGGAGAAATTAGTATGAAGAGTACTGTTATTTGCAAAACTATGCAGTGAACAAGATGTTCTGTCCGGCAAATCATTGATATGAAGCAATATTCAGTCTGCCTTTGAAGCGGGTGTCCGTTGAGTTCAACATTGATTTGGATAGACGCCATTTTACAGAATGCTTTGCATTTGTTAAACATAAAAACATCGTACAAAGTACAAAAATCATGAAGGTATACTGTTTCAAATGCCCATTGAAACGTAAACTAGTTTCATCGCGAGATTGATGAAGATTTTGGGGCATATTGTTTGGAAGAATACAGTCGACTTAATCAAAATCTGAGTTTGACATGGAATACCACAAAGCGCAGTGATTTTTTGCAGATAATGATTCGTTTTAGTTTCAAGTTATTATTATTTCGAAGGCAGATTGGTCCAAAAAATCTGTAAGTGTTGCCCTGTCTAGTTGAGGATACTGAAACAATAACGTACATTTTGTGAATTCAAAGTCAGATGTTACGCAATCTATATTCGCATCTACAGTTGAAGGGGTGATATGCTTGTGAATATTCAGAGAAGGTTTTGATGAAACGAGTTGATTTTTATCGTTAGTTTCAATATTCAAAGATCCTACTGAACGGAAGATTGACTCTAATTGTGATAGAGGATGAAAATTCACAGTATTACATTTGAAAAACATTAGCATTTTGAGGACGTATTTCCCTGAATCATGAATAAACCGAATGTGAAATGTATATGTAGGTTTTCTCAAATTTGATTTGATTACACCCATGTCTACTCGAACTAAGTGAGCTGCTTCTCAGACTCGCCCAGTATAAAGATGAATTCACCGTTGAATCAGAAATCCAAACTTCAAACTGAATAAAGCTGACATAAACTGTAAAAATTCTTTCAATCCAATAAAACGTCGATAAAAACGAGAATGTCTCTCTTCACAATATAAAATCGACAGTGAAATCAATAATATAAACATCCAGAGTAAATATTATTTCACTTCACTTTGTTTAAACAACTCATCACGAATGTAAAGGTGAAACCGATTTTTGAAGTCACCTCAACTAGACTAGATCCGTCGCTATCTTGAATTCACGTGATAAGCAGCACACACCTTCTTTATCCAAACAAAAAGGGGAATACCGCCAATGGTACACAGCCATTAAAAAAATGAGTCATTATTTGAGTAGGAGTTATTGGTTTTCGGTATTGGCATTTAAAAACAAGTATTTCAGAGTGTAATTATTGTCAGTATCGTTTTATGATATGGATGAATATAGAACAAAACATTATTATTATTATGCTTGACTAATACTGTTAAATGATTAATTTCAAAATGATGTTTGTCATCAGACTGATTCTAGATATGGAAAAACTTAAATGTTCACCAGTAATACAAAAAGTGGTTAAATTATTTCCGGAAATTTTATTCGTAGTCCAAGAAATGAAGCATTTTGGCTCGCAATTTTTCGTCCACCATGGATTTTCCTGGAAATTTTCCCAGAAGGTGGGGAATAGCTCAAAGGTCATTTCCTATATCATGCCACTGTACGCTAGAGCCTTGGGGGTGGTTGCCACCCCATCTCGGGGGTGGAATTTTTTTATTAAATTTCAACTGAAGGAATCGACGGAAAAAGTTATTCTAAGAAAAAAATGTCCCATACGTTTTTTTCGTAAAAGTAATATTTTTTGAGTTATTCGAAGTTGATAGTAACAGTTTCTTGACGAAAAAATAGACTTTTTGAATGTTTTATGAGAATAACTCTGAAAATATGCATTTTATCAAAAAAAGTTTGGTTAGCCAAATTGTAGCTCTTAAAGAACAAAAGCAATGATTCTTTTAGAATTTTTCTACGACAAATACAAACTTAGATACAGCAAATTAATGCTCAGCTTTTTCCGTCAAATGTATGAATTGGAAGATTTAAAGCGAAATAACGCAATGCAATCTTTTTCAAAGTATTTGATTAGAGCTTCCATCCAAAAACAAAACCGTGTTTCTGACATGAAAATTTACCGACTCATAATCAAAATAAGATCGGTATACGCTTTTTTTTTACGAAAAAAATCTGTGAAAACAACCCCCAATGTACCCCCTGATTGAAATTGATCGCCACCCTCCTGTGATGAAACCCACGAAGTTTGACCAACATAAAATGCCTAATTTTAAAAAAATTGAAGTTTGAAGAGAAAACAATTTTTTTCAATTTCGTGTTTTTAACCCTTTTCTTGAAAATATCTCTCAAAATACTAAAGACACGAAAAAAACGATATGGTACTAAATTGTAGCTTTTTTAATGAAAAAAATTTTTCTGGGTGCAGATTTTTTGTACAGTGAATATTCGGCGAGATGTAGCCGTTTAACACCTATATTTACGATCGAATATCACCTTAGTCAAGCGCTTTAAACTCTCCCCATTTAAAAATTAAGGGATCTTAAGTAATTCAATTCACATAATCTTATAGCTCTTGAAAAGCCCTACAAAATCCTGAAAAAAAATTCTATCACCTAAAATGAAGGAGCTATGCTGAAAAAAACAATCAATTTTTTTTTTCTTCGGAGCGTAGTAATCTACATTATAGAGTTATACGTTATGTATTTCATTTTTTCCATTCATATTGAAAGACAAAGAAGAAGAAACATCTGCTCACGTGTATGCGTGTGTGAGTGTATATTTCGTTGATTTCTCACCAGTGTATTCTAAAGTTCGAAGACATATTATAAAAATTTCAATGTTTTCAAGGGTAGTTTTCAACAAGGGTACATTGAAAGATTATGAAATTGTATCCTAAAGAATGAAACAATCATTATCAAACTATTTTTACCCATATTTAGGTTTTAAACGTTATTTTATAATTTTTGACAATAAGGGGGAGTTTTCACACCTAAAAAACAAAAAGCGTACAACGGCACCATATAGAAAATGAACTAGAGGGTAAAATAAGCCTAATCCCAAATTGTTGTACAAATCGTTGCTGGACGAAAAAATTGCGAGGTTTAACCATTTTTTTTAGCTTCATTTTCTGAACTATCGAGTTCATAAATATTTACGAACTAGAACAACTTTCAGTATTCGGTATTCAGGAAGAAAAATAGTATCTGCTTCTATTTTTGCCTTGACAAAATACCAGCGAAACATAAACCATCATGATTTCTACCAGTTGTAGTTACACTATATATAGTACTATTCGAGTACTTATTACGCTATATTTTTTCATATAACACTCAGTTTAGGTTACTACAAGTGGTGCAGAATTGCTTTTTTGTCAAATCTTTCAAGGGCAACTGATCGCAGTATTAATTTCTTTATATGCTAACGCCAACAAAGAGGTCTTGGGCGGCTATGATAAAGTGTCCATCAAAATATTCTGACAACAATAAATATCAGTATATATATCCTTTGATGTTTATAGAGATATAGTTAGCCAACCCTATGGAAATATCATGTGAAGGGATGGATACTACGGATAGATGGCACTAGTAATTGCGTTTCCAAGTCATGTCTTTTCTTTATTATTTTCATACGGACGTTGTAGCTTGAATCACATATTTTCTCGTTTACTTATACATAATGCCGAAAGATGGCAATCAATCGAGAAAAATAGGTGGAGTTTCTTGTCAATCTCGTAGATCATTTATGTTTTGAAGATTGATTAATGCCTAAACTTTCATTTCCTTCATAAACTTCTATCGTCAACTCTATTTTGAAGCTGCATTATCTTTCTTTCAACATTTCAGTCAAACTGACAGACAGAACTCTGCTTCAATTTTTCCCCTCAGAGAAGGCAACGTTGTCGTGCATTGTCAAGTAAACAGAAATATTGACATTATACTGAAAAAACGCTTTAAATCCTTTTTATGCAGGCAAATGTTACAATAAATCATCAAACTCTCTCATACTTGGCGAAACGAATAAAAAAGAAAATCTGTTCCAGACATAAACATTACAACTAATAGACTGGCCTTTATGAAATTTTTACATATAACACGATGCGGAATAAAATAGAGGGGGAAAGGATACGCCTTTGAAGTGATATTGTGAAGGACATTATGATAATTCTATACTTGAATTACTCTTATCCTTATTTACTTTTCTCAATCTGCTACATTGAGGAAGGAATTCGCTTAGAGGTTGTACAGCTTATCCAATCCATCTTGGCACAAACTCAGATACTTTTCCAGTCACACACTGGTAGTGTAGACCACGACGAAAGAAAAACCACCTTCTAGGAATGAATTTCAACACAGTGAACACATATAATAGGTATTTTTTCATCTCAGTCTACTTCACAGAGATTGCTGGGCATATACGTTATTAGTTCTGTGCCAAGATGGATTGGATAAGCTGTACTTGAAGTATTTTATCTCGCTCACTTCGCAGCCCTCTCTATTTTAGGACCAGTCCATTAGTTGTAATGTCTATGGTTTCAGATTGTTTAGCAATATTTGCTTCTGAATCATCCTAAATTGAAAGCAGTGGGAAGAAGCTAGATAAAATGGTATCCAAATACTATAAATATTTCATCAGACACAGATTCCAGCTTTTTCGTGTTAAGGAAAAATTGACGTGACTAAAAGAAGAATTTTTCGAATGTATAGAAATTGTTTATTTTTACAGATAAAAGGCCAAAATTCATTGAATTTCGCATTTATTCAGTACTTGCCCTCAGAAATATAAAGGTTACCATAAAGCATTTCTTCATTTTCGCCTTGACAAAATACCAAAACATAGACGGCTCTGACTGACTTCGACGTCATAAAACTTCCACTTTAATTTCATCCTGGTTATCTATCCTAGCGAAAAAAAAAATCAGGAAAATACGCTCGTTACAGTGTCAATGAACACGATTGGTTAAAACATAGTGGTATGGAATTTTCAAAATTATATCCACTGTATCACCAGATAACTTGTAATCTCAATGATTTCACCAGAAATTAATCAAAACTGGTTCATTGGGCCATCTACATTTGGGTCAGCAAAAGATTGTGTGTACGTCACCGATGGCTGATGAGATGAAACACACACTTCAATATGACATATTTTCTCAACCACAGGACGGAATATTTTGTTCCAAAAAAAAATAGTCCGTTGACGCAGACGCAGATCTTCACATCAAATTAGATCAAAGGCATTCAAGATACTTACTACAAGTATTTGGACACACTTCCTTCTCTCCAGCTTCGAAATCATTCCTTACACCAGTCCCTGATGGTATAGCTTAGTTGTCAGATCTTCTAGCACTAAACTCTTCACATTTTCAATTCAATCCTTGGAGAACCATACGAACAACCGTTATCATGCAATGCTCCACAGACTGACAAAATGGTTAAGGCTTTCGCGGCCGAGGTTTTCGGTATCACAACTTTTTTTTTCGAGAGGAGTCATATCTACTCGAAGAATATGTAAACCAGAGCATCTTGAGAAAGAACTGGAACACCTTCAAGTGACCTTGGAATAGAATGGATACAGTATCAACAGGGCCATGAAACTGAAGGGTTCCGCGGTTCAAAACAGGGTGGCCACTCAGATAGTTGCACACGTTTATCTAATATATTCCGAGGGTCACAGAGCGAGTTGAAATACTCTCGGGGAAACACAACACAAAAACGGTTTTCAAACCCACCGGCAAGATACAACAAAGCCTCAGGTCGGCTAAAGACAAAACAGACCGACTATAAGCAGCAGAGTTTTATCGCATGTCGTGCACCTGCATGGGAAGATATACATCGGTACCACCAAGAGATCTATGGGAACTAGGCTGAAAGAGCATGGAAGAAACTGCAGACTAGAGTAAACTGACAAGTCAGCTGTGGCGGAACACGCACTCAGTAAAGGAAACTACAGGATTCTGTTAAAAAACGCCCCCAACCAGGAATACCATAGTCGACTGTTACGGGGGGCAATAGAGGCCTACAAACAAACGGAAAATTTCAACAGAAAAGAAGAAGCTGTGAACCTCGACCGAATATAAAATCCCATTTTAGGAAGATCAAAAATAACAAATATCATGACGGCAGGAAGTGAGGCAATTGATGCTGATGGTACTCTGAATCCAGTAATTGCGACAATTTATATTAATGAAAATCCTCCAAATCCAGAAAAAGTAATTATCACTCCAGGCATCCACATAAATACGCTTTACGAAGTCGTAACACCCAGTCATCGGAATCAAACTCAAGATGTATGAACCTCTGAAGAAGCTAGCCACTCGCGCCAGCGAAACTTCCACAAAACGACGGCCTTCAAACCCGAACAAAAATAGTGATGCTCCACAGACTCCCTTTATCTCTTTCGTTTTGATATATCGGATGAGTTCCTGAAGTTATTCTCCTGAGATGGGACAAATGGCACATTTTTTTTTTTTCGTTTCCATTGATTTCCTCTATCTGATTTTCAAGCTAAGTATCAGGCTCATCATCATATCTACCATCCAATGCAGTTGCTTACATAAAGTTGTGCAAGTGTTTGTACGTCATTATTGGAAATGACTATCATCAAACTACTCGGTATGACTTCGATAATTTATAATTAGCAAAGTACATCAAATAGTCAGATAACGAGTGGCACACATCACGTGCAATAACATCGGTGTGGAACAGTTACGAGTATGAATATTTTATATCTGCTGGCACCGGCATGATTGGAAAAAAATGGCGGAGAGAAATCTGAGATTAATTCATTGAAATCAATTGAAATCAATTAATGTTGAAACGACCCAAAAAAACTGCTATTTTCCAATGAATGAGGTGTGTATATATATATATATATATATATATATATATATATATATATATATATATATATATGTGTGTGTGTTCGGAAAGGTTTCCGCGGTCAATTGTGTGTTGTTGTTGAGTTCGGGTTGAACCGCGTCTGGAGTTTTGTTCTCGACGTTTCGGCTCCGATTTTGGAGCCATTTTCAAGAGGTAAATGTGACTTCACGCTGAGGTCTCTATCTGCCTACTCCTCAGGTGTTGTCACAGGGGTCAAGAAATTGTGACTTGACGCCGGGGCCTCAATCTGCCTACCCCCTAGGTCTCGTCACGAGTTCCTTCTAAGGCCTCAATCCGCCTACTCCTTAGATCGAACTGAGGTATCGAGGGATGTTGGGTGGTATTTATAGCAGCGGGTGCTGCTAAAGCTCCGTCGGATGTCTTGGTGGGGATTGGGCATCTGGAAATTAGGGGTTTCCATGCAGTTGGGAGTCTCTGACCGTCGTCACGTTTATTTAAGCAGGAAGGTCGCTTCTCGATCTCGATGGCCTCGCGAATTATACGAGCTTGTAGTGTTTTTGCTGTGGCGATGGTCTTAGTGTTCTCAAAGTCTATGTTATGTCCTGCCTCTTGATGATGTTTGGACAGAGCTGAAGATGGGTCTGATTTTCGGACAGCAAGTTGATGTTCGTATACTCTACTTGTCACACGTCTGTTAGTCTGGCCTACATATGTTCTATGGCAATCAGAACATGGTATTTCATATATACCCTGTGGAGATTTTATTGTTGGCTGTAAATATCGTTTTTATGTCCTGTTTTTGAAAATTCGGCTGATTTTGTCAGTAACTCCTTTAATGTAGGGAAGGAAAGCTTTTTGGAGAACGTTGTTGTCTGTTGGGTCTCTGGGAATGGAAGGAGAAGTTTGATGGCGGCGGATGGATCTGTCAAGTTGATGGTCTGTGAATCCATTTTGAAGAAGGGCTGATTTGAGTTGGGCTAGTTCCTGTGGTTTGTTATGGAGGTCAGTGAGGTTGATAGATCTGTGGATGAGGGAATTCACAACGGAATTGGTTTGTGCAGGATGATGGTGGGAGTTTGCGTTAAGGTATCGGTTTGTATGTGTTGGTTTCCTATAGACCGTGTGGGTGAAGGAGTCATTGGTTTTTGTGATGAGGACATCTAAGAATGGAAGGGAGTTATTGCTTTCGATTTCCATTGTGAACTTTATATTCCAGACAGACGCGGTTCAACCCGAATTCAACAACAATATACATATATATATATATATATATATATATATATATATATATTCGTGGTGATAATTTGAAATGAAGAAACGAAACCTTCTGAAAAGAGAAGTTTCATGAAAGCATAGTGTATGAAATTCAAAAACTCAAACGTTGTTATTTATATCGCCAGGTACTCATTGAACCCAATTGAATAATTCTTTTGTTGAAGTTGTAATGTTCCCGGTAAGATGAAGAGTAGTGTTGGATTTTCCTATTCTGAAGTTATATTTTTTCATAGGAAAAATTATCTGCCCCATATGTATCCCACGTCTATTATAATTGAGCCTTTCATACGAAAACCATGTTAGACAAAAATATAGCTCCATAAAAAATCTAGTATAAGTCACATACACGAGTCATGCCAAAACAAGTTCAGATAGGAAACATCATACTTGCATCATCGTTTCTATATTACTCCAGTCATTAGCCAACCTTATGATAATAGAATTTGATGGGATGGAAACTACAGATAGATACTTAGAATTAGTGATTTCGTTTCAAATTCTGGTCTAACCTTACAATTTCTATTTCCAACATTATTTTGAGGCTTCATTAGCTCTCTGAAAGGATTTTAGTCGAACTGACGACCAGAAATCTGCAGCTACTTCACCCTTCAGTGCAGGAAACTTTGTCATGCATCCTCTAGTAAACGAAAACATAGAGGTTACAGTGTGGATGGCCTAACATCATCACTTCAAATGCCTTTTGCACAGGAGTAGACAAACTATCCCATTTCTCCAAAAACAATGCTTGTATTTACCAAAAACTATATTGAATGGAATAGAGAAAACTGCAACTACAGAAATCTGTAATATCGCACTGCTGGAGGTGGATTTTTCTTCAGTATGCTCGATCGAATCAAACCAACCAATAATAAGAATCTATCTCGCCACCAAAATTACAACATATCGCCTGCGCGAAAAACAGTTTTCAGAATATATAGCGTGATTTACCCTGAAACGACTTACATTATATATTTAACGCAGTTGAAAAAAATTCACAATTTCCTATAACTCACCCACAATATTGTTCGAATATAATGTGAGTCCTCTTTCAGTTGTCACAATGCTAATCAATGGAGACCTTCATAAACGACACTTTCACTATAGCAGCTCATGTATGAACGCCTCCATTGATTAGTATTGGGAGAACATTCGTAAAGTTAAAGTTAACCGTAAAGCAAAAGGAAAATCGCGCACGACATTTCGGTCTGTGTTCTTTTAATCGTACTGTGGACATCCTTCAAGTTTGACCAACGTAGATCATAGGACATGACACAGATACCAACAGCTAAATTTCAGACCCATTAAAACCATCCGGTTTTTCAATGCTCACTTATATCGTTGATGTTGTACAATGATGAAAAATCGAAAACAATCCAACAAATATGTGAAATCGCCAAGATCCATATCTCCGAAATGATCGTATTTCCGAAACGTACATAACCAAACTCTCGGCAATGAAACGTCGATCTTATCTCCTCTGTAAATGGTTCGGATTACACGGAAAGGGTTCCCGACACGCTTTGCTCACCTCAAGTGCTTAGCGGTTGTGCAAGTGAAGATAAAAGTGGAACGGAAACACAGAAGACCGCATTCGCTAATCCATTTTACGCAACGCTGCCGAGGTATATTATGACGATTTTTTCGAGCATTTCTTTGCCAGCAAAAAAAAGGAAGAAATATTATTAATATTAATAAACACTCTCTTGAGATATGTGTACAGACAATCAACTCGTGAAATATAATGATAATAATATATATATAGAAATTCTTCTTTGACACTGAAGATGACGTCGATTGAATGTGGAGTGGATGAATACCGGAAAAGTGGTTCTCGATTATCATGTGAAAACACAATAATACATAGTAATCTTATTACAGTTACCACTACACTGTATCGCTTCGTATTACTTTCACTGTCCACTTCACTAACATTTTTCTTTCTCCTCCGTTTTTTTTTCTCATCCCTTCGTCACCCATGTGGTGACATACCCCAGATGTTTTGAAATGTCAATTTTCCCTCATTTCTGAATCCAGAAAGTGTTGGTTGGCTCTAGCTTCCTGAAACACATTGATCTTTGAAATGCTTGGTACTTGGTACCGTTTAGTGAACCTTGTTATGGACGAGTTATTATGTTTGTTGGACCGAAAAGGACATGAAATACTTGGTTATGCTGACGATCTAGTCATCATGGCACAGGGAAAATACAAGAGTATAGTGAGAGGGTGCATGCAGCAGGCCTTGAATATTGTAACTAGTTGGACCGACGAAGAAGGGCTCAAAATAAGTCCATCCAAATCGGTTATAGGTGAGGTTCAGTATCTTGGAGTTGTACTAGATTCAAGATTAACCTGGAACCAACATGTGGACAGAGTGAAAAGAGAAGCGTAGGTGACACTTAATAGTGGCCAGGCGCACGCATGGAAAGAAATGGGGATTAAAACCAAGCATGTTGTACTGACTGTACACAATGGTGGTAAGACCCATAACGTATGCATCTTTGGCATGGTGGTCAAAGACGAAACAAATTTCTGCTATGAACAAACTGAGCAAGGTCCAAAGACTTGCTTGCCTGGGCCTAACAGGTGCAATGAAAACAACACCAACAGCAGCAATAGAGGTGCTCTTAAATCTTTTCCCCATACATCTTGTGATAGGGGGAGAGGCAAGAGTGGGCCATTTCAGACTGAAACATTCACCGGGATATAAAAGATCTGTGGAAACAGATATCGTGGGACATGTAGAGGGACATGTATTGAACGTGAATACGGACCACATGTCACCCAAATTTATATTCAAAAGATCGTGAAGAGTGGCAAAGAGACAATATCCCTGAGAACAAGCCCGGCAGGAGCACCTGGTTTACAAATGAATCCAAGACGGAATATGGAACATGAGCTGGTATATACTGTGCGGGGAGAAACCTAGGGTACAGTTACCCGCTCGGACAATACACATATGTTTTTCAACAGAAAGTTATGCCATACTCCAATGTGCGAACACAATCTGAGGTCCCAACGAAATGGAAGGATCAATATTTTCACGGACAGCCAAGCTTCACTCAGGGCACTGAAAAATCCCAGAGTGACATCTAGACTGGTATGAGAATGCCGATAGTAACTGGAACATCCGACAGACCATAATAGACTGACTCTACGATGGGTTCCAGGTCACTCAAGTATCGCAGGCAATGAAAAAGCCGATGTGTGTGCAAGACAAGGATCATCAACACCATACACTGGATCCGAGCCGGCAGTGGGGATACCCAAAACAACGGTACGGAGTCACATAAGGAATTGGGTGAGAACAAAACATAGATATTACTGGGGAAATCTACCCAGTAGCGCCCACGACAGAACTTTCATAAAAGGACCGTCGAGGAAAAAGACTGAAGACCTGCTTCAGTGTAACAGGAATCAGATAAGGGTTATAACAGGACTGTTGACTGGACACTGTCCACTCAAAGGACACCTGAATAAGATAGGGCTGTACAACGGCGACCTTAGTCGCAGACAATGTAACAAAGGGACAGAGACAGCTCGACACATACTCTGCGAATGTGAGGCTCTGGATCATAGAAGGCAACAAATATATGGAAAACCAATAATGGAACCAGAAGAATATGACAAACACCCAGCAATCTACCTGCACAAACTTGTGCAGGAGACAAGGTTGTCGGAATGGGTATCATAAAGTATTGGGAAGCAAAGCGCAATAAGCCCTAGAGGCTGAAGTGCTTTTCGAAGACCTGGCAATGAAGGAGAGTTCAGACGGCTTCAACAAGGAAAAAATACCGTTTAGTATGGAATCAACTGTTCTGTGGTTTGGACCTGTTAGAAATGTTCTCGGGTGTACCACATCCACCACGTAGACTCTCGATTTGTTTGTTTGTTGTTTTCCTGGTACCACGTTTTGTTATTTCCCCGGAACCACGTAGTTATTGTATATTTATTCTGTTGTTTCGGTGATGTGATGTTTTTTTTGAAATATAGCAAGTTCAATTTCAGTTGTTTATTAATGAATAAATAATATACTGGAATAAAACTATTCATTTATCTGCTAATACGGTAATCTAAGAAGCCATCAGAAATAGAAAATTGAAAAAAAACGGAAAAACATAATTTAAAAGAAATTAAAAATGGGGCACAGTATACCACAGGTATGTTTTCAGTTACAAATTTTTAGGGTGGGTGACGCAGGGTTATCTATATCCTATCGGCCTCTCCCCGAGTCCTCTCTAACCTCTAGATCAGGAACCATTTTTTGGCATTTCTTCTGCGAATCGAAAAAAAGAAATTACAACCTCTATGAAAGGAGCAGAATCAAAGAAAAACTACACACAATTTCTGTTGATAGGTACGTGTAGGCTATTCAAAGACTTTTGATTCATCCACAAAAAGGAAGAAAGGATCCATCTAAAAGCTATATTATGGCATGACGGGCACTAAGTTACAAAGACTCTTTCTTCCTCTTTATGAATAAATCAAACATTTCCGAATGATAAACACGTACCTATCAACAGAGAGTGCTTGTAACTTTTTTCAATTTGCATAAAGGTAAGTTCTAATTTCGATTTTTTGCTTCAGAGAAAAAGGTCAAGAAGTGGTTCCTCAAACCTCATTATCTCCACAAAAACACCCCATTTCCTAAATCCCCTTAGATCTAACCTGCGCATTTGATAAATATTGAATGCTCCGCCTCTGTTCGACCGACGACAGGTTCTAACTTTATGAAATTGACTTCAGGATATATAAAATAGTTGAATGCACATGGAGGACTGGAGACGATATCATCATCAAATTGAGTAATTTGAAAGATACATTCTCACTTTACAGTGGGGCAATGGGTTAACATCCTTAGGAAAGGAAGTTACTCCTCTGGAATGTACCGAGAAAGACATTGAATGAAATTCGATAGATATTTGTGTAGGATTCTCAGCAAAAAAAATGTGCTCATCTGTTTGTTGTGGGTATTCTTGTGTGAAAAACCGTGCACTAGCGTCAAAATTCAGTATTTAGTAGTATAAACGGGATAACCCTGTTTCAAAATGTTGTAACACAACTGTATATGAAAGAATGTAGGCTTTCACGGCCGGTGTTAATACATCTTCGGTTTTTCGGGCTTGAGGGCCGTGTGCTGGAATTTTGACTTCCGGAGCTTTCGGCTACATCTGCGGCAGCCATCTTCAGCGGCGTGGGTAAGTTTCGTAGTAAACTCACATAGAGGTGTTCAACTAAGACCACGCCGCTGAAGATGGCTGCCGCAGATGTAGCCGAAAGCACCGGAAGTCAAAATCCCAGCACACGGCCCTTAAGCCCGAAAAACCGAAGATGTACAACTGTATATATTTGATAACTTGATAACAGTAAAAACCGACTCAAAACTAATATATAATTCAATTGACTATATAGAAAATAAATAATCCTTTACTTCATGTTTGAATACTTCCAAAGAGTTGTGGAAAAAATTGAGATATGAGTCGTTGGCCTCTCTCAAAATTCTTATTAGTAGACTTCAGATTTATCATCCCTTGTTTCGCGTTGCTTTACCTCCAAATTTTCCAAACTGAATGATTCGGGACAATAAAAGTTCCCAGTTAATATTTTATCCAAAAAAAGTAAAGCAATTTGAATGCGCACATTCAACAAAGGGGTTAAACAAAGAATAGATTTTATGGTACAGACCTACTTGCATTCCTAATTTATAAAAGGCCGTATTCAAAAATTTGTTCTGAATTCTTTCTAGTGATAACTTGTGAACAGAATATTAAGGACTACATACAATACAAGCGTATTCCCAATTCGATCTGACAAAGGAACAAAATAGAATTTTCAAAATATTAGCCGAAAAGTCCTTACTTAATTAACCTGGATACATAACCTAGAAGTTTGAAAGATTTCAGTGTGATTTTAGTAATATGCGAAGAAAAAGATAGTTCAGTATCGAATGAAACACCAAGATCTTTCACGTCATTTACATTGTTGAGTGAAAGGGAGTCAATACAGTACTAGGTGACTGAGAACGATTGAAACAAATGAACTGACTCTTACTGAGATTGACAATTGTTCTTACACCATTCATACAAATGATTCAAATCATCTTGAAGTTAGACAATCATCTACGGATTAAATTGAGCGATATAACTTGAAATCATCAGCAAACAGTAGTCCTTTAGAGTCGGTTATTTGGTCAATAAGACCATAGACAAAAATATTGAAGAGCAATGGTCCACAATGACTGCCTTGAGGAACCCCAGAGGAAACATTTATTCGTTGAGAAATATAATTGTTAATTTCCACCCACTGAATTCTCCATTTCAAAAATCTTTCAACCCACGATAGTATAGTACCGCTCAATCCGAAAGATTCAAGTTTATTTAGTAATATATCATAGTTGACTCTATCGAATGCCTTTGAAAAATCTATATATATATATATATATATATATATATATATAGAGAGAGAGAGAGAGAGAGAGAGAGAGAGGACCTGGCAGTGGCGGATCCAGGATCAGGTCAAGGGGGGGGTCTATAACTCAAAATTCATATATATATATATATATATATATATATATATATATATATATATATATATATAGAGAGAGAGAGAGAGAGAGAGAGAGAGACTTATTTGGGTTGCAGTCTGGGGATGACAATTAGGCTGTTCTCTTTGTTTTTGTCGAGCTTTCGAAAATGTTTATTTTCTTTTTCAAGACGCTACAATATGTAAATGTATAATATGAATTAAAATATATATATATATATATATATATATATATATATATATATATATATATATATATATATATATATATATATATATATATATGTGTGTGTGTGTGTTCGGATAGGTTTCCGCGGTCAGTTGTGTGTTGTTGTTGAGTTCGGGTTGAACCGCGTCTGGAGTTTTGTTCTCGACGTTTCGGCTCCGATTTTGGAGCCATTTTCAAGAGGTGAATGTGACTTCACGCTGAGGTCTCAATCTGCCTACTCCTCAGGTGTTATCACAGGGGGCAAGGGTTTGTGACTTGACGCCGGGGCCTCAATCTGCCTACTCCCCAGGTCTCGTCACGAGTTCTTTCTAAGGTCTCAATCTGCCTATTCCTTAGATCGAAGTATCGAGGGATGTTGGGTAGGATTTATAGCAGCGGGTGCTACTAAAGGACCGTCGGATGTCTTGGTGGGGACTGGGCATCTGGAAATTAGGGGTTTCCATTCAGTTGGAAGTCTCTGGCCATCGTCACGTTTATTTAAGCAGGAAGGTCGCTTCTCGATTTCGATGGCCTCGCGAATTATACGAGCTTGTAGTGTTTTTGCTGTGGCGATGGTCTTAGTGTTCGCAAAGTCTATATTGTGTCCTGTCTCTTGATGATGTTTGGACAGAGCTGAAGATGGGTCTGATTTTCGGACAGCAAGTTGATGTTCGTATACTCTACTTGTCACACGTCTGTTGGTCTGGACTACATATGTTCTATGGCCATGTTCTGATTGCCAGAAAATAATGAGCTACCGTATAGCAACAACTAGTCAAGATCCAAAAAAAAAGGTGAAAGAGATTGACATGAGCAAAATTTGAAGGTGTAGCCAGAAGGTAAAGTAGGTTCGAAACTTTACTTTTTTTGAATCGAATCGAGTTGATTTAACCGAATCAACAGCATATTCTACTCATACATAGTATATTCAAATCGTTACCGGCATACACAATACTCATCACAAATGTAAAAAGTCTAATTTTTCGAATACTGCGCCAAAAAACCTCGAAAATTTACTAATGTTTAAATGTAGCCTGCTCTTTAGTTTTCAATGGAATGTAATAATAATTATTGAAGTTTTTCAATTTTAAAGCAAAAAAATTTATTCTATTTTATTTTTTTGTCTTGCTCATGTGACATTTTTTCGTTCCCTAACAAAATTTGGAAATTACGAGCCGATACAAATTGAAAAAAATTATCTCTTATTTTCCCAATGGGGGGGGTCCGGACCCGAAAACCCCCCCCGTGGATCCGCCCCTGGGACCTGGCTACACTTCTCAAATGCATGCAATATATCCCTTTGATATGATAATAAATTCGTCACTGTTGAAAAGCCATGTTCTCGAATAGTTAGACAACTAGAGCAATGCCAAGAGAGTTGTTTTGTAACAAGACAATAAAATATTTTGGAGATGAAATAATTATACTTCTATGATTTTTTAAATTAAATCTATCCCTTGATTTGTGAATGGGTTTGATGAACCTGTTTTTCATAAACACAGGAAACTCACCAGAATATAGAGATTGATGGAATGAAAGTTATAATGGAGTACTCAAGATACAAACACATTTCTTTAGTAAAAATGATGGATCACCATCTGGTCCAGAACTGAAACTGTTTTGGAGCTTACTCATTTCACTAAAAAAGTCAACTAAACTAACATTACATTCGTTAAGATTGAGTGCATTCGGAATTGGCTTGGCCATTGTTTGGTGGTCAAACTCAACCATACACAGCTGCAAAAAAATATTCTCGATATCAATAGCATTTATGCTCACTTCATCGTTATAAGATACTGAAGATGGATAAGAGTTTGCATTGTTTTTTAAACTGGCATATTTCCAGAAGGTACGTGAATCATTGATGAGGTTGTTTACGATTTTTGTTAAATATCCTGTGAAGCATTGTCTAGTTAACAATTTAATTTACATTTGGATCTCAATTCTGAAAATTGCAGTCAGATGTGATTCAGTGTCTTTCGTGGTATCTTTCGGGAAAGTATTCATATTATTGGCGGCTTTCAGCAGATGAATATTCTGTATTGTTCAAATAAGTCCGGCATTTGGATGTATCGTTCGAATGACTCAATAACAATATTCATTTTATCACTATCACTAAATAGTATAAAACGGAGTCGCTTTCCGCTCTCTGTCTGTCCCTATGTATGCTTGGATCTTGAAAACTACGCAACGGATTTTGATACGTTTTTTTAATAGATAGAATAATTCAAGAGGATGGCTTAAATGTTAAATACATGCATAATATAGTAGTTTTCAATGTGATGACGTACACATTCTTTGCGCTCATATTGCGAACGCTGACTGAATACCACGAGATAGATCAAAACTGTACACCATAAAAAGTTCTACTAAAGAGTCCGCGTTGGTAAATGTCTATCTCTCAGGACTAACAAACAATAATCATTAGCTAGTAGTTTCAAAAGTCGAAAAGTCAGACGTGTATACCGAGCTGCTTCCATGCTGCCGATTCAGTCCTCATTGAGAGTTCGCATCCTATCCATGATACAATTTTTTCTGGCTTGCTTGGGCTGTATTATTGTCCAGAGAGTTAAAATCGAGTGAGATTTGGATATCGGTACACTAACTAATTCGGTAGTACTTTGTTTTTGGGCCTCTCTCAGGTTGAAATAGCAAATTCACTATCAAAAAATCAGTAAGTCGCCCCGGAAAACTATGGCCATCAAGAATGTCAGCCATCCATTGTTCGCAATAGGCTCTGCATTTTAGGTGTATCCAAAAGTGTGTTCGACAAGGGAAAGTATAAGAAAGTGGGTGGATAATAAGTACTAATGCTTCAAGTCTTCAAGCATACCCGTGAATATTTTTGAAATCTTATGTATGTATATATATATATATAGTGAATCTTTTGGGGTTGTTGGGCTATATCACAAAGAAAACTCTTTGTTATTCGTCAAGCTTTCGGCAATCTTTATTGCCTTCTTCAGGACGTCTATAATACATAACAATTTATCATATGATAATATAATGGAATGGTTACTCACTAACGTGAGATTGAATAATAAAAGAGAGACAAAAATTGAACATGAAAATATGAGTATAACTACTTCTCTTCGGGCTTGAAGGCCGTCGTTCTTCGGAATTTCTTCCTGACGTTTCGCTAGCGCGAGTGGCCAGCTTCTTCAGAGGCTTATTCATCTCCGATGACTAAACAGTTCGATTTCTCAAGGCGTATTTATATTGATGCAGGTAGTCTGGAGTGTTAATTACTTCTGTCGGGTTCGGGGAATAATCATCATTACTAGTTGCCGCACTACCTGCTGTGATTTCATTAGTTATTCTTGTTTTCTTCAGAATCGGATTCCAAATTCTGTTTAGAGTCAACGCTTCTTCCTTTCTGTTAAAATTGTCCGCATGTTTTTGGATCTCTATTGCCTCCCGCACCAGTCGGCTATGGTAACCCTGGTTGGGGGCAATCAGTGTGGCATTTTCGAACAGAATCTTGTGGTCGCCCTCACTCAATGCGTGTTCCGCCACCGCCGATTTGTCGGTTTGCCCCAGCCTGCAGTTCCTTTGATGCTCTTTGAGCCTTGTACCCATGGATCTTTTCGTGGTACCGATGTAAACCTTCCCACAGGTGCACGGAATGCGATAAACCCCTGCCGCTGACAGTGGGTCTCTTTTGTCTTTAGCCGACCTGAGGCTTTGCTGGATCTTCTTGGTCGGCTTGAAAACTGTTTTTATGTTGTATTTCCCCAAGAGTTTTCCAATTCTGTCAGTGACCCTCGGGATATATGGCAGATATGCATTCGCAACTACCTGAGAGTCCTCCCTGTTATGAACCGTGGGACTCTTCGGTTTCATGGCCCTGTTGATCTCAGATACACTGTACCCATTCGACCTCAAGGTCACTTGAAGATGTTCCAGTTCCTGCTCTAGATGTTCTGGTTCACAAATTCTTCGAGCACGTTCAGTTAGGGTAGATATGACTCCTCTCTTTTGACTGGGATGGTGGTTCGATAGTGCGTGCAGGTACCTATCCGTGTGCGTGGGTTTTCGGTATACTTTGTGGGTTAGTCTAGCGCCACATCGTTCAATCAGAACATCTAAGAAGGCTATCTGCTGGTTCTGTTCGGTTTCCATGGTGAATTTGATGCTGGGGTGTTGAGCGTTTAGGTGGTCCAGAAAAAGGTTCAGAGCCCTTCCATGGTTCCAGAGCATGTTTCTGGAAACATGGAAGGGACTCTCTGAACCTTTTTCTGGACCACCTAAACGCTCAACACCCCAGCATCAAATTCACCATGGAAACCGAACAGAACCAGCAGATAGCCTTCTTAGATGTTCTGATTGAACGATGTGGCGCTAGACTAACCCACAAAGTATACCGAAAACCCACGCACACGGATAGGTACCTGCACGCACTATCGAACCACCATCCCAGTCAAAAGAGAGGAGTCATATCTACCCTAACTGAACGTGCTCGAAGAATTTGTGAACCAGAACATCTAGAGCAGGAACTGGAACATCTTCAAGTGACCTTGAGGTCGAATGGGTACAGTGTATCTGAGATCAACAGGGCCATGAAACCGAAGAGTCCCACGGTTCATAACAGGGAGGACTCTCAGGTAGTTGCGAATGCATATCTGCCATATATCCCGAGGGTCACTGACAGAATTGGAAAACTCTTGGGGAAATACAACATAAAAACAGTTTTCAAGCCGACCAAGAAGATCCAGCAAAGCCTCAGGTCGGCTAAAGACAAAAGAGACCCACTGTCAGCGGCAGGGGTTTATCGCATTCCGTGCACCTGTGGGAAGGTTTACATCGGTACCACGAAAAGATCCATGGGTACAAGGCTCAAAGAGCATCAAAGGAACTGCAGGCTGGGGCAAACCGACAAATCGGCGGTGGCGGAACACGCATTGAGTGAGGGCGACCACAAGATTCTGTTCGAAAATGCCACACTGATTGCCCCCAACCAGGGTTACCATAGCCGACTGGTGCGGGAGGCAATAGAGATCCAAAAACATGCGGACAATTTTAACAGAAAGGAAGAAGCGTTGACTCTAAACAGAATTTGGAATCCGATTCTGAAGAAAACAAGAATAACTAATGAAATCACAGCAGGTAGTGCGGCAACTAGTAATGATGATTATTCCCCGAACCCGACAGAAGTAATTAACACTCCAGACTACCTGCATCAATATAAATACGCCTTGAGAAATCGAACTGTTTAGTCATCGGAGATGAATAAGCCTCTGAAGAAGCTGGCCACTCGCGCTAGCGAAACGTCAGGAAGAAATTCCGAAGAACGACGGCCTTCAAGCCCGAAGAGAAGTAGTTATACTAATAACCTCGGCCGCGAAAGCCTTAACCATTTTGTCATGAAAATATGAATGTGACGTTTAAATGAATTTAGACATATGATATAATTTCACTTCTAGATTACGGTGAAAAAGTCGAAATAGAGGGTGATATATAAAATAATGTCGTGTTAGTTACACAATTTATAACTCAAGAAGGGCTGAACCGATTTGGCTGAAAATTTGTGGGAGGTAGAGAACCAGGAGACGAAAAAAGGATACTTTTTTATCCCGTTTTACTGTGTTTTCGGAAATTCCACACTTGAGGAGGTGAAAAACGGGCGCCAAAAATTATATGAGACCACTTGCCTTTGTCCAATTTACTTCAAATGTTTCGTATTTTATTGAAATTAATCGCCTAACGAGTTGAAAAAGTTATTTTAGGGGTAAATCAACGCACAACCGAAACCACTGATCATAGAGATTTGAAACTTGGAGGTGTGTTCTTTGTATGACGTAGGCATCCAATAAGAAGGGATTTTCCAGAATTCCACTCCTAAAGGGGTGAAAAACGGGGTCAAAGTTTGTATGGGACAACGTCATTCAATCTACTTCAAATTTTGCAGAAATATTCTTCAACAGAGATGATGGAAGATGTTTCGTATTTTATTGCATAACATTGTCTAATGGGCTGAAAAATGGGCTTGTAACATTTTCGGCTTCTTTCAAACGCTCTTCCGAGCCTTGTGATAATTCTGATAAAACTCAGTACCACGAACTACTCAATATAATTTACTTACAAAAATATCCTCTTTATATATTTCTCAGCAAAGGAAATCTGTTGTGTCCTGGAAATGACCAAATAAAAGGTCAAAACGTCGACATGAGCAGAATTTGATTTTCTGTTTCACTGACCACTCCCAACAAACAGAAAAACTGAAATAACCATTTAACACCATTTTTTTTCCTTATGTTGTGTGGGAATATTTTGAGGGTGATATTTGTCGCTTGTTCTACCCGAAAAGTTTTCGTATTCACTATTTTTCATTTTCTTCAGGTAGTTTGGGAAATCCTCAGGAAATGTTATCATTGTTTGTATTCAAATAGAGAGTGTTGACCTTCGGCTGAGCTGATAACCATTCACTTTTTAAGGCACGGCTGCACACGGAACTACTAATCACATTTTGGTATTTCTTTAAAACAGCCTGGGACACGGAAACCCCATTACTTCCCGGTGATTTCAAGTGGAAATGCTCGTGTCCGGTAGTTTACTATCAGCTAATTCAGCACTTTTATAAGAAAATTTAAAACACTCGAAAAACCTGATAACAACAGTATTTTATCTATTGAGGGTGTAAATTAAAGTGGAATCAAGTTTGTTACTTGAGAATTGAGAATTCAACGAATACTTTTCATTTTATAAGCAAAGAATGAGTCTTATTCAACGTAATGATAACAAAGAAACATTCACGTCAATAAAATTGACGATGACTTGGTAAAAATAATAGAATGGGGTAACATGAACTTGGTGGAATTTAATGCTACGAAAACCCAGGCATGTCTCTTCTCAAGGAGAGCCGATCTATCATCATCTCGGTGGTCGGAGACTTGTCTCTTTTGTATGGATATTTTCACGGTCGGTACTCTTCTGAATTGTTATCAATCGTTCTACCCTTGGCATTATCCACACGGATGACTCGACGAGTACAGAATTCCCACCCCTTTGTTGTGAATTTGGAAACATGTCAAACCTCTCTTGCTCAGGGATCTTTTACCAATAGAACAGCTGAGCTTTGGAACTCAGAAATTCAAAGTAAATGTAATTCGTATCTTCTGTTCCTTGATTCACGCGGTGTTCTTTGAACATTACAGGGCATCCCTTTCGTGTGAATCTGCATATAAAAAAAAACATCGTATTGGGTGATTTTCATAAAAACAGTTTACAGAACCACTACACGTGTTTGACTACACAATAACTTCTTCAGGCATATTATAGTACTGAAGCACCCTATATATTGGTTTCGTAAACAGTTCGGTAAAAATCACACAATAGAGTTTGATTATTCAACACTTTTGTTATATTTTGTTACCAATCCAGCGAATTCCAAATCAGACAACATCCCCATTGAAGTATTGGTATTATCATCTACCAATACCTCATTGAAATCGACCTTTTTTACATAGTATGACATTGACAGTGATACGCTATATTTATATGACGTGGAACGCGCAGATTGCAACAATGCTATTAACATCATACGAGCCGGCGCCCCCCCGGAAACCCCAAAAGCACAAAACACCCCCGGGGGCCCCGCCCCGGCCCGGGCCATTATTTTCTTCAATTTATTTTCACTTTTTGTAATTATCAACAATCAATAGCTCTTGTAGATATAAATAACTATAAGAATAAACGATCCTCAGTTGGCCACAAGGCTGATTGTTCGATTATTAGATAATGAGTAATATATTGCTGGATTTCTGATTTCGTCAACAATTTTTGCACGAGAAAAATCCAAAATGAAATCTTTGATGGATGTGATGTAATCACATTATCCAACCAATTATCCTACTAAATTTAATATAGTACGGGCAAATAATCGTCTAATCCTTCCTTAGCTAAAATCCAGTCTGATAGACATCTATGGGCGACACTTGCAGGTGTATTTATTTCATGATACGACTGTCGAATTGAGCTCGACACGAAAGCGTACATTTCTTGTGAGGATTTACGAGTTTTGCCATCTTCAGTATAGAACATGTCAATATCGACAAAAGATATCAACGGTTACAAATATAGTCTATCAGATTATCAAATATATGGGTAAGTTTAAGATCCGTCAAGGAAGTCTTGGATGTCTTCAACATTTGAGGTTCGGCAGTTTTGTATTGTTGTTTTTTTACACCCGTACTATAATTACTATAATAATACACTTAAATGACCATAATCCGTTTCATAGTGACATCCATTGCGCTTTTCGCTACAGGTTGATAATCAATTGGAAATCCAATTAAGTGGCGGAAGGCTGCGTTGTAAATTGTATTCAGAATAAAATCAGTAATTTCAATACAATATCAAACTCTATTGAGACTGGCAATAATGAAATAAATGTCAATGTTCCTTCCACTTCCAGATTAGTGGGACACACAGTACAAATATAAATACGATATTTATAGTTCATCACTTATCAGGTGTAGTAAGAAAATAGCGTTTACAACTCTCATGTAATGGTTGTTCCATTATCGTTGTAAAATATTCTATTTTCTATCTCCGTTTTATGATAATAATATTATTGGTTAGCAGCCTGTGTCGTAAAGGGGTTCACCGTGAAACAATCGCTATCACGATACAGTTTCAATTTCGTTTAATGTCACCATGGTGATATCAATTAATCGATGTTTTGTCAGTTTGACTCAAATTGTTGAAAATAATAATTATTCTGATGATATCACCCGAAATAGTTGAAAAAGTCACGCGAATAAACAAAGATTGCTAATTGTCCAGTAACATACAAAATGTTTTTCAGTCACCTAGACCTAGAGAACTGTCAATTTTTTTTTCATCTTTGAAGAGTTGTCTTATAAAATTACCATCTTATTAATTCATCATGGAGAAAATAGCGAATGCAGCTCCAGCTAACTATAAATACACCCCTCATAATTAACCCACACCATGCCTGTCTATTGAAAGCTATTATTGTATAATAGTTGTATAGTATACTATTTGTATCCAGAAGTTTCCATTCAATTTCAATCGTGTATATGTTGGTATACCTCAAAATTTGTAATTTAATATTAAATTGATTTTGCCAAGTTTATTGACATGAAACTTTGCACATGCACGTGAAGGACTTAATATAATGTAATTCAGAAATATCATTTGAAATTTATGAAAATGGTAGCCAGAATTCATTGTTTACGGTAAGATTCAATCGAACATTGAGAGTATAGGTTTTCTGAGGGAAAAAGAAAACTTGGAAAATTGAACACATCTAGGTATTTTGGTCGGTGTAAATTCGATGTCTCTCTTGAGGAGACAGTCTTCCTAATTTCAATATGGCGACCAGAAAAGTTCATAGTAGTAAATAGAGGTTTGTCAAGAGAGAGATCGATACGAATATGTTGAAAACAGCTAATTAATTCTTATCGGCATACCTACCTAAAACTCTTAAAAAATCATTATTTCGAAACTGTTCCGGGTTTATATTTTTTTTGTTGCGAGATTCAATGAAATCAATAGATCTTCCTTTTTCACGAACTTTCATGATTCTGGAAATTTCGGGGGTTCATCAGTACTATAAGTGGTTTGGCGAGAGATCTTTTGCCAAATATTTTGGTAATATTCAGTGCTTAGTGGATAATTATTTTGTTTTCTTCATTGCGAGTGTCTTTTATTGGGGAACTCACAGGGAAACCCGAACCATATTGTTTTCCTTCCCGTTTCCATAGACAAAATACTAAACACTCACCTTTCAGCCTGCCCATTCGCATCCTGGTTACTTTGCGCAGACGCAGCCGGCGTACTCGGCGTCGAATCCATACTTGAAGGAATACTCGACTCGCTGGACGACAGACTCCTCGGCCTGCGCGACCTTGACGACGCTGAACTGCTCCTAGCCCGGCCGCTCGGCTCCAGAGACACGGCGCTCTGCGCGGACTCGCGCGATCTCGACCGAGAAGACCGTCGATTCACGATTGGTATCCTTGAAGGGGCGCTCGTGGGTCTGGTAGACGTCACCGGGACAGTCGCCACCGACGGTATAGTTGACGTCACCGGTACGTTAGCCACTGCGAGTAAAGTTGCCGGTGCCGGGATATCAGCCACTGCCGCGGGGGAAGCGTTCGTGTGGCTTTCGTCCGCTTGGTCGCTAGGCAACCGCACGTGCCGCAACCGACGCATCGAACTCCGCAGCCACGTGCTTTTGGGCGGGTCTTGCTCCGTGGCCGGTGGCGGCGAGGAACTGCCGGGCGCTGGCGCTGACCGCGGCGTTTCTAAGGTCACGGTTCCGGTGCAGTAGTCACCGGTGGCGTGCGCGCGCCGCTCCGCGGTGACGTCACGCGCGACATCCTGCAGCCAGCTCCAGTCGATGTCTTCGTCCGAATCGGCAGCTGCGCGCGGTTTCCGGTCATCGTCGCACCTGGATTTCGGGTAATCGGCCGTGGCGTCGCGCAGCGACGGCCGTTTCCGCCTCACCACCGCTACGGTGGCGCGGGCGGGTGTGTTCGCGTTCTTCTTCTTCTCCGCTTCGGAGGGCACGCCGCACGCCGAGGAGGGTCTGCGCTCCCTCACCGGTTCGGAGTCGACGTAGCCTCTGTTCACGCATCCGGAAGCCAGGTAACTGCGGTAATGTTCACATTAGTTTCGAGTAATTTGATTGCATAATAGCTGGCCGATGTTCAATTGTTTGAGTTCAAAACTATCATAAGATTGCTATATAGTGGTGCTTTCAGTGTTGCGATATTGTTTCAGACAAACCTGTAGACAGAGTGTAGTTGTTCAAAATTACGCCTGAAGGGTGCGCTTATGGTTGAAATTTCTAAAAATTTTCGAGATCACTCGATCCATGGAACACGTTGTTGCCAATACAGATCACTTTTGGTTAGAACAGAGAATAAAACGCGAGAACAATCTGACGTTTGATGAAAACAAACTTCATCTTCAATGACCTACCTTCAAGAATAATCTCACGTTCTAGTATCTTTAATTATCATTTAAATATTTCGTAGTGAACATAAAAAAACACAAGAGAAGTTTGCTGACAACAACATTCTAGAGTGTGCACGCGTTCTGAATATTCTATAAATGCAGTGTTATGTGTTTTAGATATTTTAAGTTTAACCCAGAAGATCATAAAAAATAATAATGACTTCACTCACCAGAAAAAATGGCATTTTCTCACTTCACATATCCATAAAATTTGATCACAATTCTCACTCCTATTCGCTCACACGCATTAACGTGAATAATATTCGGCTGAATTGTGATACTACTTCTAAACCGAGCTTTTGAATTGAGATCACAATATTATATCACTCAAATCAAAATATCAACAATCAACTAATTTTTGCAGCACATAGACCAGAATTCGCAACGACATAGCTACTTGGAAACACAGGTACGTGCACATGACTGTCAACTCAACTGCGAGAGTGACGATACCTGGTGAATTTTTTGAGTTATTACTATGGTCTGCGTCATCAATTCTTGATCAAGTAGGCCAGATCGGTCGTCTGATTTGCTGACAATCTTTTATATGGAGTGAAAACACCAGTATATAGCCACCTCAAACTATCACAATGCTTGATGGGTTATAAAATGATTTCATAGAGATCAAATGGAGGGAATTAAAAATGATGAATAATAAAATTTAGACAAATATAAGATTGAAAATGAGCTGGAAATAATGAATTGGATGAAAATGTGAATGCTGTATATTAATCGAAAAAAATTAACAATTTTCAGGTAAATGCAGTGTGCTTTTGGTGACGATGATTGCCGCCCTAGCGATAAAAACTTTGTATTAATACCAGAACTGTAGAGCTCCTAATACTTTTCATGTTTTCAATTCATTTTCAGTAAAATGAGCTGACGAGGAGCGGACCTTAAATGTTATTATCTTCCACTTAACTAGTTCTTACATTTCAATAATCATTCGATGTGAAAAGCTTATATCGATCTGTTCTTGGACCTGTTTTATTTCTCATATACATTGATTCTCTTTCAGAATTGAAATTACGAGGTAGTTTGAAACTATATGCCGACGATACTACACTGTTCTATTATGGAAAAAATATTCGAGAAATTAAAGTGAATATGGAATATGACCTCAAATTGATTTCAATATGGTTGCAAATGCATGTATTAACGCTTAATTTCGAAAAATCTTCTTTCATGTTCATCTCAAAAAAAACAATACCTGAGTCCGATCAATCACCTCTCTCTTTGAATGGTTCAGTGATACATCATACAGAATGTTTGAAATTATTAGGACTGCTTGTGGATAAATCTCTCTCATGGTCACAGCATGTCCAAAGTGTCAGGAAAAAAATTCCAGTTATTGGAATTCTTTATAAATTGATATCGTTTGTACCTATAAAATATCTGAAAATTATATATTTCAGTCTGATATATTCAAAAATTCAATACCTAATCTCAATTTGGTACACCGCTAATAAATCTATTCTGAAACCTCTCAAGTCTTTCAAAAACAAGGCAATCAAGTGCATTTTTAAATTACCATTTTTGGAACCAACTTCGAACTTATATAGACCAAGAAATCTCTTTGACCTCGATTCTTTATTTAAATTAAAAATTTGTATTTTCATTCATTCAACAAAACATAAGAACAAACACATACCAGGCAATCCAGTAATCTGAAAACTGCAAAAATTAGAACTGAATTTGGAAGAAAATCATTCTCATGGAATAATCATTTACAATAGTTTGCCTCATAGGATCAGATCAACTAATTCTTCGACCAAATTCAAGAATGACCTGAAAAGATATATATTGAACGAGATATTGAACAACTGACTCATTTTTTTTTTATAAATTAACATTTGTTTTATACATATATGTTTATATATGTGTATGAGTGTGTATATATGTGTATATATGTATGTGTGTATACATATAATATTCTGATTTAACCATCGTATGTATTTGTTGATAATGTTAATAATATTAATCATGTATTTTTTTTAATTGTTCCTCTATAAACATTGCATGTTTCTTGGATCAATAAACGTTAACTAACTAACTATATTATTATTGGCCATAATTGCAGAATCCAACTTTTAACTGAGTAGATGAGCCATATAACGTTGGTGATTATGAACCTGGGACCTTTTCTGAAAAAAATGCCTATAATTGACTAAATATCAGCCTTGGATCTTCAATCACTGGTCACCATACTCAACAAATTATTCTTTATTATTCAGCACTGTTGTCAGCAGATGGTCGTACAATCAGAATCTCTCTTCACAATCATGCAAAAATTTGCTCAACTGTAACACAAAGGTACTCGCTCGAAAGTGACCAATTGTCGAGGAAAATGAAAGGTTAGAAAAATACTTTATTAACAATCATTTGAAAATGATTGTTCCTTGAAAACTACGAACCTTTCCGATAACTAACACACCCGTTTCCAGAAACAGAAAGCAAGACCAAATGAAACCTGCTCGGACATTTCATTGACAACGAAGTCGCACTCCATGAATCTAGTAATGTCACGTTTTCTTGCTTTAAGATTTTTTCTTTATTGAAAAAAGTTATATTGGGTACATATTTTTGAATACTTTGTATCCTAATGATTTGAAACCCAGAAATGTTGATACTTCCTTATACAAAAATTCAAACAGCGGTTATTCGGAATAAAAAATAGTATACAAATATCGGGAAAAGTTACATTTCATTTTCAAGAAATTGTTGACCTCAGAAAACAATATATTTTTCAACAGCTTTAACACAAAACTGCTTTATCTCAACTATTCTTGATAGAGCAATGCGGAACATTGTATGTCTTCACGTTCATTTCCTCACCTGATTACACAATTACTTCATTGTGTTACAGTTGTAGTTATTATCCCACAATAAATCAGGTATCGCATAGATTGTCAAATTTCGAGCAATAATTGCTCGATTTACTCATTCAATCGTACCCAAATGGAAACCTTAAATGTCCGTTTTGTTCTTTAAATCATTTCTCTATCATCTGTTATATCCGTAGAAAAAGTATGGTGCATAACTCGCATTGAACGCTAATTTCCCACTAGCCTCACACTCATGGGAAATGCCTATTATCCCTTGCTCCACAGATAACAGAAACACGTTTAGATGGGCAACAGCATACTTTCAAAAACAAAAAAGTATGTGGCACAATGTGTGAGTTATTGATCCCAACTATTCTACAAAATTGGATAAATAAGAGAAAAATGTAGAAACAACAAATGCAGGATACTGTATAATCGACGAGCAGATGACGGATTTTCCATACTTAATCGTTCGATACAAACCAACCAATAATAAAAATTTATCTCGCCACCAATTACAACACATATCCTGTGCGAGAAGTAGTTTTTTTTTCAGAATACATGTCGTCATATAGTCCAAGACGACTTACATTATGACGCAGTTCAAAAGAATACTTTATTTTCTGTAGCTCTCCTGGAATTTTAAGAGAAATGAGAGAGAGAAAAATGAGATGAAAATGAAATGAAGTCTTCTTTCAATAGTGGCAGCGTGAATTCCGAAGAAAACTGTACTTTCAACACAAAATATGAATCGAAAATCTGATTCCGAAGAGATTTTTATAGTTAGTCATAGATACCAATCTAAATTTCAAATCATGTAAACTTCAATCTGAAAGAACTCAATACTCTGAATCAATTCAGAGGAATTTGTACAGGATATAAATAGATAGTATGGCCTCGGATATGTGGACATTTCTCTTTTTTATCGTCAACTATTTTGAATGTTTTATAAATATTGATTAGTGTGATCCATTACTGTTATTTTATTCACTAAAAACTATTTATAAGCATTCTATGATTTTCCTTCATCTTTGTAAGGCACCAAAAGGCTGATAAAATATTATACTCTATTGTTTTGCATCGGAATATTACATACATACCGCCTATAGTTCTCCTCTATCTGCCGAAGTCTATCCCGTAACACTTCTTCGTCCGCCGCCACTGCCTCGAGGCCAGAAACGTTCGTGGCGTTCGACGAACTCTCCAGACTAGAAGGACCGTCCGGGCACAACGAAGAGTTGGACTCATCCTCGCTGCTGCCCTCCAGGCTCTTCAGGTAGTCGTCCAGCTCCTGCAGGCACTCTTCGACCTCGAGCTGCGTTTGGTTGGAGCCATCGCTGGCTGCGCTTTCCAAAGAGGCGTTCAGAACGTCGTCCAAGCTCTGCAGAACGTCCAGAGCCTCTGAACTACCATCGTTCGCCTGGCAAGAGAGAAATCACATGGTAATAGTAATACCACCGAAGTAGCCCAAACATATTTGACCAATATTCGTTCAATATCACGGGAATATTAACCTTATAATGAAGATATCATATTGGCCATAAAGAAATGTAAACATTCGGCAATATTGGTTGACCATAAACGACTATTGGTGAAATTGGAAAATATTGGAATTGGTAAATATAAATTTGAACAGAAAATATTTCAATTCGGTGTTCCACAGGGAACAGTCTCAGGGTCACTTCTATTTACTATTTATCTCAACGAACTTTTTATTATTGATACTGTAGGTGAAATTCATAGTTTTGCAGATGATACTGTAATATTATATGGAGAAAAATCTGAAATAAATCACAACCGAAAGCTAGGTACCTCAGATTTTGAGAAGATTGTTTGTTTTTTGTTCGTTTCCGTTAACCAGCTGACGAACGTCAGCCCTCAGAAGTCGAAACTTGTGCGAGCAATGGATCAACGAGGCCTTACCATTTAACGTGCAATTACCCAGATTGAAAATTGGTTTGTTATAACTTACAGTAAATTTTAAAAAAACAAAATATATCCCATACTCATTTCATAATATTTCCCTACCAGCTTATATATATATATATATATATATAGATTGAACTGTTTTATCTTGGGGTTTTCCGCATTTGGGGCCCCTTCCTTCGGGAAAGTACGGAGTTCATTATATATATATATATATATATATATAAAAAATATATATATATATATATATATATATATATATCAGTCTGGGGACCCCCACCCATGGCACCAAATCCCGTTTGGCCACCCCCAAAATATATATATATGCGAAATATATTTTTCGGGTTTCATTCCGTGTTCTGTGGTTTTGATCAGAGGATCAAAACCACAAAACACGGAATGACACCCGAAAATCAACGCATCATACTTTGTCCGTGAGAATCTTCATGCTAACATATATAACAGCCAAAAAATTGAAATTGAGGATATATTCCAGTTTGAGGGACCAATTTATCTTCTACCCTGTTGCTATTGAAACTTACGGTACTTTTGGTAGCTATGCCTCTGAACTGATCAACCATATTGGTCAAAACCTCATCAATAAAACAGATGACGGAAGAGCAAGAAATTTTTTGATACAACGCATCAGTATTGCCATACAAAGAGGAAATGCTACATCTATCCTAGGTTCTATTCCTGCAAATTAAAGTTTTGACGAAATATTCAATCATCCACAAAGAATGCACGAATACACCAAATCTGAAGAAGTAATAAGATCTTTCATTTCGACATCCAGAACAATACCAAGCAGCCCCAGTTCAAGTTCATTATCAATTCGCTTCACTGAAAGAGGTAACTATCGGCCCAGTGACTTTTCAGAAGAAAATGGAACTAGTGAAGGCGTTAACTCCACTCATGTAAATATCGAATATCCTGATATACTGTCGCCTTCAACTCATTCATGCCCAGTATGTGGAATTGTTTTTAACTATGACAAAGATGGTGAAAAAGCTACTCAACACTTTGAATCACATTTTCCTACTAGATCTTCTCAACCTGGTGAAAAGGCAGCAATTCGTCCTGTAGTAATACCAGCGAAAGTAATGACGATGTTCCAAGCCATGGCACAGAGCAATACTTCCAAAAACATTGAGACATGCGGCATACTAGCAGGAAAACTAGTGATGGATGATTTGATCATAACTCATATGATTTTACCAAAGCAAAAAGGAACATCGGATTCTTGTATGACGATGAACGAGGAAGAAATGTTTGATTTCCAAGATCAACATAATTTAATAACAATAGGGTGGATTCATACTCATCCTACGCAAACAGCATTTCTTTCAAGCGTGGATCTTCACACTCATTGTTCTTATCAATTACTGATGCCCGAAGCTATTGCAATAGTATGCTCGCCAAAATATAATGAAACTGGCTTATTTAAATTAACCTCAACTCATGGTTTACAATTCATTGCAAACTGTCCAAAGAGTGGATATCATCCACATCCCACTGATCCACCACTTTTCGAAGTTGCTGAACACGCCCGAATTGAGAACAGTGCACCATTAGAAGTTTTGGATTTACGTGACGCTTAACAATTTTGTAGTATATATTTGCAATAAATTATTTGAAAAACATATATATATATATATATATATATATATATATATATATATATATATATATATATATATATATATATATATATATATACATTTATATATATATGCTGGCTGGAACTTCCGGTTGATCCGCGTCTGGAATGATTTACTTGTCTACGTTTCGGCTCCCATTTCGGGGCCATTTTCAAGACTTAGTGACCTTGCGTCTAGGTCTGAGTTTTCTTACTAGCTGGCTATCATCACTGGATATCGAGGATTGAAGGTTGGTGGGATTTAAGGGTTCATTAGTAATTATGGCAGGATCAGGGATCGGACGGTCGATGGGAGGTTCGAACGGATTAGTTCCCAAGTCGGAGTAAATAGAAGTATGTCGGACCAAGAGTGGTTTCCAGGTATTGGGGAGTCTTTGAGAATCGTCGCGTTTATTGAGGCAGTTGGGACGTTTTTCGATTTCAATGGCTTCACGGGTAACTCTGGTTTGGAGGGTTTTGGCTGTGGCAATGGTTTTGGTGTTTTTGAAATCTATTTTGTGGCCTGTTTCTAAATGATGTTGGAATAATGCTGAGTTTGTGTCAGAATTACGGACTGCTAGTTCGTGTTCATATGCTCTACAGGACACTCGTCGGTTGGTCTGGCCGATGTATGTTCTGGGACAGTTAGAGCATGGTATTTCATATATTCCTTGGGTTTCATTGGGGATTGTGTCTTTGGGTGTTCGAAGATAGGTGGATATTTGGTTGTTAGCTGTGAAAATGGTTTTGATGTCATGTCGTGTCAGATTCGACTTATTTTATCAGTAACACCATGAAACGTAGACAAGTAAATCATTCCAGACGCGGATCAACCGGAAGTTCCAGCCAGCACATTTCTAACCGCGGAAGCCTAGCCGATCAAATTATATATATATATATATATATATATATATATATATATATATATATATATATATATATATATATAATTTGAATATAAATTTCAATAATAATATTTATCTGATGGCATGTCATAATGACAACGTTATGTCACTCAATTTTGATGACATAAGGAAGCTCATTATGGTACTAAGTACCATAATGAAATTCTATAAGAAAAACATGTAATGGTTTGAAATATTTGAAACTACACAATACTTACTCCTTTAAAAATAGTTGTCATTGTGACATGTCAAAAATGCAGTTTTTAATTTTTCGAAAATGTATTGATATAAATGCCATCAGATAAAATTTTGTATGTAATACGAATCATAAACAATCATTATGGCACACGCCGTGTTATTCACGACTTGTACCATAATGATCGTCTTAATGATCCTTATTACATAAATAACTATTATGATACAAGGAATAAAAATAATACCAAATTGAAAACATTGTCGACCACTATACACTCCACGGCACGAAGAGACTTGCTTCGAGGAGTTGGGTGGTATAGATGTGGTGACTTTAAGTTATATTCAAGACAACATCAAAATGTTAGAAAGTTTAGTTATAATGAAAATCTACTTGAAAAAACAGTGAATGATGACTGTCTTATATGATGGCGGTTTGGAATATGAAACTTGCTGTTCAAAACATTCGGGAGGAAATAATTTTCTGGTATTGAAATTTACCACATAAATTCACCACATTACCAATATTGATATCTGTTTGAATACCTGCACCAACTGATCACTCTCAAAATCCCGATAACCCTCTCAGGTTGTGATTCGAAAGAGACGATTGGAATATTTCCATCGACTGTGAAAACAATATACAAGCAATAACAGGTTTCGCTTATCTCGATTGCAGTATTATGCCTATATGCCACCTGATTTGATAATTCAATATTGAAATCTATGCTCCCAAATAATGTCGAAGATATATTGGAATTCCGATGTTGAAAATTGGGTATATATTAAATATGCAGGCAATATTGAAATCTCTATGTTATTAAACTGATATTATTCTTAGTCTTGGTATTGGTCTTGATGTTTGCAGACCAAGACGAGACTGGTTTGGTCTTGGACTTGGTAATGATAGTCTTCGTCATGGATAAGAATGCGCCTAGAAATTTGAATTGTTCACTATTATTCAATTCAATTGTCCAACGGTTTATTTGCATATAACAGGTATTTCGTATTTCCCACTCTTTAACGATTGTCAATGTGACCTGGTGAAGTAAGCGAAATATATCTCTCATTTCACCATGAGAATATATTTTTTAAGAAATCTCAAATGAAGATTTCATTGGACAAACACAGCGCACTGGCCGACGGGCCAGAAAAAAAGTTCCAAAGGGTCGGAATGTTATGGGTCCTTGTTGGCCATTTCACAATTGATTATTATGTGATGAGCAGTAAGATGCAGATGCGAGAGAGGGGTGGAATCGAAATCCTGAAGAAATTGCAATACTTATTATTATTATGAGCTACGTTCGAGTTGAAGCCCAATCTATCTAGCAGGGCATTACGTGCCTTAGCCGGACTTCTAATACCATTGAAACAATGGAACAGAAATCGCCCCAGGTTAAAAAAACGTGATAAGGTTATTAAGGGCACGCCCGGATCGTTTCGGGCGTCAACTCGAACGCAGCTATGTAGTAGCGGGAAAATGTCACATAGCTGACCAGATATATTGGTCATAATTTATTATTTTTAATCAGTATCGAATTCTGGTGTGTGAAACGGGGCAACTGACACTGATCTGTATCTACGTTTTACAATAAATAAATATGTTTTCTACCTTCTATGCGGTATTTTTAATATAAATATAATCCATATATGGGGTGAGTTAATGAAACAAAATCGTCGCGAAGTTTAGCTGGATGTGACACGCAGTTTCAAAAATATTTCCAGAAATTTCAAATTCAAGCCAAATAACTTTTTTATAAATTTTTCTTTTTTCTCAATAGTATAAGGTATGCACCAACATACACCTATTTGTATTTGAAGTAAATTGCCATAAACTTTTCCATCAGTAAGTCTTGGCCTTGTTCTCTGTCTTGGTCTTGTTCAAGACAAGATCAAGACTAGTCTCTTGATCTCGCCAAGCCCTACAACCCCCTATCATTGGTCTTGCAATTAAAGTACCCTTCAACTCTGTTCATTTCAGATATATCATTTATTACAGCAATCCTAATCCCTTATGGTACACCAACCTCCACTTTAGAATCGATACTTCTCCAAATTTGACTCTTTGTATTCTGATCTAATAGTCAGACACGAGTTCTGATGTTACAACCCTTATGCCGTACCGATTCAGCTCAAAAAGTAAAATCTCCTATGAGATCACGTCAAAGGCCTTGGCAAGATCAAGAAAAACTACAGGGCATTTCATAAATCTGTTCAAAGCCTTAACAGTTTAATCAAGAATATCCACCACAATATTATCTGTATCAGAATTCTAGATGAAACCATACTGCCCATCGGAAATTACATTGTTTTTGTGAAAAGATTCCAAGTCTTTCTTTATCAACTTTTCGAGGATTTTTGCTAAATCATTTTCCACAGATATTGCCCTGTAATCATATAGTTACCCTTAATATTTAGGTAGTTACTCCACATACCTCCCCCACTTGATGAGCAGCATCTACTTCATCGTAGTCGTCATCTATGGATATCAGGATGTCTTCAACATCGACACTGGGACGTCTTGAGCCGGCAGATGGCGCTTGATAGGCTGCCGTCTGCAGCTTTTCCTCGAGAACCGGCAATTCCGTGTCCAGGAGATTGTCCGATGTCTCGGGCTGCGAGGCTGCAGAGGCTCTTGGTAGGATCGGTGATCTGACGTGCAGATCAATCAAATCTCCTTCGCATGGGTCGTTTTCTGCAGACATGTTCACCTCCTACGCGTTCAGGTCATGACCTGCAAAAAAAGGTTTTGAAGAAAAGTGTTGTAGATTGTTCAGAATGATCATATACCAATACAAAATGACACCCCAGAGAGCATTTTCGAATGGATCGGAGAACCCACGTCAAAATATGAAACATGGTCATATTTTCAATATTTGAATGTATAATGTACTTACAGAGTTTATGACAATTCAATATACCAGGTGTAACAGAATACAAAAATATTGGTACCGTGATACAATTCGTTCGTTCTATTAAAAAGGAATTCATTAAATACAATCACAATTGCAGCAAAAAAAAAATACAACTATTTTGTTTTAATTTAATGCTAAGAAGTTACTACGGTGACTTTAATGAACACAAAATATCACAACTGTTCATAATTCTGTCCATTAACGTCAAGGCATTTCTGAACTCGCATAGCTGTTTCTTGAAGAACGTTCGCTAATTGCTGCTTCTTCATACTATTAGTTGCGCGTCTTAGGCTGAATTTGAATTTAGACCAATCAGAAAGCTATCAGATCGTCGTACGATCGGATTTCGGATCTGTCTGAATCCAGCCTTACTCCCAACTCCAGGCCTTCGCGGGTTGTGACGGCAATTGCATAGACTTTGTTTCTTACAAGGCCCCAAACAAAGAAATCAATAGGTGTCAAATCAGGTGACCTTGGAGGCCGTCGCACAGGACCATTCATCGAAATTACGTTTCCTTCGAATATTTGTTGAAGGTAATCAGTAACTATGCTTGAATTGATATACATTTCCTGTCGTAAAATGGACAGGTGATTCATTTAACTTCAACCTCTCCATCCATTTCATGTTGCAGAAATCCTAAGTATCTGGCTCCAATCACGGGTCCTTCAAATATTATTGGACCAATGATTCTACCGACGAGTATTCCAAGACAAACATCGAAACCGAACCACACTTGAAAGTTACCCTCCCTCAATAAATTTTGAATGTCGAAATTTGGTATCACTTCCGGCGATATTAAAGTCGGACAAAGTTCAGGTTGAATGGCTTCTCCATTATAAGCTCTTGCCATGATCAGCATTAAGTATTGTACTGAAGAGAGACCAAATAACTTGCACTGGCACCGGTCGGATATGATGCAACATCCTTAATGGGGAGCAGTGGTTTTCGGACAGGTGCCAGCCAAAAACCTACTGTGTAGGTAGCTGGGACTGGCCTGAACGAATCGTTCAAAAGATAATTTGATTTACCGCCAAGTATGCCCACCGACTATGTCGAATGTTTTGAAATCGCATCCTTCTTAGTACTTCATCACAGCGGAATAATATTTGGACATCACTCGTCGCTGAGAGATTTTTTCTGTTGAAGGGGATCTTAATAGATCGGATTGAGGCTATTTTTTCAATAAAATTTCAATTGAAATAATGTTTTTTTTTGTTAAAGGCTAGTCCAATTCTCAAAAAATGAACAGGTATTAGATAGAGAATGGAAAGAATTATTATAAGACTTCCATTTGGACAAAAAGTGGAAGCACGGCCCAGCTCTTCAGGTTGACTGAAAGTCATTCAATGTCTGAAGTTGAGCAGCGCCAGCGCGGTTTGTTGACCTCATGTGAGGAGGTGGCGTCAAAAGCCTATACAACTGCAGCAAAATAATATATCATAGCTCGCTGACAATATATCAATGAGCACAAGATATATTGAGGATATGCTGTCCTTCGGAGGGGACGTAAAACAGGCGGTCCCGAGTCCATGGAATTTGGCCTTGTAAAAGATCCCTACCTCTGGTTGGAATACCAGAGGGTTCGGCAAAATTGTCGGTTGGGGAAGAGTGCTCACCGGCGTCGTGATTGGCCTTGGTAGCGGAAATAGGCCAACGTTGAATAAAGAAATAAAAAAATTAAAAAAAGTGGAGTGACATCACACTATCAACTTTTTCACCGAAGAGTACTAACTGATTTATTTCCACATAAACTTTGACCGATCTTGAATTCGGCCCATTCAAAGTTAGGGGGGTTACAGCCGCACTACATATGGAATTGCCCGTTTGAAGGTTAAACCTCGTTGATCTGTTCGCATGAACCTAACCTAACCTGAAGAAAGCCAATATTATAATAATAATAATAATAATAATAATAATAATAATAATAATAATAATAAGCAGGGGAGACTAAACTACATCTAACAGTCTCTGGTGAGTAGCGCCACCACTTTCCTGAGCTTAGGATGCAAAATCGGACCGGCAGCTAATGCGCATCCGGGAGAGAAAAGCTTTTTCTCTCTGGTGCCGGCCGTGGGCCTGCTGGGCTAACCACCTTGCAGGCCCTCAACTCTGGTTCCTGTCACTAGAGGACAGGGCCCCCACAACCGACCCCATTCGGATAGGGGTCAAGGGCAAGGTGGAGGGGCCCAAACCGATAGACAGCCCAATGACGACTCTGGCAATGGACATGGACAACGTTTTGAGTGGACCGACGGACTGAGAGACGACCTGATGCGGTGCTACGAGAGTAGTGAGCCCGCCCGAAGGGGATACATGGCAAGAATGCATGCACTGTGGTGCGTGGCACACCCGGAGCATGCCGCCTTTTCCGCCCAAAATCTCAGGGATTATGTATCCCATCTTCGTGGCCGTGGCTATGTGCGTGCCCCACCGAGGCCGGTTGAGCAGGCGGTAGAAATACCGCCAGTGCGATTGGTGGAGGAGAGGGTGCGCCTGGAAGCACCGAGAACCCACAACATCGGGACCCGGAGGATGCTTCACAGAGTGAAGCCCCTCAGGCCAGAACAACTGGCCCTAGTGGATGCAGAGGTTCGTAGTGCGCTTACAGAAGAGGCCGACATCTGGCAGATCAACTGTGCCGTGTATGACGCAGTTCAGGCTCTTTCTGGGAGAGAGGGAGGTGACAGATCCTTCGACCCCTCTAGGAAGCATGAACAGCGCATACACAAGATGGAGGCTAAGATCAAGTCGGCGAGACAACACGCGTCTCGTATCCAATGTGTGATGGACTACTTAGCGGCTAATAGACCATTTACGCACGCAGTGCGGCAAATCGCTGCAAAACTGCGGAGATCCCATCACACATTGAATCGAGGAGTGCTGCTCACCATCAAGCAGCATTGCCTTGAGAGGATACGAATGCTGGTGACTGCAAAAAAGTCACTAGTGAGGCGGGCGAGGGCTTTCTCAGAGAACAAACAGTTCCGCGAGAAACCCTCTCGCCTATTCCAATTGCCTCCGCGTGTTGTGGATAATCCGCCGGCCGCTGATCGGGTGGAATCCTTCTGGAAAGGTATCTACGAGCATCCGCAACCACTCAACCGAGACACTCCAGCCCTGACGCAGTTTGAAGCTTTCTCTAGGAGGCTTCAACAGCCTGAGCCCGAAATACTGCGTCAACCGATAACCACGGATGAAGTTCGGAGAGCCCTTGAGGGTTCGAAGAACTTTGCTGCTCCAGGCCCTGATGGCCTCAATAACTATTGGTGGAAAAAGTTACCGAGCACCCACCACCATTTGGCCAGAATATTCAGTTCTTGGCTGAATGGAGAGCAGCTGATTCCGGAATGGTTTGTCGAGGGGCGAACCGTGCTAATCCCGAAGAACGGAGATTTGTCGGATCCTAAGAATTACAGACCGATAGCATGCTTGAATACGTGTTACAAGATGTTTACACGCATCTTGTATATGCGTACTCTCCAAGCAGTTGACCCGGTGTTCGAACGGATATATGAGCAAAAAGGGTCGAAGAGGGGTTCCGCGGGCTGTAAGGAGAACCTGCTGATCGATAGATGTATCACGCAGGACTCCGTGCAGTATAAGCGGAATCTTTCTATGGCCTGGATCGACTATCGCAAGGCATTCGATACAACATCACATGAGTTGTTGTTGTACTTACTCGAGTGCCTTGCGGTACCCGATCAAATAGTGAGATGCATCGAACAACTGATGCCGCTCTGGAGGACCCGCTTCACCATAACATCAGGTGAAAGCAGGATCCAAACAGAGCCGGTCATCATAAGAAGAGGTGTTTTTCAGGGAGATTCCCTCAGCCCTCTTCTCTTCTGCATCTCACTAATGCCATTGTCCGTTGCGCTCAGGAAAACCCGGGGATATAACTGCGGCACCCCTGGAAACCGGAGGCATAAGGTCACCCATCTTTTCTATATGGATGACCTTAAGCTCTATGCTTCTGGAGAAAGGGATCTACAGCAGTCCCTCAGGGTGGTGCAGGAGTTCACGCATGCTGTCGGTATGGAATTCGGGATCGACAAATGTGCACTGGTTCATCTCAAAAGAGGACGATGCGAGGATTTTGCTGAGGATGCCCAACTCGTAGACGGAAGCATTCTACATCATTTGAATGCCGGAGAGACATACACCTATTTGGGTGTGGAACAACGCCACACCCAAGAGGTGGACTCGGTGAAAAATGCTCTCCGTGGCAAGTATAGGCAGAAACTACGGCAGATCTGGTCCTCAGAGCTGTCGGGCAAGAACAAAGTTTCTGCCACCAACATGCTTGCCATTCCGATTCTACTCTACTCCTTCGGAGTAGTCAAGTGGACTCAGGAAGAGTTGCGGCAACTTGACGTGAAGACTCGCAAAATGATGCATATGCACAGAAGCATGCATCCCAAATCGTCCGTTCCACGGTTATATCTCCTCCGACAACAAGGGGGCCGTGGACTTTTGAGTTTGGAGTGTCTCCACAACAGAATGGTGCTGGATGGAGCCTGTAGAGTCATCAGGAGTTCGGATCCCCTAAACTGCATGGTCCGAGATCATGAACATGCAGGAATCGGAGCCTTTTTATTCAAGGCAGCAAGGCGCGCTGCTGATGAACTTGATATAGTCTTCGACACCGAGCGGGTAAACCAACTCTCTGTCACCGAGTTGGAGCCCGCTCGGAGAAAAGCTCACATCAAGGCTGCAGAGAATGCTAAAATGCTGCAGCTGCATACAGACAAGCCCATGCATGGAGTCTTCTTTAAGAACATCGAGGACCATGGCTTGTCTGTTAAGCTGACATTTGCCTTCCTCAGGTCAGGTGAGCTGAAGTCGGAGACTGAAGGGTTTATCATGGCGTGCCAAGACGGTGTCTTCAACACCCTAGTCTACCGGAGCCGCGTGATGGGTATAGAGGTCCCTGATACTAGATGCAGGGCCTGCCGACAGGCGCCCGAGACTTTGATGCATTTGCTGTCATCTTGTGCAGTTTATGCGGTCTCGGCCTATATCCATCGCCATAACGCGGCCTTACGAGTGCTGTACTATTTTCTTCGGCACTCGTATGAAATAGACAGGACACCGGTGCTGCCTTACGCTCCAGGGGATATTGAGTCCGTAGTGGAGAATGAAAGGTGTCGAATTTTTTGGAACTTTTCATTCCCCACCCTCAGGCAAATACAGGCCAATAAGCCTGATATAGTCCTCTTCGACCACCGAAGTAAGACGATATTCGTTATTGAGTTTTCGGCCCCTGCCGAAACGAATATCGTCCGAAAAGAGGAGGAAAAACGGACAAAGTACCAGGACTTACTTTACGAACTCCGCAGGCTCCACCCGGACTATTCTGTCAAGTTAGTGGTTCTGATTATAGGTGTTCTCGGTGGTTCCAGACCAACGCTACTCTCGGAGCTCAAGATCATACCGGCATGCCGTAATGCGGCAGAGAACTTGGCCGGCCGCATGCAGAAGGCCGTTATTCTCGGTTCGTTGCGTCTGCTCAGGACTCACGATTCTCGGAGCCAGTGACCACTTACCCCGCGGTGCGGGGAGTGGTCATTGGTTAATTTTACTAGCGCGTTCGCCCACTGGGTCGGAGCAGTGGGGAGTACGGACCCGACTAGATTTGTTTAGACGACAGATAATAATAATAATAATAATGCCGCGGCCCAGGAGTTCACGCATGCTATCGGTATGGAATTCGGGATCGACAAATGTGCACTGGTTCATCTCAAAAGAGGACGATGCGAGGATTTCGCTGAGGATGCCCAACTCGTAGACGGAAGCATTCTACATCATTTGAATGCCGGAGAGACATACACCTATTTGGGTGTGGAACAACGCCACACCCAAGAGGTGGACTCGGTGAAAAATGCTCTCCGTGGCAAGTATAGGCAGAAACTACGGCAGATCTGGTCCTCAGAGCTGTCGGGCAAGAACAAAGTTTCTGCCACCAACATGCTTGCCATTCCGATTCTACTCTACTCCTTCGGAGTAGTCAAGTGGACTCAGGAAGAGTTGCGGCAACTTGACGTGAAGACTCGCAAAATGATGCATATGCACAGAAGCATGCATCCCAAATCGTCCGTTCCACGGTTATATCTCCTCCGACAACAAGGGGGCCGTGGACTTTTGAGTTTGGAGTGTCTCCACAACAGAATGGTGCTGGATGGAGCCTGTAGAGTCATCAGGAGTTCGGATCCCCTAAACTGCATGGTCCGAGATCATGAACATGCAGGAATCGGAGCCTTTTTATTCAAGGCAGCAAGGCGCGCTGCTGATGAACTTGATATAGTCTTCGACACCGAGCGGGTAAACCAACTCTCTGTCACCGAGTTGGAGCCCGCACGGAGAAAAGCTCACATCAAGGCTGCAGAGAATGCTAAAATGCTGCAGCTGCATACAGACAAGCCCATGCATGGAGTCTTCTTTAAGAACATCGAGGACCATGGCTTGTCTGTTAAGCTGACATTTGCCTTCCTCAGGTCAGGTGAGCTGAAGTCGGAGACTGAAGGGTTTATCATGGCGTGCCAAGACGGTGTCTTCAACACCCTAGTCTACCGGAGCCGCGTGATGGGTATAGAGGTCCCTGATACTAGATGCAGGGCCTGCCGACAGGCGCCCGAGACTTTGATGCATTTGCTGTCATCTTGTGCAGTTTATGCGGTCTCGGCCTATATCCATCGCCATAACGCGGCCTTACGAGTGCTGTACTATTTTCTTCGGCACTCGTATGAAATAGACAGGACACCGGTGCTGCCTTACGCTCCAGGGGATATTGAGTCCGTTGTGGAGAATGAAAGGTGTCGAATTTTTTGGAACTTTTCATTCCCCACCCTCAGGCAAATACAGGCCAATAAGCCTGATATAGTCCTCTTCGACCACCGAAGTAAGACGATATTCGTTATTGAGTTTTCGGCCCCTGCCGAAACGAATATCGTCCGAAAAGAGGAGGAAAAACGGACAAAGTACCAGGATTTACTTTACGAACTCCGCAGGCTCCACCCGGACTATTCTGTCAAGTTAGTGGTTCTGATTATAGGTGTTCTCGGTGGTTCCAGACCAACGCTACTCTCGGAGCTCAAGATCATACCGGCATGCCGTAATGCGGCAGAGAACTTGGCCGGCCGCATGCAGAAGGCCGTTATTCTCGGTTCGTTGCGTCTGCTCAGGACTCACGATTCTCGGAGCCAGTGACCACTTACCCCGCGGTGCAGGGAGTGGTCATTGGTTAATTTTACTAGCGCGTTCGCCCACTGGGTCGGAGCAGTGGGGAGTACGGACCCGACTAGATTTGTTTAGACGACAGATAATAATAATAATATAGCATTTATTGACTAAGAGAAACCATTCACAAGGCAATTTTTGAAGGATAGCGAATACAATATAAAAGTAGAGTAACAGTGTTGAAACGTACAAGAGATGGCATGCATAAAATACAATAATTATTAAAAAATCATATCCATGATTGATTGATTCCCAAATTGCTTATAGATGTGCTGGAGATTTATTTCTCAATTCACTCAAACTGCAGTTGAAAATATCACAAATATTTGATAATTTGTAGCATTTGAACACATAACACACGCACTCAAAACTGTTATTTGGACTAGACTCCAGTCTTGGCACATGAAATTCTATTTGTGATAATGGTAAAGGGAGTCCACCTCACCATTCAATAGCTTATGTAGAAATATTATGGATATTTGATATCTTCGCTTTTTTTAAAGATACGAAATCGAATTTGCGTAGTAAGATCCTTTTGAAGGATAAACTCCATCAACCTCGAAACATATAAATTTTAAAAACTTTTTTGGACTTTCTCGATGGTTGTTGAGGATTGAGTATAAATGGGATTCCATCTTAATTATCCATATTCTAGTCTAGACCTCACTAGACTGAAGAAAATAGATGAGAGTAGCAGTAATATCATTGAAGTTCCTACGATTTCTAAAGATTAAACCAAATATATACATAAATATGCTGATTTACCAATATCGTTTGTGTGAGAGTTAAATCCTAGATGTTTGTCGACTACTAAACTCTCTAATATTATCAATATGTTCACGAATTGTATTATTCATTGTGTATGGATTTTTTTGGGGAATCCAATACTTTATATTTAGATATATTTGAGGAGAGGTTATTTTTCAAACAACAATCATGTAAAGAGTTGATTTGTTCCTGTGGTATAACACAATCATCCAACTCAGAAATAGAGGCATATAATTTTGAATCATCTGCAAACATCAATTTATTGCAATCTAGTGTTTCGCAAAGATCATTATTAAATATTAAAAATATCAATACTGAAAGAATCCGGCTAGCAATTGTTGCTAGAGTAACATGATTATCGCTATCGGCACTCAAAGCACTTACAGGGCAAACCATTCCACAAAATGATGTGAAAATCATGACGGCAATTTTCTTGCCTTCGAAAATAGATTCAATTTAGGAAAGAAGTTCGAAGTGACGAAATTCAGAAGTATATTTGACATTCTTTCGATGGTACCCTTCCTAGAATTCAGGACACAACCCGATAAAATCATCCAAATGATTTTGAGAAAATTATTAAACTAGGCCAGATCTAGTTAGTATTCACTCTCTTGACTAACCCACTTAATACCAATTTTACCTATAACACAATCGTACCAATACAATCGTGTGAACACACTCCTTATCGAGAGAAATTTCGAGGAATAACGATAGTCCAAGATCCCAGAGCAATCAGACATAACTTATTTTCAAACGGATGAAACCTGAAGTTTTCAGTAGCGTCTCGTGTGCCTTGAATAAATACGCGCTTTGTGGAACTTGCCGAGTGACACCTGGGCAGGTACCAGGTGAGAAAGGTAACTGAAAATAAGAATTATTTAACTTAAATTCACATGGCTGATTTTTATATATGTCATGTTGAATATTATTTTAAAGTAATATCATAAGTGTCAGACACTTTTGATGGACCAGAGCTTTCATCAGACGCTTTTAAGCTACCCAAAAAATAAATGAACTTTATTTATTTTTACATGTCTGATTTTTTAATATGTTATTGAAGTATTCATTTAGAAGTTATATTCAATCATTAAGACAAATCAGAGTGACCAAACATCCCCTAAGACAAAAATTATCCAGCCAGAAGTATGAGGGCGAGAGTACTATGCATGCGCTTCAGAGTGAATGAGACGTCCATAATAACTCGGTTTCCCTTCTCAAACTCACCATCTGTTTCAATCTACTGTGTATGTGCTGTTTGTTTGTAATATAACTTATAGTATACAGTCTAGTCAGTGTTGTTTTTTAAGGCACAATTGTGCCAAAAGGGGCACTATGGTAAGCACTTTGAGAAATTGGTCGAAAACGGGCACAATTTTAAGATTTCGTATTTTCGTGGTTCCGTGGTCATTTTCACTTGTCTAAATTCTCACTTTTCATTCCATTTTCCTCAACAATCCTGTTTCCTGTTAGTATGAAATTTAAAAATTATGATTTCTATGCAATACATACATGATTTCTCAACGTTCAGATTGGTAAACATTAAAAAATGGAGCTTCATGTAGTATTTGATATGCAATTGATGGAATTCCGCAGGTTTCTGGGGCCAAAATTGCCTCCTTTGGGGCTTTGGACAAACCGTCTACTTTTTGCGAGGACAAACGCTAACTCGAATGTGACTCAAGTGGCAATTTTTCATATTTATAATATATAATTGAATATATTTATATTTTTACGATGCAGAAAAACTCAAAGTCGTCTCCACAATTTAATATTTGAAAGATGTTCAGTACGGTGATTCAGTACATGTTCCGAACCTACATAGGTTCATCATCAGCTGAATTTACATTGAATTCTACAATAAAGGAAGAGTAATATAATATTAGTTGATAAATGAAGTATAAAATTTACTTACATGGAGATGAAAAAAATAGCAAATTCACATGGTGAAGTTCAAAAGGACATAGAAAATTTGGTAGTGACAATTATGATAAATTTGGTATTAGGGGAATTTGAGACATCCCTAACACCATAAATACTTTGAAGATTGGGGGGCTTGGAGCCCTTATGCCGAATATGCAATATTAGAAAAATAACCTAACCCAACCAAATTTTTTATGTCCTTTTGAACTTCACCATGTGAATTTGCTATTTTTTTCATCTCCATGTACGTAAATTTTATACTTCATTTATCAACTAATATTATATTACTCTTCCTTTATTGTAGAATTCAATGTAAATTCAGCTGATGATGAACCTATGTAGGTTCGAAACATGTACTGAATCACCGTACTGAACATCTTTCAAATATTAAATTGTGGAGACGACTTTGAGTTTTTCTGCATCGTAAAAATATAAATATATTCAATAATATATTATAAATATGAAAAATTGCCACTTGAGTCACATTCGAGTTAGCGTTTGTCCTCGCAAAAAGTAGACGGTTTGTCCAAAGCCCCAAAGGAGGCAATTTTGACCCCAGAAACCTGCGGAATTCCATCAATTGCATATCAAATACTACATGAAGCTCCATTTTTTAATGTTTACCAATCTGAACGTTGAGAAATCATGTATGTATTGCATAGAAATCATAATTTTTAAATTTCATACTAACAGGAAACAGGATTGTTGAGGAAAATGAAATGAAAAGTGAGAATTTAGACAAGTGAAAATGACCACGGAACCACGAAAATACGAAATCTTAAAATTGTGCCCGTTTTCGACCAATTTCTCAAAGTGCTTACCATAGTGCCCCTTTTGGCACAATTGTGCCTTAAAAACAACACTGACTATACTGTATACTATAAGTTATATTACACAAACAGCACATACACAGTAGAGTGAAACAGATGGTGAGTTTGAGAAGGGAAACCGAGTTATTATGGACGTCTCATTCACTCTGAAGCGCATGCATAGTACTCTCGCCCTCATACTTCTGGCTGGATAATTTTTGTCTTAGGGGATGTTTGGTCACTCTAATTTGTCTTAATGATTGAATATAACTTTTAAATGAATACTTCAATAACATATTAAAAAATCAGACATGTAAAAATAAGTAAAGTTCATTTATTTTTTGGGTAGCTTAAAAGCGTCTGATGAAAGCTCTGGTCCATCAAAAGTGTCTGACACTTATGATATTACTTTAAAATAATATTCTACATGACATATATAAAAATCAGCCATGTGAATTTAAGTTAAATAATTCTTATTTTTAGTTACCTTTCTCACCTGGTACCTGCCCAGGTGTCACTCGGCAAGTTCTACAAAGCGCGTAGGTATTCAAGGCACACGAGACGCTACTGAAAACTTCAGGTTTCATCCGTGTGAAAATAAGTTATGTCTGATTGCTCTGGGATCTTACTCTACTACCGCTTTCAGATATTTGCAATTATATCAATTATAAAGACAATTACACATCCACTGGCTTAGCTCTAATTAGGTCAGGGTCATGACATTCGTGACACCTTACTCATTATCGTGCACATCGTTCATTAACAGTAGATTAGTGTTAGTTTCATTGGAGTGTGTTATGATATTTAAATGATGACAAATGACAATCAAGCCTACCCACGCTCGTCCGTTTTTGTTTATTGAGTTTCATTCCATTTACAGACACTTCGCATGTTTCTTGATGAATTGGATAATAACGATACGGGTCGAAGAATCATCGTTGAGAAGAAAAACGTACTCACGAATCGAATAAGGTGTGCCACAATCTTACCTTCTTGGACCTATCCAATTTTACAGCTTATCCAATCCATCTTGGCACAAACTAAGCTACTTCTCCAATTGCACACTGGTATTAAGCAGGAACCAAGACGAAAGAAAAAAATCTTCTAGGAATGAATTTCACCACAGTGGACACATATATTAGGTATTCTTTTATCTTACTAGACTTCACAGAGATTGCTGGGCAGATACGTCATTAGTTTTTTGCCAAGATAGATTGGATAAGCTGTACATTATCTGATGAGGAATATAATATATGATTATACTAGAAAATTTACATTATGTTCACGTGGAAATCAATATAATAATTTTTTCCATTCTAGCTTCATTTAATTAGGTATATTATCAACGCAATCCCAAAACCAACCTGTGAACCATTTAGAGAAAATGTTATAACAAAATATGTACTCCTTTGTTATCAATGACAATTCACAAGACGAATATGCAAATGATAATAACGACTTTAAAAAATATGCTAAGTGATGATAAATGAGCTGCTAACATTTAAATATTGAAATAGGTATATATAAAATGTGCTAATTGATACGAAATCCATTAAGGTGTGCTATAACTTATATATAGCTTGACTTCCACTGTTGATCAAATGACATCAAACACTGCGAGAATTGTACACTTGATATATGGAGTAACTGAGGGTGGATGTTCTTCTGTTGAGAGGGATAACTGAAAATTATTAATTATTGCATAATAAACTTGTTGTTGTGTGTTGAACAGGTTAATGAAAATGTTGACTGTTGAAAACTATATCACTAAAAAAACTTTAAGGGGCTAGTAAGGTCCAACAGTTTTGGTTATTAATTGATGAAGTTTGTATAATTTGCGATACAGAGGCTACAAGAGCCAAACCGAGGACCAGGTATCAGACTCAGAATATACTTTCTTGTCATGAGACAACCGAGTCTGAGTACATAAAATTATCGATGAAATGAAGGACAAATAATAAAGTGCAATATTATCACAGTAAATTTAAAGAATATCACGAAATAAACTGAATTTCAAGAAATGTGTATGAGGGAAATTACCGACACAATTAAAAAGAAGTGCCTGCATTTATAAGGCTAACTGATATATGGTTGTGAACCTCCTTGCTCTTATAGACAAGAGAGTACTTATATAGTCAGTGTAGATTTTGGCTTCAACGGTAACGGCAAATTCCGTGTCCTCTACCGTGATGGATTTATGTTTTATAAGTGGAAGTTCCCTATATTTCGTGGATGAGGCATACAGTTGCCAAGATAAATAAACAGTAAATTTCAAAATCTGGTATGTGATGAATAATGTTTGTCTTGATCTCGACAATATGCTCTACATAAATCGCGAAGAGCCATCTTCTATATAGTGGATATAGATATTTGAAGAGTTTGATCACTTGGGAGGTATTGGTTTGGACTTCCATTGTCTATATTGTAAACTCTATTGAAAACTATTGCAATGAAAAAAAATTGTGCCTTCAAGCGTCTGTTAAAACATCCGTTTCAACACCATACCCGAAAAGTAGGATTCATTCAAGAGCGACGAGGGAAAACATTGATCAATACTTTTTGGGACCGTCAATGTTGTAGTTTCGTTGGTCGAATCGAAGGCGGTTTTATTTATCGGAATACTGTATTGACTGATATCCATGAGTTCTCGATAGTGACTAGATATGTCGAACACCACGGATTATAGTTATTTATGTATCAAGGGAATTAGAAGGGCCTCAATTACCGATGGCAAAGTTTGCAATTGCCTGAGGTTATTAAGGCTCATTAATTCCCGTGGTACATAGATAATTTTATTTCTGACCGATTTCAATAAAATTTTGTTAATTTTTGAAACGGAAAAATGTACCAATTCATTACCTTCCCGGTATATTTGAATCAGGTACCTTTGATTATAGAAGAGTTTTCTTGTTGCTAGCTTGTTGCTATGTTACTTGTTTATAAACAGAACTTTGTTATCAAGCTGTGTTTGCGGTAAAAACGTGTTTTCTACCCCAAATATAATGGAGGATATTTTGAAAAAAGCTGAACAAGCAAGAGAATCATTAATTCCATCGAAAAGTGAAGCCGTATACCAAAAAGAATACAAGATATATCTGGACTGGCCAAAAGATGTCACTGAAACTGTATTTCTGGCATATTTTCAAGAACTGGTAAGGAATTTTCTATGTTTTTCGGTAGATTTGGTAGTAATTATGTTTATTCGTTGCAGTCAGAAACGTATAGTCCGAATTCTTTATGGACTAAATGGTCAAAGCTAAAATCGATGCTGACTATACATGAGAAACGAGATATCACCAAGTTCAATGAACTACAGGCTTTTTTGAAACGGAAGAGTAAAAGTTATAAGCCGAAAAGTCTGCTGTTTTATCTCCTAAAGATGTTATCAGATTTCTAAAGGACGCTCCCAATGATATTCATTTATTGCATAAGGTAATTTTTTTCTTATTTTCCTTTTTGTGTGTATTTATTTCCTTTTTTTTTGTTATAGGTTGTTTTGATTATGGGTTATTTTGGAGGATGCAGAAGTCAGGAACTTTTGAATATGAAGATATCGGATATAGAGGACCGGGATTCCGTTATGGTAGTGAACGTACCGGAAAGTAAAACTGGTGTATCGAAGAAATTTACAGTTGTGGATGAAAAAGAGTTCTCCGCTTTGCCTTTATCAAGACTTTATATGTCTTTGCGTCCTAAAGGTATTGAACGTTTTTTTTTTGAGCTTCCGACAAAATAAATGTACATCTCAGCCAATTGGAAAAAACATGTTTGGGAAAATCCCCTACAAAATCGCAATGTATTTAGGATTGCCAAACTCATCTTCCTATACAGGACATTGCCTTCGTCGCACTTCTGCTACTGCTCTAGCCAATGCAGGAGCATTGCATATATATATATATATATATATATATATATATATAATATATATATATATATATATATATATATATATATATATATATATATATATATATATATATATATATATATATATGTAGGTAAAACAGAGTAGAAGTGAAGAGAAAGAGTATTTCGATTTAATTCGATTTAATTCACAGATGTCAGAAGCATCTACTCACTATATATATATATATATATATATATATATATACATATATATATATATATATATATATATATAATTTTATTTTTACTTGTGAAAGGTAGAGGGAATTATAAAATCTATAATGTCCCAAGGGAGTTATGACCCTCTTTATTGATAGCGTAACTATGACGATATAAGCTTATAATATCCCGGTGAGAAATGAAATCTTTTATACTTCTCAAATTATCCTGTGTTGAATGTTGGTCTTTCCTTCATCGGTCATCCCCACCACTTTCCCAAACAGGCTTCCGTGTGATCGACGACTAATGAGGTGAATCATTAAGGAAATCACCTACGACAGACGGACCATAACTGTATCGCAATACTGACCCACTTCTGCGAGTTATTAGCGCTATCATCTTCCGGTATGAGTGATTAGTTTTCGCTATTGTTCTCGCGGATTATGCCGCCCATTTTTATGGTTCATTAGCGGGGGCGATGTCGTCGCATGATGCAGCGTGGGAGGATGCCAGCTGCGCCGGATATATTCGTGCGCAGGGGATGAAGGGGTGTCGGGTTGCAATGGAGTTCAACGTTTCGGAAGAATAGGTATCGTTTTTCACGTATTCACAGAAACTTTGATGATGATTCGATCTGTCAGTGAACTATTGCTTGAAATAGTTCGTCTGAGTCATAGTTCATATAGGTATGACTTTCGAAAAGAAATTGAATTAAAATGAGATGGAGATCGTACACTGGAATATCATTGGCCATTTTTTGGTTGCATCCTTTTTTATTTGGACGAATTTTGCAAATTTCGTACCTACATTAACTCTGCTTGATAGATTTTGGAATTCGTTCCACTAATATAGTATAGTGTATACAATTTAAAAACTGTTACCACGTCATCAATGACGACATGAAATCAACGCAGTTGTACCGATCCATTGGTGGAAATGCATTGGAGCGTTTTCATTGAATTTCAAATTTGGTGACAGTTATTATTTGGCATTTGGTTGGCAGCACTCTCGATGTTGCCGCATTTTCTCATTCATTAGTAATAATTTTGTGTTTACGTGTTTTTGGTACATCAAATTGGATGATTGTGATCAAAAACTGTGTATATATTGATCCTTTATTTAGTCCAAGACTAATGCGTACATGTACAAAAAAAACACATAAAGATAAAAGATATCACAAGTAGCTAAAATAGCAAGTACATGAAATAAACTCAACTAAAATACATTGGCCACAAACAGACACCAAGAAACATAGTCAAAAAAACAAAAAACAATGAATACAACTGTCAAGGGTTGCAGTCAGCCACCATGAGGTTCTTCAATTTTACCTTGAATACAGGTAGCGTATTGGAATTTTTCACTTCATCTGGGAGGTCATTAACATGACTCAATCCCTTGAAAAAAACTGAATTTTGTGATTTCTTTGATTTAACATGCTCAATAAATGAATTATTTCTAGATCGGGTGTTATAATTATGATGTTCAGAAACGGAAGATATTTTTTCTCTCAAATACAACGGGGCATCGCCTGTTCTTATTTTGAAAATAAAAACCATTGTTTGGTATAAGAACATCCTATCAACTGGAAGCCATTTCAAAGAGCTTAACATTTCATGGATGTGCGTTCGTTTAGGGCAGCATAATATAGTTCTCATTGCCCGATTCTGGAGTTTTTGTAAACGGCTAATTTCATTTTGTTGTAGCAAATATAGAATGGTAGAGCAGTAGTTGAAGTGAGGAAGTATCAGTGTGTTGTATATAATAGTTTTTGACCATCTCGAGAGAAACCTGGAGCACCTGTATAAATAGTTAATTTTGAATGAAATTGTTTTAATTATATAATTTGCATGGTTTTTGAATTTCAGTTCTCGATCAATAATGACTCCTAGATATTTGAATGTATCAACCACTTCAATAGACTCGTTGTTTACTTTTATTTCACAATCTTTTTCTATAAACTTATTATATTCCTTGTTATTGCCTATCATCATGAATTTAGTTTTACTTGTATTTATCTTGAGTTTGTTTACACAACACCATTCAAATATATTTTCCATGGTTTCATTTATTGTCTCTACTAAAGCCAAAAATGTATGTCGATGTTCTTCTGGGATTTCGTATTAGGAGCGCAGTGCCACATTCCAACTTAATAATCATCACTTTGACAACTAGTGCTATTTGAAGTTGGGACTTTGACGTTGTTTGAGAATCCCAAACCGTGAAATTTTGTGAGCTACTATTAGTTTTCAGTTTTCTTTCACTTTTTTTGTGATGGTTAGCCATAAATTGTATTAGTAATAATTTTAATCATATTACAGAATTTCAAAATAATATCACTGCGCAATTTTGACCAAGGCTTCAACTAATAAGCGCCACTTTGACAATACTTTGACATTGTTCGAAACTTTTTACCAGAGGGCGTATCGTTTATCTTGAAATCTCAATAGAAAGTCTCCGGCTCTTCGATAAAATGGCAAAAGAGTTGAAAACTATCGCAGCCAAGAGTTGGTGACATCTTTGATTAGCTATCACGAAAGAGAGCGAGATAATAAATAATGTCCCACCGCTTCCCCTGTTAGACAGCTACATTGAATACAACGTAGTAAACTATATTTATTATCTACGGTAAAACATCGGTCGCTATGAGCAACTTTAAATAAAAAAAATTGTGGAACTTGCTCAATTCGGTCTCGTCTATTTTCGGAGATTTGTTGTAAAACTCCACAATATTTTCACATCAAATTTCTGTTGTTTGAACACACCCAATTTGTCTTCATTCTCATCAAATTATCACAGAAGTCCTTATCCACTTGTTTCAACACATTTAAGCAGAGAAAAATATTGTTTACTGTTTGAACGTCATTATTTTGTGGTGGATCGATATTTGTTCCGTAGTTTTCTGGGTTTGTAACCTACCACAATCTGAAAAAATAAGAATTAATACTGGAATCTATACAAGCGTAGAAGGGCAGATTTTTAATCTACCTCGAAAAGTTGCTGCGTCTATTGAGAAACAGTTCTTTCTGGATAGAACAAGTCCAATTAGTCAGCAACTTCTCGTATAACTCAAATTTTGTCAATCAAAAAAATAATAAGAACTAATATATATATGAAAATACTTATCGGTAACGTTTCGGAAACTAAATCCGCTTCCGTTCTCAAAACATAGAGGCAAATTCCTGTTCAAATGCGAATATCTTTTGTAGGCAATCTTCGTGATTGACATTTGTCAAATTATTTCAAATTGTATAGACTGCAATATAAATTCTTATTTTTTCAGATTGTGGTAGGGTACAAACCCAGAAAACTACGGAACAAAAATATTATTGTTTCGAAAAAATTATTATTTTTTCAAAACTACAAGAGTTCTTTGTGATGCCATAGTCCAATACTGATTTATTTGCGATGTTGCCAGCGTTGCCACCGTCCTTGTTATTGTTGAGAAATGAACATATTTATGTTGACTTTTGAAAAAAGGTATATAATTTGAAACAATACTGTTTTTTTCTATTTGAAAATGGTAAAAACAAGTGAATGAAGGGGGCGGAACGTGTGTGGTGTTATGATCGGAAGAAGGACGAATAACAACAGAAATCTGATGTGAAAAATGGTGAGGTTTTACCACAAAATTGGTTTTATATCCGAAATTAGACGAGACCGCCGATAATGTTATTCGGATTTTTTGTAGATGAGACCGAAACCAGAAAAAATGAAAGAAAAAAGGGTTTATGGAAATGTGGCTTCTGATCCAGTATATATCCAGGCAATGTATAATGTGAACGATTCATGAAAATTTTTAATTTCGCTATTTTTCATTCATTACAAGCTTTTCAAATGATCCGCCCCACTGTGACTCCAGAAGAACTATCCAACCTATTCCTGAACAACGTGGTATCTCAAAGCCCGTTCAACAATAACGAAATCGAAATCAGCTGAGTTGGAATTGAAGTTCTTGGGACCTGGCTTTCTTCGACTATCAACTGATTCTTAATATGAAATAATTTGAACCATCGTGGTAGGAAGTTTGTTGACATCACGGAAAACATGTTGAATATATATATATATATATATATATATATATATATATATATATATATATATATATATATATATATATATATATATATATATATATATATATATATATATATATATATATATATCACGAGTTCTTTCTAAGGTCTCTGAGACCTGGGGAGTAGGCAGATTGAGGCCCCGGCGTCAAGTCACAAACCCTTGCCCCCTGTGACAACACCTGAGGAGTATAGGCAGATTGAGACCTCAGCGTGAAGTCACATTTACCTCTTGAAAATGGCTCCAAAATCGGAGCCGAAACGTCGAGAAGAAAACTCCAGACGCGGTTCAACCCGAACTCAACAGCAACACACAACTGACCGCGGAAACCTATCCGAACATATATATATATATATATATATATATATATATATATATATATATATATATATATATATATATACATATATATATATATATATATATACCAAATTGTAGGATGTTGACTGAGTTTTTCATTACATCACTCAAAATATACTTACTAGAGAAGTAAGTGGGAAGTTTCATTTTAAATTTGAAAAAAAGTATGAACGTTCAAAATCAATATTAAACAAAGAGGTTTATAGTAACGTCACATCTGACGTTCCTTGCGGCCATAATATCAACCTTTTTTCATTTCGATTTCAATTTTGCTATCGTATCAACGTTTCTCTCATCATTTGTAACATAATTCAGAAAATTCAACCTTTCATTTATTTCTCATAATTATCGACTATACTTCCCACGCTATCGGAAACAATACACTCATCTGATTACCGATCTCATACCAAGACTAGGAGTCAATAATGAAAACTTTCAATAGAGATCAATCATCCTCACACTGACTTGGTGTCACTATGGACGCGTTCTGCTAACCACCTTTAGGAGAAGAAATTTACATGTTTACATCAGGAGGAAGCCAAAAAATATTTCCTAAGGAGTTTTTATTCTAGCAGATGATTCGTAATGACTGATAGGTCAACGGAACTGAATCTGAATACAATTTTGTCTCCTGAAATTGATAAGCGAATGTTAGGGTAGGGGAATTTAATTGATCTCTGTTGAAAGTGTTCACTTCAACATCCAGTTTCAATCATACCGATTACCATGAATAATACCAAAATACAGTTTTCTCTAGGACACTGTGGAATCATCTAAAATAAAAACTCTTTCAGAGAAATTTCAGCTGTTATTTATTCTATTTTCATCAAGAATCGGCCACGTCTATTCAAAAATGAAAGGACAGCATCTCAAGAACATCTGAGACTTTTCCTCCGTTCAACTCGAGGACAAACATAAACCAATTGCTACAACTCGTGTCGATGACCCGTACCATTATAAAATCGATTGATCTCACGCTTGTGATTTCACAAATCACGATTGTTCCAACGAGCTGTCACTAGTGTCACTCCTTGAATATCAGGAGTAGGTACTAACCATCCAGTTGGGACGAACAGCGAAAGAGCTAGCGACACAATTTATTATTCATTATTAATGAAAAGCGTATTGTATAATTGTTAGGAAAGAGTTACGATATTGCTGATTAGGCATAATACGCCAGACAATGAGGTGACATAATCGCGAGAATTATTCTTTTGTTGTAAACAAAAGAAAGAAAATAAACTCTGGAGATAACTCAATACTATTCTAGGAATTATAGTGTGTAGTGAGTAACAAAAATTAGAAAATATCCGTTACAAGGCTGAGTTAGTTCATGGCAGACGGTAGTTTTCACTGACATGATTCTGAGGAAATGTAATTACCCTTGTCCACGATTGGTTCGATAAAAAAAGCATTCATGTACCTATGTATTAGCGTTGAATTTCATAGAAAGTATGCAAGAGTTTTGTGGTGGTTCATGTTCCTATAGGATAGAGTATCATGGTCGCTCCCACTCATAAGATCAGACAGTGGAACACTCAGTACTAGCACTTCAGCAGCCTAGATGCAATCATTACTTTCGGCGCTGTCATTAGGGCTTTTCACACCTATCATATATATATATATATATATATATATATATATATATATATATATATATATATATATATATATATATATATTGCCCTTCGAAAATGCTGAACGACAAATTGAAAATAGCAAAACAATTCATAAACCGCTACCTTATATCTGAGAATAAACCCCAGAATCAATAAACAAATTTCTAAATGACGATGTCAAAATAGCAAAGAAAAATATCGTAACAATTTTCATATCACATAGTAGAATCAAGACTCCAATGAACCATCCAACGTCAACAAACTCGTTTCTCGCAAACCAAACCACCGAAAGATCCGATTGAACGCCCAAAACCCTTCCTTTCCATCCTTCAACTTTTAATTAAACCTCCTCAAACCACCTCAACATTTGGTCCGATCACATTTTCAAATGATACACCACCCGAACCCCATATGGTTTGAAATACCAGACCTCCATCCACACAACCTCAGTCTTCTCTTTGTTCTGATGAAAGCTGGGCAATAATGAGACTTAGACCTTGGTGTCAAGTCAAGCAAAAGTCTTGTCTTTATTAGCTCTTCATCTATCACTGGATAGTGGAAACCATATTGTTTTACTTAATCAAGCATTCCTATTATAGATATCAATAATGTCAATCTCGGCAATTCATGATAATCATTAACAAAGAATATATGGAAAGACCGAATACACCGAAAATATTGTTATTAATATTTCGTAATCGGTGGAGAAAGATCCTACACTGGTACTGAATACCTATTCAGTAGGTATCATAACAATGGATTGTTTTAGGATAATTGAAAACCATTACATTACTCAAGTGGCATTCATAGGGGATCAACAAAAAATACTGAAAGAAAGAGCTATATTCATTGAAATTCCATTGACACATATTGTTCAATAACTATTTATAATTGTCTTGTGAACAGAGGTGTTCAATATGTTATCAATATTTCCATTCAGCCAATTCATTTTTACTATCGATGATTCATAACGTTGTCATACCTGCTATGCATTGCAAAATACCACGAAAACTTTCGTATTTTCAAAAGTGACGAATATCGTTCAAAGCATTCCATTTTATTTATCTTATCCTGAAGACATACGAATATGCATGTCTTTATGTCTTTCATTGCATAAACTGTCTTATACAAACACGTCAAGCCTGATATCCAGGCCATCTCTGGTCTTATACTTCCTTGTTGTTCGATACGAAACACAATGGAAATTAATATTTATAGAGGAGTGGGCACGTTTCAAGTCATGATAGAATAATAGAGGTGTTTCAAGGTAAACAAATTATATTGGTTTACAAATATGAAATTTCGAAGTGTTACAGAACACAAATTGATGCAGCTGGATATTCATGGAAGTCCTACAAGTATGTAAACATCTAATAACTTTGTTTCTGCAACAAAATTATATTGGATAACGTGTTCGAAGTATTAGGAGAACAATTTTCATTTGTTTTTGTAAAGACTTAGTGCCGAATTACTTTATAGTGGGCAGTATGGAATCAGTACTGAATCAGCTGTGATTGATGTTATTACTCAATTTAAACTTAACATAGATTGTAATAAAAAATGTGGCCCTCTATAACTAGCATTTGATACTGTAGATACTTCAGAAAAGAAACTCCTTACAGTTGGTTCCGAAATAATCTTTGTAATAGAAAACAGTTTTTCTATTGGGGACAAAAATAGTTCACAGGAAACAGTTGTATGCAGTGTTTTCAGGGATCTGTTCTAGGTCCATTGGTTTTCCTCCTATATATGAATTCCATGTCTAATTTGAAGTTAAATGGTAAACTTGAAATGTTTGCTGATGATTCTACAATAGTATACACTGGACATAACTTCCTAGATTTCGAATCTAATATGCTAAATGATCTCCATTGAATATATCATGGATGATGAGTCACAAACTAACTTTGAATATTGAAAAATCCTCGAATATTGTTCATCTCAATAAAATCCACCTCCATCCATTCGTAAGATCCTATTAGATTCCATAATGTATTCTGTAGTGAACTCTTCAGGAATTTCAATTGAAGCAAATTCAGTTTGGAACAAACATATTGAATTATTGAGGCAACAAATTTCTCCAATTATTGGTATTCTTTTCGAAATACGAAATAGGTTTTTTTGTTATGTCTAAAATAAATTTATTTTATTTTAGTATATTCTCAATACCTGATTTCAATTCGAGGGCAGCGCTGAAAACCGTATTGAAACCATTGAAAACTTCTCAGAATGGAATCACGACAATACAAACTTGATCGAAAGGGACCAACAGAGCTAATTTATACAAACAAAGAAAATTTTAAGATATTCCTTTATTATACACGTTTGAAATTTGTACATTCATTCACCTGGTCAAAAATATATATTAAAACATTCGAACTCCACGGATGATTTCGTTTCAGAAATAATTCAAGAAACATTTTTTACCAATTACCATATTTTTGTAATCTTCTATTTTAATTCAACTTTTCTTGTATGACTTCTGTTTAATTTTTCCTGCTATAAGCACTCATACAAGTATCTATATGTTTCTTAGGAAATAAATCATTATTATTATTATAAGGGAGTGTTAAATTTCCATAGTTGACGCTAAAATGGCACCATTTACGTAAATTTTAATACATTTCAAATCCATTCCATACCCAGATCTGTAGGATACATATATATGATGTTATGAGATTACGCCGTTTTTATGATTTATCGACATTGATTGTAGTATATTTTCTAAGAGACTTCCAAGTCACTGAATTTGGATATGATTCGGACTGATGTTTTTGGAGCAAATTGAAATTGTTATACACTGGAGCTTCTGCTTGATGGCAAAATTTTGAGAATTATGGAAGTGCACGCAGTCTGGTTGATTGAGCTTGATGCTGGAGGGATATATATCAAGACTAATTTATAGAAAAAAAAGATAATGAATATAAAATAAATATTAAAAAAATGAACAATTTGTTCAGGCCAGCCTCAACTCACCTACACTGTAGGTTGATGGACTAACACCTATTAGAAAACAACTACTCTCCTGGCTAATACCACGAAGGGCATTGAATTACATCCAACAGGTGTCAGTGCGGAATTCTTCACAGAAGAAATTCCACATGTGCTCTTGGCGATACAACTACCAGAATTGATTTTCAATTACTGGGACGGGACACACTTGCAGACCGGTTTCGGGCTATTTGGCCCCTCATCAGTGCAAGGCAGTGCCATCATCAACATTAAGTCGACGACTTCCCATAATTGAAAATCATACTCGAGCAGAGTATCTTCCCTAGACCTAGGCTGATACAAACAACTAGCAAAATAGCCGTTGCTGCGCCATCTGCCCGTAGACTAGGTACTAACCAAGAGCATATCCGCATGGCCCCAATTCCTTGTACAAGGAAAATACGAATTTCACAAAAATTCATGGGGATGCTTGAAGACTGGCTTTAAATCAAATATTCAAAAAATGAACAATTTGTTCAGGCCAGCCTCAACTCACCTACACTGTAGGTTGACGGACTAACACCTATTAGAAAACAACTACTCCCCTGGCTAATACCACGAAGGGCATTGAATTACATCCAACAGGTGTCAGTGCGGAATTCTTCACAGAAGAAATTCCACATATGCTCGAGGCGATACAACTACCAGAATTGATTTTCAATTACTGGGACGGGACACACTTGCAGACCGGTTTCGGGCTATTTGGCCCCTCATCAGTGCAAGGCAGTGCCATCATCAACATTAAGTCGATGACTTCCCATAATTAAAAATCATACTCGAGCAGAGTATCTTCCCTAGACCTAGGCTGATACAAACAACTAGCAATGCGGATATGCTCTTGGTTAGTACCTTGTCTACGGGCAGATGGCGCAGCAACGGCTATTTTGCTAGTTGTTTGTATCAGCCTAGGTCTAGGGAAGATACTCTGCTCGAGTATGATTTTCAATTATGGGAAGTCATCGACTCAATGTTGATGATGGCACTGCCTTGCACTGATGAGGGGCCAAATAGCCCGAAACCGGTCTGCAAGTGTGTCCCGTCCCAGTAATTGAAAATCAATTCTGGTAGTTGTATCGCCACGAGCATATGTGGAATTTCTTCTGTGAAGAATTCCGCACTGACACCTGTTGGATGTAATTCAATGCCCTTCGTGGTATTAGCCAGGGGAGTAGTTGTTTTTTAATAGGTGTTAGTCCGTCAACCTACAGTGTAGGTGAGTTGAGGCTGGCCTGAACAAATTGTTCATTTTTTGAATATTTGATTTAAAGCCAGTCTTCAAGCATCCCCATGAATTTTTGTGAAATTCGTATTTTCCTTGTACAAGGAATTGGGGCCATGCGGATATGCTCTTGGTTAGTACCTAGTCTACGGGCAGATGGCGCAGCAACGGCTATTTTGCTAGTTGTTTGTATCAGCCTAGGTCTAGGGAAGATACTCTGCTCGAGTATGATTTTCAATTATGGGAAGTCATCGACTTAATGTTGATGATGGCACTGCCTTGCACTGATGAGGGGCCAAATAGCCCGAAACCGGTCTGCAAGTGTGTCCCGTCCCAGTAATTGAAAATCAATTCTGGTAGTTGTATCGCCACGAGCATATGTGGAATTTCTTCTGTGAAGAATTCCGCACTGACACCTGTTGGATGTAATTCAATGCCCTTCGTGGTATTAGCCAGGGGAGTAGTTGTTTTCTAATAGGTGTCAGTCCGTCAACCTACAGTGTAGGTGAGTTGAGGCTGGCCTGAACAAATTGTTCATTTTTTGAATATTTGATTTAAAGCCAGTCTTCAAGCATCCCCATGAATTTTTGTGAAAAGGAATATAAAATATAAGAAAAAAATACGTTATGAACAAAAATGTCGGTCAATTCGGTCGAATACACATGTCTAGAGTCTAGAGATTATTCAAAGGTAATACCACGAGCCCTTCAAATTTAATCGAAAAATTTTTGTTTTCCACAAAAACTTTTTTATTTGGCAAAAGTATAAAAACAAACCGATTAATAAAATCATGAGTCCGTAGGACGAGTGATTTTATCTAATTCGGTTTGTTTGAATGCTTTTGCCTCAAAATGAAAAAGTTTGAGTGTTTCGAAAAAGAAAATTTTTTTTATTAAATTTGAAGAACGAATTGTATTTGGAGAGATTATTTTTTGAACAAATAGAAGGAAGAACCATTCAATTGATCAGTATTTCATTTACATAAGGAAAAGTGAAAATTTTACAAATTTGAAATGTCAAACAATGATGTATGCCCTCTATGATAGAAGAGATATGATGCTTACGCAGTGAATATGATAATGCTTGCCGACGATACCAAGAGATGGCGTCACACCTCTCATTGTACAAGGTTGATAATTGAAAATTTCTTATGAAATGAAAATCGCGCCAGAAGGAACATAAAATCATTTGTTATGACGTTGTATGAAAATCTTCATAGAACGGTTTCTTCTCATACAACAAAGAATGAAATGTATTTAATGAAAACTAATTGTACGCCATCTTCATTTGAGTTAAGGAAACCTTAAATATTTGAATCGGTCGTTCGCTATATCTGTCATACGGTGGCCGCTAGTTCATTTTGAGGAAAAACTGACCAAGAAAGTCATAAAAAGACCAGTAAAATAGATGATTTATGCTGGTTTTTCCTAATTTTATGCTACATAATAATTTAATATATTCATATCTGGAAGTGTCATTTTTTTTTAATAATTACCCATCAGCTCCGTCAAGTAAACTGAGTAATTAGTTTGTTTACGTTTGTTACAGTGCGTTCACATTTGGACTTTAGGTTACCGCTTGAAAATTTCGCAAAGTTGCGAGATACGATGACTCACTCACTAAACCAGACAAGAGAACTGATGACCTTGTACAAGGCCATCAAATGCTCTGAATGCTTGGGTAGAAAACCACACGGTATGAGATTGTGTGCTCACTACGAGCAAACCTTTCATTTTGTTGCCAAGGCTATCGCCAATATTATACTATTCGTGTTCGTACAATTTAAAAACTTTCAAAACGAGACTGTATACAACATGGGACCGCAATTTTTTTAGAGTACCGTGACACTGACTTTTACAAGCTGACCTTCCAAACTCTTATTGCCGAGAGAAAGATACAGGATGCAAAAATCGACCGATGACTCGTTCATGAATATTTTGAAATGTCAATGCCTCTAGCATCATTATATCATATTATATAAAAGCGTTTCGTTCAGGAGAACCATCTGGATTTTTTTTCTAGATATGACGAGATATTTGTGAGAATGCTAATGCCAATACAGATTTCTCAAAGGGTGTAGACTTTTACTCTGTTCTTTCAGTCAGGACCCATCATTTTCATAGAGAACGATGCCAAGAAAATTGATGGATCAAAACCAGCGAGTCTTAAGAGATCTATTAAAGCATAGTCCTTCAAACTAACACCCGTATTCTGTTAGTAATTCAATATTTTATATGACATAAAGGAATATTGTATTAATTGGAGAAGAAGATGAGGAAATATCCGAGTTTAGGAGTTAACTTGATCTTCTATCCAAAAGCCATCGAAACTTTTGGTTCCTTTGGTCCTCAAGCGTGGGAATTTATAAATTAAATAGATCGTCGAATCAGCATGAAAACCAACGATCCAAAAGCTACCAGTTTCTTTATTTGAATAATCAGTATTTCATTATAAAAGGGAAATGTAGGTTCTTGTTCCGAGATGATTCCTCTTGTTTTGTTTTCAAATCATACTGTTTTGACAATCAGAAAACATCTTCCGTTTCTTTTCGATCTGGAGAGTTTCTAGAAGTCTTTCACAACAACCTATTATCCCAAAAAAAATCCTCATCGCATTCCCCTATCTGTGGAATTCCAGTTGAAATTATTGAATAATTAGTGCAATTCCCCAAACCTCCCAAGTCTTCATGACATTTCAACAGTAGACCCCACCAAGAAGCAGTTGAAGATCAGTTTTCAAGAGCAGTATGATGTACTCAGACCTGTAGTGGTACCAGTTCTTTATATCAACTCATGCTAACAATTCATTGCGAATTGCCGGAAGACTGCATTTCATCCACATTCAACTGAACCACCACTATTCAAAGTGGCCGATCACATCCGAATTGCAAACAATGCATCTCTGGAAGAATTGGATCACATTCACTTTTATATTATTTTCTCGATCAAGAAATCAATTATAAATGTAATTGCATCCATAATTGAGAGAAGTGTAATTATTTTTTCTTTATTATTTCCCAAATAGTTGGAGAATGTAGGTTATTTGAATTCTATGATTGATTGAATTAATGTTTCCGTAGTTTCATCCTAAATGGACATCATAAAAGAATTCGAGTTCATATTATTCGTTTGATAATGTCCGTATTGGACGAAACTACAGTTACGTTAGTTATACATATAAGTGGTATGAAAACATAGATTTTTTTTTCATTTCTTCTAATTCTATGAAAACGGGAAAAGATATTGAGCGAATATAAACCAAACGCATGTCGTCTAAAAGGTTGGAAAACCTATCAATATTGAGCTTATGAATGAAATAGACTATGAACGCTCAGGAACTACGAAGTATCGACTATGTGTATTTGAATACTGGAATAACCAGTTGATTATGCCTTAATTAAAAATATCATCTCCTTGTTAATCATTTTTTAGTTCAGTTAGGGACGTGAAGGAAAATATATGGAATCAACTCATATTTAGAGTCGAATCACGGCTATCTGATGATGGACCTGAATAGAACCTTGCTGACTGAATAGACTGGCAATATTTATTTCACTCCAAAGATACATATCTCATTTGTCTTCGATCTTCTGACGGCTTGACTTTTACGTTATCAATAACAATAACAATGTTACTATCTTCAGTAGAAGATGACTGTGAATGATATCGTTTGGTGTTGGAGCAATTCATCTTGAAATGTTTTTAATTTGCTGTTTTCTCAGAGTCTAGAAATCAAATATAGACTCTACTTCTTGAACACATTTTGATTGGATTCAAACAAATTATTTTAATTCAATTATTCGACATATGAATACCAACAAGTTCTACCAACGAGTTGCTTACCACGAAAACTACGTCACAAATTCCTCGACTTTTTCGAAAAATTGCACAACTTATCGTTAGTACACCAATCAATCCGCACATCACACTGGTTACTCCAAAGTTGACTGAAGGTGCGTCACACCAGTGGGTGATAAGTCTGATGGCACATGCTATTTTGATATTTTAATAATGACACCGAACCAACAACAAACAAAGTCATAACGCGGATAGCATGATGTAGTGTCACTTGATAAAACGTTTTATCTTCGCCACTCCATCGAGTAGAACTGGAAGTTCATTCTGTTGTCGCATATCGTATCTCCTGTTTGTCTCTCTAGATAGAATGACTCATGTGCTAGGCGAACACGTCCTGCAGACAACGAGATATTGAGACATAAAAATGAAATGTGTAATACTGCGATGCGCAATGTTCTAATACGATAACTTAGTCATAAGGGTTCCCACATATTGGATTCATGCTCAACTGGATGAGAATGTAGTAGAAAAATTTTAAAATATCCACCCCCATTCAATACGGTAAAATGGAAAAATTACATGCAACAAATACTTTCTGGTAGGGTTGGAAAAATCATGATTTTCAAATCAAAAATCATGATTTCTATCATAAAAATCAGAGAAAAAGTGATTTTTCCAGAAGAAAAAACAAAATATTCTGGAAGTCTTTCATGTAAGAGTGTAAACATATCTATTGATGATTGGTCTAATGTCCACAATGAGCGTGTAGTTTGTGCCACTATAACCATGGAAAAGGGACAATCATTTTTGTTCGAAACGATTGATACATCAGAGAATCCACACACAGGCGATTATTTATCTGGAATTGCTTGCAATTTAATTTTATCTTAATCTGAATACAACTGTGACGTAAAATCTTCCGTAACAGACAATGCAGCAAACATGGCACTCATGAGAAGAAATATACCAGATAAACTTAAAGTAGACTTTGAAATCATAACTTATGAATGCTCAGCTCACCTTTTAAACTTATTATGCAAAGATTTAGAAATAAAAAATATCGAAGAACATGTTACACAAATTATTAAGTACTTCCGAAATAATCATCTGGCTAGGGCAAAATACATGCAGACAGGAGGAAAAACATTAGTGCTTCCAAGTGACGGAAGATGGAATAGTATGTCAGATTGTTTGGAGGTATATACCTACAAGTCAATGGAAAAAATTGAAAGTATCTGAGGGGAATAAAAAAGAAATAGACAACAATATACGAAAAAGTTTCAAACATTGGTCTCAAACATCTTGAAGCCTATAGCTGTGGGACTTAATAAATTACAAAAAATGCTCTCCTCTCTGAACCAGTAGAAGTACGGAAGAAATTAGATGAAGAATTCCAGGACGAATTAGAATTATCGTTGGCTCAAACGCAAATTTTTGAACACCGATATAAACAGGCACTAACGACCTATCATTTTGTGGCTTATATTTTGGTTACAACCAAATTTGAAGTGACTAGTGCAAAAAAATCAGCATTAAATATAACACAAAAAATATATGGAAATATTGGATTCCTACCACTCATTATAGAACTTGAAGCCAAAACTGAACCGTTTTCAACAATTATGTTTTCAGAAGAGGTATTATCCAGTGTTAGTGCCTCACAGAGGTGGGTTTCACGAAAGAATATTCTTGAGGATGCTAAACTCCTTCCTATTCTGAAACAATTTTTATGTGCTTTCCCCTCGTCCGCTTCGGTAGAGAGATTGTTTTCTACATTTGGAGTGTTTCTCTCCAATTTACGAAATGAATCAGAAGTGGAGAAAGCGGGAAAATTGGATTCCTGTACAAATACTAAAATGAAAATCAACGTTGCATTTTTTGAAAATATCTATAATTTTTTTCAATATCAAGAATGTAGTTTTATTTTCAGTTTATATCGGTTTGATTTCTATTTTGACAATATTCTATAAAATAAATGAAAAATAAAATGATTACTCTGATTTCACATTGTTTATTTTATTCATTGAATAAAATGAAAAATCACTTGATTCAAATCGTGATTAAATCAAATGATTTGAATCAGGCGAACCCTGACTTTCTGGTTACTAAACCATTTCTACTCCTATCAAAAAAGGCATAGCTTCTAGAATATCAGGTATATCAAAAAAATATCTAATAAAAGTGAATCGATGTGAAGAGTTCGGTAACTCTCAGTTTAGTAAAAATTGTCAAGCTGTGTGCTCGTACCAATATACTTAGAAGAGAGTTTTTTGTATTTCGGGCAAAAATAGATTTATAAAAATCATAGCAGCATCATCATAGCAGATGACTTTTTTAGTCGACGGCGCTCTACTAGGAATTCAATGAATATATTTCTGCACAAAATACAAAAGTCATTTCACTCTCTGTTTGGTTGGAAATAGTTCCGAATTGGATTCGTTTGGAATTTTCAAATGGAAACCCTATAATTTCAACATATTTGAAGATCTGCGAAAATTCTGGATCCGGATGTGACATTTCCAGAAGTTTTTTTGCTCACTTCATTTTCAGATACATTTCTGATATCACATCTAGTTAGAACGTGAAATAATCTAAGGACATCAAGTAATGTCAGAAAATTACAATCCCAGAGGTTTAGTGATTAGCATGAAAGATAGGACTAAGGCAAGTGGGCAAAATCACATTTTCGTGTTATCAAATGGTGACCATTCTCTGACAAGCTTCCTTCAAAGAGGAGATTTATTGGCGAATCAAACTATTTTCATTTTTTTACGATTGGATTGAACATAATAACAAAATATTAATATTACTATGGATAATGATGGCTGATAATTAATTTACTTTTGTCTAGTGTGAAATGGATAGCCATTTATCTTGTCAATATCTCAACATACGGAAAAAACATCGATGGGTTGGATATTGATCTTTGAGCATTCAACTCTTTCTTCAATTACTATGACATTATCCAAACATAACATATCCACCTTTTCACTTTGACTTCTTATTGAATCAATGAACTGAAATTCAAGAGACGTCTCGAGCTCACAATTTTTGCTCATGCGCAATAAGCTACTTATCCTCCTAGTAACTCAATATACTATAACACAAATATTGAGAGTTAATACAAATTATTATTACCCTTATGTCACTGTAATTATCTGAGTGAGTGAATATTATCCATCATGAGTATGTATTGCACAAACGATTTATCATCCAGTATTTTTCTTAGTAATATTTGATTGACTTAATTATTTTCAATCGAATCATAGGAAAAATGATTTGTCCAAGAATTCAATTTTTAGAACTTCTTATCAAAAAATGGTAGCCATTTGAAATATACTAGTCACCAACTTTTGTCGATTATATATATTCATTATTATATATTAATGACCTCACCAAGCTTGATATTTCTGGAAAGTTCACCTTATTTGCAGATGACACAACCATACTTTGGAATAATGAAAATACTCGTGAGTCACATAAAATAATCTCTGCTGATTTGAAAAAAGTGAAAGATTGGTGTGATTCAAAGATCCTATCTTTCAACTTAACTAAAACAAATTTAATATCGTTTAGATGCTCGATCAACGGACTTTATTTTGAAGACAGATCATTGGAATCTAAAAATAGCACTAAATTTCTAGGAGTGTTCATTGATCAGAATTTGAAATTTGTGGATTATGTAAAACAACTCACTAGCAAAGTCGCCTCTGGCTGTTATGCGGTTAGAGTAATTCGTAATGAATTGGGATTCGGCACTGCAAAGATGGCTTATTATGCACTCATAGATTCTCACTTACGCTACGGAATACCGTTTTGGGGAGCATGCAGCCCAACTGTATTCAATAGTCTTGTAATTTTACAGAAAAGGGCAATAAGGTATGTGGGAAACCTTAAACCAAGAGAGTCCTGTAGAACCTTCTTCAAACACCATAATATCCTAACGGTAACTGCATTATTCATACTGGAATCTGTGTGTTTAATAAATAAGCATATATTAAACTTCGCCACATCCTCTTCCCATTATAACACCCGGAACAGCAGACACACTCTGCAACTCACAGTGCCAACTAAAAACATCACCAGAGACTCCATATTTTACAATGGAGGAAAAATGTACAATCATTTGCCTCTGTACATAAGATCTGCCAATATAAATGACTTCCAATTCAGGAAGTTAGTCAAACAATTTCTATCTGATAGACCCTATTATACTTTGAATGAATTTTTTGACGATAACTTTTAACTGATTGACTAGCTCATGTTTTTTATCTTCATTGTGTCTATTCTTATATGAACTTGACTTCCACTCTTTTATATATACATACTTTTTATAATCTCCATTTTACCATGTTTTGTAGGTATTTTTATAGTTTTATTTTTGTTATCTTTTGGTATATATCGCATTTTTTGAGTAAGTATTTACTACCCAAGCTTTGTCAACAAGATTAGGTCTTATGATAATAAAGCATATTATTATTATTATTATAGCTATCTACTTCCGGAACTTTTGGGGGACTTTTATGCAATGTGCTCAATGAATATTTCATAAAAACCGCGAAAACTCTGCAGACACCTCGGAAACACTCTGTTGACCACTGATAAGTTAGGTTAAGAATGTTGCAATACAGTATGATCACTAGTATTCTGTGGTATAATTTTTGTCCCCGGTTGCTGCGTCAAACTTGTGCAGTGTATTTCTGTCTTTTCTCAACACTTCATTTATTGAAGGATAAAAATACACGAGTTCTGTCAAAAATCACACGAATTTATCAAGAAGAAATCGCTATTAATCATTTAACCAAGAATCCACACACGCATCCCAATGAATTCAAGAAAAATGATCTGTGATTGGTGAACAAATGGAAATTGAAACTCATCCACCAATCATTAGTCTACATATTCAGCTCAGGATGTGGGCAAAATTAAATTCGCTTTCAAGTAGAAGAAATCACAGGCATTTGTTTGGTGCCAAATCATGCATGGTGTATTGCTGAAAAACGGTTCATTCTTCATAAGGCTTCTTTTTCATCAACCAAACTCTCTCAGCAAACGCAAACTGCTTCATCTTCAAAGAGTGTCTCGCCTTTGGCCCTGGTCCGATATTTTTCGTTTGAAATTTTCATGAAATGATATGGCACAGATAGAAAAGTATTATACAAATGTCAGTAAAGTAAAAATATTGGTCTAAACAAACCTTCGCGCTTGTAGGATTACACAGTGCATACGGAATATGACATATAGTCCTGATCAAATTCTAATCACACTACTACACTATTGTTGAAGTAACCCTTATATTTTTCAATGATTGTATGACTACATGCTCGGTTAAACAAACAGAAAAACTGCTGAGTAAAAAATAAAAACCATTCATTATTATTGTCTATCTCATCCGCACTGACTAGTTAATTTTGATGTCACAAGTGCAACCACCCGAGACAATTACTACTACATACCAATTAAAAACTGAAAGTGAATTGCGCTGAGTGATATAAATAGCCATACAGAAATCTTATAGGTTATTGTCGCTCGTATATGGCGCAACAACTTTTATTTCTATCGTTGAGGTTTCGCAACGGAAATCGTAATTGTAGAACTCAGGCAGATCTACTTCGGTTATGTGAAATTAACATGGGTTCGTTACAGACTAGAAAATAGAAGATATTATTATACTCAATTACTTATTTTCTTCCCGTAATAGGCATATGAAAGTTTTATATTATCTACATACTAAATGCAAAGAAGAATTATGTGAATCATGCACGACAGACTTGAGAGAAAAAAAACAACTTACAAGGTATTACAGCAACCACTGCCCAACTATCAGCAAAAAGCCAATTCCTCAAAACAAACACGCATTAGTGGGAAAATGTATCCGATCCCTCTAAAAAAAATCAAGTGAAAGTGGTCTTCTTTTCCAGGATAGGCTGGTATCAAATTCTTATATACAGAGTGACGAGTATCACCCGTAACATACGAGATTGTTTAAATCAATAGCTTCAATCTGAATTTTACTTTGGACAATTTCCATCAAACTTAAGATCAATTTATCCTATTAGATATAGAGAAACTAGTGAAAGCAAAAAAATTAGCTTTCTCAAGTGAGCATAATATTTTGCATCACCAACAATTCGGATTTCAACCCTATAAAAGTACATCGGATGCCATTTTTTTCTGGAGGATTTGTAGACACATTTGAAACGAAAGATATTTTTGTCATTGACGTCTATCGCACCTTCATTAATTCCAGATGAGAGTGTTTTTACTTGATTTATATCTTCGGATAAGGTTGATGGTTCTGGTAGATTGAAGATCAGTAGATTATTCGATCTTTTTTGGCGTTCATGAAGCTCGTTTATGATGTCATCAGTTATTGAAAAGTTACTCTTGTTATCCTTCAACATCTGAATTTCAGCTTTGAGTACTGTAACTTCAGACTTGAGGTTTTCCACTTCTCTTAGAATTTTGGGCACACTTTTGAATGCCAGACGGCAATCGGAACAAAAGTAAAATAAGGTTCTCTTCTGGATTACAACAGCCCGAAGTTCAGAGGCACTTAAGCCAGTACATTGTTCAGTCGGATGTAAGATGATATGACAGCTATCACAAGCCACTGCCTTATCGCCGACAATTTCATCGCAGTTTGAGCACTTATTTGCAGCCATTATGTCAATTTCACTGGAATAATGTAATGTTACAATATCGGCACTAATTTTCCTGGACTAATAAACGTGTCGCAGATCGGTCAAGTTCTTATCAGTTGACACTTTTTGCAGTTTTTTGAGTAGCTTTTTGTACACAGTATTCCCAATCGATGATCCAATGTTATCAAAGATTGACTGGATTTACAATCAAAAACGGAAAAATTTCACGATCCAATGGGTGTAGATACGTTTGATGAACATCACACAAGAAATACGATAATTTCAGATAAGTATTAACCACTCAACTCGGATAATTCAAGCAGCGATCGAAAACACTGTTGTTATTTTGTGAATTTTTCTTGTAATTTTCTGCAAAATTCACCACGATATGCCCGTTCTAAGGCATTTAGGCATCTTTCGATTTTCGCCAGTAAACATTTGCTACAGTACAGCAAGATTAGGTACCTACGATGTCAGACAGGCTCTATCACAGGCAACTGAAGTCTGATACATCACAAGACGAGACTGTGAGAAGATCCGGCATGCTGTTCCTGTTTAGAACATGATGAAACAGTCGAGCACATACTCTGACCGAATCAAGTTTTCGATGTTTGGAAGAGTTTCACTTCTCTCATGAGACCTGAAATAAAGTGATCGGCTTAATCAGTCAAGTATCTCGATGCTAGGAATTACGATCAGTAATAATCTCACATGAGAAAACCATGTGAGATCGATCGCTAAAGGTGCTTCCCAGAAACTTGGATTTCTATTTCCTGCGAAGAAACACCTACTCCTCGTCAGCTTCTAATGATCTACAAGGCTCAGATACGACCTCTCTTGGAATATGGTTCTCATGTATGGAGTTTGGTACCAAAACATTTATTGAAACTTCTTGATTCTATTCAGAAAAAGCTATCAGTCTTGTTGGTGATTCTTCTCTCATAGACTCGCTCACTTCATTGGAACATCGTAGAAGGGTCGGAGACTTGCCTCTCTTCTAAAGATCTTTGCACGGTCGGTGCTCTTCTGAATTCACGTCAATCGTTCCGCCCACCCCACTGTTGTGGACTTGGCGACCTGTCGAACCTCTCTTGGATCTTTTTTCAATAACTGAACTTTGGAACTCCTTACCGAGAGAGGTTTTCCTGAGACATACAAACTTCAGAAATTTTTGTCAGTGGATGACAATTCGTATCTCCTGTCTCTTGGGACAGGGTTACCCTTTCGGGTAAATCTGAATATAAAAAAAAGGCTTTACTCATTTGGTGAAGTATGAATCTAGTGTGAGCCACAATAAATCCTAGAGTATTGCAGTGAAGGATTCGTGTGGACCCGCTTGCGTCGAACCTAACCTATATTTCGATGACCTTATTGACATCGAAATTGAAGGAAATTCACCCTTTTTGACGATGAGAGTGCTATAGTATGATAATGAGATATCAACCTTCACAATAAAAAAAGTAATAGTACATCCAAAGTTTTTTTTCATATCTTTTATTTCACGGCCAATCATCGACGCCGGTGAGTACACTTCCCTAACCGGACATTTTTCCGAACCCTCTGGTATTTCAACCAGAGGTAGAGATCTTTTAAGAGACCAACATCCATGGACTCGGGACCGCCGGCTTTACTTCCCCTCCGAAGGATAGCATATCCTCAATATATCTTGTGCTCATTGATATATTGCCTTCGAGCTATGATATGCTATTTTGCTGCAGTTGTATAGGCTTTCCATGCATGAGATGGTCACCCATCCAAGTACTCACTTTGTCGCTGCTTAGCTTCAGATATCGAATGACTGTCAGTCAACCTGAAGAGCTGGGCCGTGCCCTACATCCAAAGTTGAGGTATGGTACATTACAAATCGACTCTCTTTCAACAGCTCATAATCGAATCTTTCAACATTTTGATGTGAACTGCCGGACATACCTTTGGAAAACGACACTTTTTCGTCATCCGACAGCAAAAAAAAAACGTGTATACTATGCCTTTCTGTAATATAGAATTATTCAATTCCTTTTTTACTATTCATGAAGCACCATCCAGAATGTTTTAAAAGTGAGTCCAAGTCTATCCTGTGGAGATTTTTTTTTTTGAAAATAAAATCCTAACTCTTCGTTTTCTCTTCACACTAGAAACTGTATACCTGGTTCATGAAAATAGGGTTGTACCCTCCAATGTAACAACTTGAGAGTGACTTGTCCTTCATACAACGTTATCAAAAATGAAATAATATAATTGAATTGTTCAACCATGTACCGGTACAAATTATATTATCAATTATATAATCAATTCAAGAGTTAAATATATTTTTTGTCTGGCAAGAGTTTTTCAATAGAAACTTTGCAAGTGTTTTATTTAAATAGTATACTGAAAACCGATTGGCAACATTTTTGAGAATATTTTCGATTATAGCCAATTCTGCTTGAATTCACCTTCAACCGACCTCTTTCACATATTCTTTTTTTCTTCAGAGATTAGTTATTCTGTAACTCATGACTTCTTTTACTATGTGAAGTCCTAAGGCATGATCATCGTAAAGGTGACATTTCCTTATGACGTTAAAACCACTTTATCTATGAGAATATTGCAAACAACACCGACATAAATTTCAATAAATCAATTTTATCCTTCAGAATAAAATAACAATCATTGTTCCACGAGACAAGCTCTAAAAATAATGTCATCGATGAAATTAACAACGAGCTGATGTGTCTGACGCTATTTCCGCAAATTGAATAGAATAAATCTGAATAAATCGCAATGATATGAACGATAATTGTGTATTTTAACATTTTGCATCTTCATTAGAGATAAATAAATACTTTTGATATTCTATGAATCACATACTGATTCGAAATCGTACTGAAACTTGAATTCTACGAGGTAATTTGTCCCTGCGAGAAGTTGTATGAGTTTTCAAGTTGCTGCAATTTGGAGATATTTTTTTCATTACCAACAATCACGAGGTCGGATGCAGACTGATATCTGACTCCATTCAAAACTTTTGCAATTACACTGAACCTGCCATTTTATTTAAAAAAAAATTAGTCGGTTCCAAAAAATAATTGAAATATACAAAATTGACTTTTTCACCATGATGTCACCCGAAGTGCCACCACATATTATAGTTAGGGGGGCAAATATGGGATTTTTCGGGCATACTCGAGCGCGTCAATTTAAGGTATGTAAGATATTTTAAACCCCATTAAACAACTTTGGAGAGTATTAGCCCTAGCGCCTAGGACAAACGATCAGATTAGTAAAAAAATCGAAATACTCGAGCGCATCAGAATAAGATGTGGGGGGTTGATTTTGATGTTTTAAAGCTAAGTTTCAAAAATCTGACAAAAAGGACTTAGCGCGGCAAAGTTATGAAGCCACGATTTTGCAAAAAAAATCGTTAATCCGGTATTCTTGAGCGCGAATACTGATAAATTTTTGAAACGATAAAAAGAATTCACTAACAAAGCTACATCGACCAACTTAATCTTTTGAATTGGAGACGTAGAACGTGAAAACCATCAAACTTCATTCCATTTTCTCAAGATTTTTTTTTGAAAGAAATTCAGCAAGGTGAAATCATAGATGAAAGGACACGATCCGATGTCCCTTATGACAGTTCAAGTGACGAGGAAGATTGTGTTCTGTGCAAAGCAGAATATAATTTTTCTATAATATCTAATTTTTGTTTTTTTCTTGTCCAAAATCACAAAATTTTGTCAGCTCTGTTTATCATCAATACTCTCTTTATTATTAATGAATCACCCATTTTGTACCGATGAAAAAAAAATGTTTTTTTTATATCGTCAGATCAAGTGAATCCCCAAAATTTTCGTCAGATTAAGGAAATACTCTTTCGTGACATTGTTCGTGAAAGTTCGATGTTTTTTCTTGGCATTATTAAAAATTTAGTGATTTCGCTACCGAGTGTACAGGGGCTCTTTAAAAAGATTTCGTTTTTTGTTCGATTTTTATGGCACGTCTTTCAAAAAACGCAAATTTGACACTTCTGCCCAGGAATTTTTATATTTCTCTATCATTCACATTATTATTAAATTGGGATATTTGCGAAAGCGTTGTGCTTACGCTAAGCAATGTAATTACAATACGTTAAGGAGTCCTCTAAGGAAGTGTTTCAGGGCCCATCGCGATTTTTTTATACAAATCAGTTTATTGTCATTCAGTTAATTTTTTTGGCAAACGCAACTGGGAGAGAAAAAATCATTTAATTCATTTCATAATTTATGGAGAGCACGTTGTCAATTTCAGAGCACAGTTCATTCGAAACTAATATCATCAACAGAAAGACAGACAACCCAGAAAGAGCAATTCAACATATTCCAGGAAACTATCGATCACGCAGAGAAGAGATCGAGGAAGAGATATTCAAGATAGAATTCATAACAAAATCGAACACCTGTTCACCTGATTTAACCAGGGGCTTGTAAAAAAATTCCAACCCTGTGTAACTATTCCGGCCATTCATCTTGCCTCAAATCGTATGTAGGACATGAAGGCAATATACTTTCGAAACCTCCTCGAACATCTGGGAATTTTACGGTCTTCTTTCAGCGAATTCATACCTCCCGATTTTTATTGGCTTCCTGATTGTTCGGACTGACATTTCGGTATAAAAATAGACTGGGAAACGGAAAGTTCAACGACAGACTGCCGATAATTATTAACATGCAGTGCGTGTCTTCGTTGTAAAGATTGTGCAAAAGTTTATAGTAGGAGAGCCCACGAATCGGGATTTACTCGAGCGTCATAGAGACCTATTGAGTTGAGAAGCTCAGATGATAAGAAGAAAAAAATGTTATATAATGTATACCTTTTCATCGGTAGGGGGAGCGACTAGCGATTTTCAAAAATCTAAAAAAAAAACTAGTGCATGGACATACTCGAGCGCGTCAGATATTGATATCATCTATGTCCTACATATTTTTAAAAATGTACGTATGTTAATCTGATTGTTGCCATGATGGGGATGGTCGTACGTAAGGGTTGAAAATGGAAAAAAGAAAATTTCTCGAGCGCGTCAGATTCTCTGAGGGGATGGTAAGTGAACCTAAAAAAAAAGCTCTCATATAATAATCTGACGGTTTGGATGTGACGCAGACTCGCGGCAGTTATTGGAATGTGAAAAAAAAAATCATCATTTTGAAATACACAGGCGCGTCAGATTAAGATATATATGGTTCATCTTTACGCCCTAGACGTTGCAGTCTCATAATCTGACAATTATCTGGAGGGATTCGCCTATTCTCCATTTTGAAATTTTTTAAAATTTTTTTTAAACCATTGAACTCAATTAATTGAAATTCTCAGGAAAAAGCATTCAAATCAAAAAAGAATAAGAAAATAATTATGAGCAATTGAATTTTTAAAATTTTAATACGTTGGATATTCGTTGTAGAAAATATCATGCCACCAACGAGTCTGTGTGATCAACTGTCATGACATCATGGCAAAAAGAAACCAGAGTGGGGACGGAGTGAGAGAGCAATAGATAGAGAAAGAGTGAGAGAGAAATAGAAACGTGGAGAAGGGAATATAGACATCACGTAGCTGCACGCATTAAACTTTATGGATGAATTTCTATTATTTCGGCTTGTGGAAATCGTCAGATTATATATTTTTTTGCAATTCTTGAATTATTATTATTTAAAATAAAATTAACCACGCTAGAAAATGTCGAGATAACGTATTGTCAGACGAGTTGTCAGATCAGTGGAATATACACGTTTCAGGATGTAACTAACTCACCCTACCTTAATCTGACGCGCTCGAGAATTTCAGATGATCAATTTTTTTTACTAATCTGATCCTTTATCCTTGAAGGGCGGCCCTATATATAGGGCTCATATTATGTTGCAAGTACTTAACCGGGTACAAGGTATTCCCCTGTATATTAATCTGCCGCGCTTTGGTGAATCCCGAAGTCCCCGCTTGGGCTCCCCTATCATTATGTACCAGTACCAAACGACTGCTTGTTACCTTACGTTTTGAGTTGAATTTCTTCCTTACAAGAAAAAAAAATTCCTGAATAGAAAGAATATCGTAGAGAACAAAGAAAGAGAAGATACAAATTCTTAATTACATCCAGTTTTTGATCTTAAACTTTGAACATTTAAAGTTCCTGCTTGGGAAAGCTTTCGTATAGCGAAACACGTGTCGCGGTTTAGTAAACACCAATATGTGAAATTCATGCAGGCAACTGTATATTATTTTTTCAAAAAAAAACAGTTGAAAACAATGAAAAAATTATAATAATTGGATAACATTTGTGAATCAGAATGAACAAAATTCAAAATTATTGATAAAATTGAGAGAGCGAAAATAGAGATTTGAATAATATAAAAACCAGTAAAATCCAATTGAAACTGAGATTAAAGAAATCAAAAACTATTTAGTACATGATATATTATTATATAATGGACCAACACTTGTCAAAAACTGATCCATCATTTGTTGAGGGATTTACCTCAGGAATTACGCTCTATGAAAATATCATATAGAAGTAATCTATATGAATCAAATTAATTTTGTTTGGTAGGTATTTCAATTGAGTGAGTTCCTTATAAGTTGATCAAGGACTGGAAAGTATGTAGATGTTTTATCGAGGTCTGTTTGGTTTCTGACTTGAAGACAAAGAAGTCAAAAAATGCTCAATATGTATTCTGGTTATACTCCTTTTTTCTTTTCATCATTTATTTGTTATTATTGAACGTTATTACCTCGGTTCAGGCTGTCAACACTAAATATATAATAATAACATATCATTCACAATTGTATATCATATACCACATTAAGTAATAAACAATTGGCAAACCAAAATATACCAATTGAAGATATTCTTCAAATGAAGAGAAAGAACACCCTGTATCTCCGGAGCTGTAGAATTCCACAAAACACCAGGCAAGCATTCGACCTCATTTTCAAGTCCGAGCCGTGTTTATTTTCAAATTCTTAACAACGAAAACACATTAACATTTGAATGCAGTCACGGACGTCAATCTACCAGGAAATCGGGAGTGCCACAAAATACTCGTGAATATTAACTCATACATAAATAGACGAGGAAATGTAAACGTAGGAATCATAACCACTAAAAAAATATAAGAGGATAGTTAGCCCAGTGATACTAGGATACCACGCAAAATTCTGAGGAACCTTGAAACAAATGAATGAAAAATAATATTATGTTTCGAAACGTATTGTATTTCTCTAGACGTTGTCCTTACAAATTCTGACCCCGTTTTTCCCCCTCTAAGTTTCAGATCTCTACGATCAGCTGTGTGTTGATGCACCCCCAAAATAACTTTCTACCTTTTTTCATCTCCGTTGCACAAATTTGCGCCTGTTTTTTACCCCCTTAGTGGTGGAATTTTCGAAAACACTTTCTCGCCGGATTTCTACGACATATAAAGCATACACCCTCCAAGTTTCAGGTATCTACGGTCATCTACAACCTTTGTAGTGATTTAAATATGAAAGCCAGCTAAATAGAACCATGGACTTCAGTGGCGTGTCTAAGGGGGGGGCCAGAGGGGCCCGGGCCCCCCCCCCAAAGCAGCTCGTGTCGCTCAAAGGAAAAAAACGAAAATCTCCGTCCATCCACTCTGAATTGATGCTTAATGAAATTACTGATAATTAATTGATATATGATCATTTTTTCTTAGTACACGTATGTATATGTACGTATGAATATATAATTTGATGAGAAACCCGTTGGTTGGGACCTTTAGTCATATTTGCGGCGGATACATGACCAGTGGAAAAGCATATTATTGGTCGTATTTTCATCTCAACATGTTCGTTTGTAATCGGTAATAACCACGAATCGTGTAAAACCACTTTGTTTTTGGAGTTTGTTTCCCACAATAAAGATTTCATACAGATATTTGCGCCTCTGCCAGTATCAATGGCAACAGCGGAAAGAAGCTTTTCAACTATTAAGCGCCTGAAAACCCATTTGAGGTCAACCATGGCAGAAGAGCTTTTGAATGGTTTAACTTTACTCAACATTCATGAAGAAATTGATATTGATATCGAAAATGTAATATATAGATTTGCTGCAAGAATAGTTCACTAGAAACAGTTATATGCGGTGTTCCTCAGAGATCTGTTCTAGGTCCATTGCTTTTCCTCATATATATAAATTCCCTGTCTAATTTGAAGTTGAATGGTAAAATCAAAATGTTTGCTGATGGTACTACAATAGTATACACCGGAAACAATTTTCTAGAAATCAAAACTTTTATGCTCAATGACCTCCATGAAATATCATCATTGCTGATGAATCTTAAGCTAACATTGAATATTGAAAAATCCTCGTATATGTTTATCTCAAGAAAATCCACTCCATCCATTCGAAAGATCCCATAATGAAAATATTATGTATTCTCCTGTAGTGAAATTTTTAGGAAATATTAATTGATGAACATTTAGTTTGGAACAAACATATTGAATTATTAAGAAAACAAATTTCACCAATTATTGGTATAATTTTTAAAATTCGAAATATGTTACCTTTATTATGTCTGAAATCAATTTATTATTCTTTAGTATATTCCAAAATTCAATACGTGATTTCGATTTGGGGGCAGCTCCAAAAACCGTAATGAAACCATTGAAAACATTACAGAATAAAACATTCAAATTCGATGTTCAAAATGAATAGTGATCAACACAATCACTCAACAAGGTTTTCAGAAAATTTGGCATTGATGAAAATTAAAATATAGGACAGAAATCTGTTTACCACAACAGAATAAAACTATACAATGGTCTACCGAATTCATTGAAGAAATATGAAAAATTTCGTTTCAAAAATAATTTAAAATAACATTTGATATCATAATTTTTTTTTTCTTTTTATTGCCATGTAAAGATCTGATTCGATAACTCATTTTTTGTATTCTATTCTAGTTTCATTGTATGGCATCAGTTTAATTTTCCCTAAAATGAGCATGTATATGTTTCTTGGGAAATAAATCGTTATTATTATTATTATTAGACGAATGAACCTCAAAGATTGGTCAGGGTCAGATGATTGAATGAAAAACATTAAAAAGACTAGTCATTCTGTTGTTTCGCTTAATTTTTCTTTTTTTTTTATTATGACGAGGTGAACCACGAACACAATTTTTGGCAATATTTTTCATTTATGCTTCGGCCCCCCCCAAAACAGAATTCTAAACACGCCACTGATGAACTTTTTTGTAAAACTGATAGAGACCAACATGTTTGGTGAACATTATATTCGTCTATACCGAACCGATTAGTCAGCGCACATCGTTAAAGCATCACATCTCGCCTGCTTTTCTCCGACTTGATTAACCTCGTGATTAACATATAGTATCATTTCTCACCAAATGTATCACACACATTTTTAGAAAATCTACCAGAGATTTCAGTTTCGAAACAGCACTTCTAATATTAATTCTCAATATTTCAGAATGTGGTACATTAACAACCCAAAAACTACGAAAAAAAACAATCATACACCACATAAAAATGACTTCCAAACAGTACTTAGATACTCTGACATAATTTGCAGTTCAGATTTTTTACCAGTAACAAAATCATAAAATTAAGTCCACCGATAATGTTCTGGAAATAATTACTACTAATGCATAATCTTATACACTCTCCTATATACCGCAAACCAATGAATTCATACTAGAGAAAACCGCAGTCAATTTCCAGAAGCAATATTTCCACCAATACTCGGAATCATCAATTACATTCATCATTCATTTTGTCCTTCGATTTTAATTTATTCCCGATTTATAAAAACTTCGCATAACAATTTGGTACAAGTCAAAATTATTTTGCTCTCTTCATCATCTTCATTTGCCGTTTTTCCAAATCTTCTGTAGTTGTTCAGTCAAGAAACAGAACAGTTCGGTATATTTTTCTTCTAAGGCGGATATTTTCATCAGCATTTATGTTGATTATTTTCTTCACTTGTCAAAATGTGACGCTTTTGGCATTTCAACCAATAGTCGCGGGTTATTCTATGGTTATTCTAGCAAATCCGAGAGCAAATCATTGGGTATCATACTGATAAAACTGCCTGGTCCTTTCGATAAAACGGTTTTTACCTTTGAACTGTCAAAACTATACGGTTTTCCGCGTCGATTCTATTGAACTGGCTCATATTTATATAAATTATCATGAATGAAGAGTTACCTTATTATTGATAGACATTCACTTTTCACTTTTTCAGCATAATAATAACATAACACATTTCAATGAACACTCAAACACGTAAATAGCTCATAACCCCAACTTTATGACAGATATAGCGAACGACCGATTCAAATATTTAAGGTTTCCTTAACTCAAATGGAGATGGCGTACAATTAGTTTTTATTAAAAACATTTCATTTTTTGTTGTATGAGAAGAAACCGTTGTTTGAAGATTTTGATACAACGACATAACGAATGATTTTATGTTCCTTCTGGCGCAATTTTCATTTCATAAGAAATTTTCAATTATCAACCTTGTACAATGAGAGGTATGACGCCATCCCTTGGTATCGTCGGCAAGCATTATCATATTCAATGCGTGAGCATCATATCTCTTCTGGATCATAGAGGGCATACATCGTTGTTTGACATTTCAAATTCGTAAAATTTTCACCTATTCTCTTTTCCTTCTTATGTAAATGAAATACTGATCAATTAAATTATTCTTCTTTCTATTTGTTCAAAAAATAATCTCTCCAAATACAACTCGTTCTTCAAATTTAATAAGATAAATTTTCATTTTCGAAACACTCAAGCTTTTTTATTTCGAGGCAAAAGCATTCAAACAAACCGAATTAGATAAAATCACTCATCCTACGGACTCGTGATTTTATCAATCGGTTTGTCTTCATACTTTTGCCAAATAAAAAAGTTTTTGTGGAAAATGAAAATTTATCGATTAAATTTGAAGGACTCGCGGAATTACCTTTGAATAAATTCACTGCATAATTTTCTTTTTACGGCCATTCCCGCATAAAGATCACTTTATTGCCTGCAAGAACCATTCATATTCAAAATTTTCTGGAATGTTACCTTCTCAAGTTTCACAGTGTTTTCTTAGTAACCACAGTATTTTGTTGAAATCATGAGTTTTCTAGTTTTTTAAATATTCTTATTATAAATGCAATGACATGAAAAACTATATGCACATGTATAAATTGAGAGGCCCTTTGCTATGTAAGATAGTTGCTCTAAGGGCACAATAATCCGCATTGTACCCCTGGTATATTTTAAACTATTATAAGTTCTTTATACAAAGTATTGATTTTCAAAGTTGTAACAAATGATTGCTTTCCATGACCACTTGCAAAAATTGCTACTTCTCGCAGCTGGTAACAAAAATTCAGTAAATAACTATATATTGCGTACTTAGGCCACTAAACTGATATCATCATGTGGAGTTCTGTCACTATTCAGAGGCCATCATAGGTTGAGAGAAAGAACAACTTCGTAAGCAATTTTATTCAACAGATGCTTTTTGTTCTCATTCATTCGTATTTTTACATGACACTCGAAACTCGTCGAAAATGAATGTGTTTATTATTTTCATTAGTGTTTCTCTTCTCTATAAGACTAGTCCGAATATGTAATTAATTACTCTTGTGATCTCGAAACTTGAATAAAATTTGTCCATGTACTCCAATCCAGGATCTCAGGACTAACCATGATTAGATTATCGGGGAGCTGGCCCATGGCCTGATTTACTGCGACCTTTTCAGATCTATTGTGATGCTCCTTGGCTGTTAGATCTCTTTGTCTAGCTTGATCTCTTTGATGAGACTCCATAGCCTTGACACTGACTCCTTCATATAGCTAGAAGCCTCTGGTTTCTCCTCCCCGCATTTTGCGTGTCTCAGCCTTGCTATCGCTTCGCATTCACAGAGCACATGCAGTGCGGTTTACAGGACTAACCATGACAGTAAATGAAATATTTTGGCAAGGTATAATTGATGGAACTGTGAACATTCATTTACCGATAGTAGACATTGACGAATCCCGCCATATCCTAGCTGAAGGCTCTCTGGATTGCACCAAGGTATGTGCAAGGTTATTGCATCGCCGACTCCTAACTCAGGAAAAATCAAACCGCTAGGGCCTGGTCCTTTTATGCAATCTTCCTACTGCAACTGGTCTGTCAACGTTTAGGAATAATCTCCGGATAGTCATATATCTTCTGACAGGACACTGTCAGCTACAACAATTCTTCAGTATGGGTGTAACTGACTCAGTTCTTCGCGGGGAATATGACAAACCACTCTTTGCAGTCCGACCCTGTTATGTTACGTCGAACAACAGTTATCGGCGAAACTTTTGAGTGATAGTATTAATTATGACTCTAGCTAATTGTTGATAAACTATCGAATACTCATTATCAATATTGCTGTTACGAATTTACAGAATTGAAATAAAAAATTAACGAGCAAGTACCAATATGCGGTTTAGTTTTTTAAATGCACCGTTTCCTTTCAAAAATGAATTTTCTCACTTTTGAAATTTGACTTATATTGATAATCGGTAGGAGTTGGTCTTTGTTGTAACAGGGAAAATACTGTTATCTTCATCAGAAGAAGAAAATTGATACCCTCATCAATGTTAGCGTGTTTCGTTAACAAAGTTATCATCTTCAGGAGAATAAGTTGGTACCAGTGATATCAGAATGGTTTTAGGGAAATCAAAAAATTCAAAAATATTCACGGAAGTGAATAGGTTTGAATATTCGAATCAATATAATAATAAAGCAAAATTCCTTCACAAGAAACGTTTATCTCTCCCCTGACCCTATTGCTACTTTAACGAAGTTAGTCTGCTTCTGCCTTACCTACATGGGACGATGTGTTCAATATTACAAGAACATTCTTATGAAATATTTTCAGCAGATCTTCGAGTGAGAGTTATGTCGAGTCAATCTTTTTTCAAATTTATTACTAATACTTAATCGAAACCATTCATAAAAAAGTTACGTGTACTAAATACTGTTCTACGGCATCAGAAGTTCAAATATAGTCTACATTTCACCCTACGCGATTGGAGAGACGTGCCAGGAAGAGTCAATATTGAATTCCAACCACATTTAATTTATTCCATATCAGAGAAATGTGTAGTTTACCACACATCGTGTCGATGATAATTTCCTTCAGCCCAGTGAACCGCGTTATTAGAAGCGAGAACCGAGAACGATTAATAGTGGAGAAATTTGAAAAACTGAAATTGGTATATTTTGAATTTTCACGTGATGTAGAACCTAATATTCCTCACGAAACTCTCAAATGCACCAATCACTCTACTTTATGCATGAAGGTAAATGAAGGCAAAGGTGGATATCATGGAGCACGTCTTCATGTTGTTCAATTCAAGAGAGATGTATCGGATTCAGATATATATATATATATATATATATATATATATACGCGCTCTCCAACCATAGCGGCACTACGTACAGCGGCCGCTACACGGCTTACTGTCGACACCCTTACTCCGAAACGTGGTACGAATACAACGATTCCCATGTGTCACCGATCTGTTCAAAATCTCTCGTAAGTGGCGAGGCGTACGTTTTATTCTATGAACAGAAAAATGCTTATGAACAGGAGGTAACGGAATTTTCCACTTGACATTATTTTATATTTTATTTTATTTATTTTCCCTTTTTTTATTCATTTATTCTTTTTATTTCTGGTTATAATTTTTATTTTTACTTGTGATTTTATATTATTCTTCGATAATATATATATATATATATATATATATATATATATATATATATATATATATATATATATATATATATATATATATATATATATATATATTATATAATATATATATATATATATATACATATATATATATATATATATATATAAATTTTTTGATATAAATATATAAATGTATTACAATGAGAAAGGTCTCAAAAAATCTGAATTTTTGACATTATCCAATATTTATCGATGCTGATTTGGTGCTTTCGATGCAAATAAAAATTGTGATAGGTTTTTCATGTCGTCATTGAATATGGACCAGAACTTTTTCGAAAAAAGGAAAAAATAAGGGCTTTAATGAAAAAAATTAAGTTGGCGATGGCCCAAGGATAAAAAGAGCCTAAGTACTCTTTTTGAATTCGAATGATTTTCGATTTATGCAATTTAACCAGATATATAACACCACGAGTAAGATGGAAAACTAGAATTCCTAAACGACTTAAGAATTGGGTCTTTAACCTACTGAGAAAGTCTCGGAGGAAGTAGTTGTTTTGATAAAATTGGAAAATTCATCAGTAGAAAGCTATTCAAATGCCGTTCAAGAAACTGTGTTCTCAGTGCGTTGCTATTTACTCGTAAGCCCAAAAAAATGTTTCAACATTTTGAATTTTTTTTTTTTTTATCAACCGATTGCTGTCCTCCTATGAACTAACAAGCCTCATAAGTCAAAACTTGACGAGCTGAGGATTTACGATGTCTTACCTTGAAACGTGAATGCGAACCCAGCAAGAACATGGACTGGAGTCTAACCATGTATCAGAGACTCGATCAGAGATAAATCATCAGCAAACTTCAAACAGAACAGTGCTCAAAATTATGCCTCAAGGTATATTTCATCTTCTACTTTTTTAGCAAATAGTATATTGTTCGTTCGTTCTAAAATTGTTCGTTTTCGTTACCCAGCTGACGAACGTCAACCCTCAAAAGTCGAAACTTGTGCGAGCAATGGATCAACGAGGCCTTACCTTTTAACGTGCGATTACCCAGCACGGTGGCCCGGCGGGGATTCGAACCCCGGCCTTCCGCTTGATAGGCAGATATGCTAACCACTACACTACCGAGACCACCATAGCTGATAATTTTCGAGTTCCCCACAATCATCTGAGTGAGGCAGACTGAATGTTCTGGCTCAAACACCGAAAAATTGCTCTAGAGTGCAACTTCCAGCTCATTGAGAAGTTATTCGTAGCTTGTTATAATATCTATTTGGAGAAAAGTTATCACGAGAAATCTTCGAAATCAAGTTCTGATCTGGAACAATATTTCTGTCATCAAATATAAAACGATCGAAGCATATGTAATCATTTCAGAACCGGAGAACGGTATTGAAGTCCATTACATCTGGCCTGCAAGAATTTCCAAATTATTCAGATCAACCACCGGTTACTGTTAAAATTCAACGTTGCATGTGTTTCAGGTATTTCCGAGGGTAAGGAACGAAAAATTCTCACCTGAGAGCCGGTGGTTGCTACCTGACTCATCGACATTGTTTACTAAGAGTAATGCCCTCCAATGATGGCGACACACACATGGAAGGAATATAAAAAGTGACTGAAGTAAACGACAATTTTTTTTATCAAGTGACTTGTTTATATGATTTTTCTATATACATGGTGACAGAATACAGAACACATAAAACCAACAGTTCACATTGAAACAGAGGATGTCTGAGTTTACCTTGAGGTTCACTAACAAGATCACAAATGTTTGTAGGAAAAGCTGAAGTGAGGAAAAACTGTTTCTTCTCTCACCTCAGTATCATGAGGTAGATAAAATCCTACTGAAATATTGCATACGTACCAAAATATAAAAATTTACTCTACGTTATTCTTGAAAAAAAATATAATTTGGTGTGCATATTTTAGTACGTGTGCTTATCGTATAATGGCAATATTTCAGCTATTCTGTGAATTCACTCCACCTCATTCTTGAAATAGACTATAACCTCATTGTTTCCCACATGCATAATGGATATTGCAAAAATATCGAAAAGAAGTGCTTTGTGTTGTGCAATTATAATGGATATTCTGGTAAATCTCAAACTGATTTTAATCTTATATGCTGATAAATGCATTTCAATTTTGTTCTGAACGAATCAATCGAATTATTGAAGATGTCTATGGTAGAGTATTCATTGTTATAGGTTTGGGTACTTCTGTGAGTTTATAGTTCAAATGTGGTATTGTTTCTCAGATGACGAGCAGGAACATAGTGTATATTTATAGTTTATATTGGTCAGTAATAAGGGTGCTTCTCGGTAGTGTAGTACTCGCACGTTAAAAGGTAAGGCCTCGTTGATCCATTGCTCGCACAAGTTTCGACTTCTGAGGGTTGACGTTCGTCAGCTGGTTAACGGAAACGAACAATTTTAGAACAATTCAGAATACATACGGTTGTTCAGTATTTTATATGAAAATATAACATAATTGTGCTCTCTGCCAATTTCGAATTTACGGATATCAAATTTTTTCAATGTATCCATGCTTGCCGTATAATCGTATATTCCATTCATTTATCAAATGAGGAATCTCAGAAAATCATTTTGGATCACCTCGGATGTGTTTTTATTTACTTGTTATTGGGGGTACCACCCAACGGATGCATAGTTGACTCCTATGTAAACATAGGCGTACTACAATGCTTCAATGGCTTTGATTAATGAGAAATATTCACTTGCTCTGAGTACGAAACCTAAATGTCATCCTGTTATCAAAAAAAAACAAGATCCTTGATTTCATGGTATTGTGGATTCTGTTTTTATTTAAATTGTAATCGTAGGAGAAAAGATAAAAAAATTAACCATGTTCAAAATGAACTCTTGAGACACTAGCTATGAAATCTGTCCAAGTAGGCTTTTTGGTAAATTTTCGTAGTCACCGACATTAGCAGTTTGACACCAGATGTTAATAATAGTAATAGTAGTAATAATAATAGGTCTGAAGTTTTTGACACTATTTATGTCACGCTATTTTGGAATTGGAACGACATATGCCCATTTTCCATTTGCTTGGGAAAATACATTCAGAGAAGGAAAGGTAGAAATGGAGAATCATAGTTTCCGAACTATTTTTCATAAAAATCGAGGGGATTCCATCAGGGCCTGCTCCTCTGTTTTCATTGAGCTGAGATAAAACTTAAAGACTTCCGCTACTCTTATTTCAGAAAACAAAAGTTGTTCATGGTTGTTCATGGATTTTTCTACCCTTCCGTATCTCATATGTGAAAAGTGCTCCTTGGAACGGATTTCAATAGCTCACCGGCTGTAGCCAATGTATTTATTGTTTCAATCTTGACAATTGATTTCGTCAATTCCCGACTCTTCTGTATTTTCTAATTTATCTTTTGGATTATCAAGGAGCTGTTGTAATTCGAAAAAAGTTTTATAGGCAACTTTCATATTTACTTCATCGAATATCTGTTGAAGACCTCTAGTGCTCTAGTGTATTGAAGTTCATATGGCATCACTATAAACTTTTTGCTACTCTCATCTTTTCTAGAAGTCGAAGATTTACGAAGTGCTTTCCTAAATTTATATTTTCCAATTACCTTATCAACTATCTCTGAGTTGAATGTGTCTGAACGTGTTCGTGACTTTCCTATAAGTGTAAAATTCTATATCATTCTGTTCCTTATGAATAATACATCCAAAAATGGCAACTGTTGTCATTTTCCTACTCCTTACGTGAATTTTATATTCTTACACCTGCTGTTTGGTGCTGAAAGGACATTCCCGATGTCGGTTATCCTTGTCTCTAGATATACTATCAATTTTCTTCTCTCGAAAATGCTAACCTTGTTAGCGAAACGCGCGCCGAGTGCAAAAATATCTGTTTGGTGTTACGGTTATCGATCTCTACAAAAAGTTTCCAACTTTTACACCAAAGGTTTCAATATCAGCGTATACCCAGTATAATTATATGCTATTACCAGATGTTAAAAATCAAGAATTAAACCACTCGGACATTGACTATTATTTCAAGATTATTAATCATTATTATTCTTCATATTCTTTGTATTGTTTATTTTATGACTAGTACCATGCGATTGTGTCATATATGATGTTCATAAACGATACAAAACATTCTGGAATTATTACTGACGCCTTGAGGTACACTCCTCTTCAATTCAGCTTCGACGCCAGTTGATTTGAATTTTTGACGTGTGACATAAACATATCATCAAATTGGTGCCTTCAAGTGAGGCAGTAAGTAGTCTTGTGTCATGCACATGCTTGATAAGTTTAACATTGTTTTGACTAATTTCGTGGTCATTGTCTAGAGCGTGTTGGGCGACACTGGATTTTTCTACCCTTCCGTATTTCATGTGTGCAAAATTCTCCTTGGAACGAGTTTTAATGGCTCGTCGGCTCTGTCCGGTGTACTTGTTATTGCAATCTTGACCACTGATTTCGTAAATTCCCGACTTCTCTGAGTTTTTTAATTCATCTTTTGGGTTACCAAGAAGCTGTTGTAATTTGTAAGAAGTTTTATATGCAACTTTTATATTCACTTTATCGATTCTCCCTTATGATAGTTTTTTTTTGAAGGCTAATATAATATGAAATTCAAATGATTTGAAGTGACGTATCAAATTACAATGCGTCTGGCAAACTGTGCATGCAAGAACTACCAAATAACTCGGATCAATGATCGATCCCTGTTGCAATTCAGCGCTGTATATGACCTTCAGGTATATCCAAGGGTTTGAGGAACAAACTATTTAGAAAATTTCACTCTATAGGCCCTCAGTGGGTGGTTGCTACCTGACTCATCGCAATTGTTTACTTGAGAGAGTAATGCCCTCCTGTGATGGTAATACACACACATGGAAAGGATATAAAAAGTTGTAGAAGTAAACGATGAATGTTTGTTTTTCTCATCATGCTAGTTGTTTTATATAGTTGTCGTATACATATAAAAACAACAGTGCACATTGCAACAAAGAATGTTTGAGTTTACATTAACAAGGCCACAAGTGTTCGAAGTAAGAAAAAACTGGTTCTTCTCTCACCTCAGTCGCACGAAGTTTGGAGCAGATTGTTGTTACGATTGCTGGCTGAAACTAGAGTAAATACAGACGGCACACATGCACAGAGGGCCGGAATCCCAGACACCACTTATGAACTTGCAGGCCACTGTACACCAGCACAAATCCAACGTGGGTGTTAACACCTATGGTGAAGTTACCAGGCAACAACAAGTGGTCACTCACAACAATTCGCGTTTAGAGTGGAACAGTTCACAAATCACGCACTTTTCGTGGTACAGAGGCTGCGAGACGCCAGTATTATCTCCGGTAATCTGTCTAAGACACCCAACTTCTTGAAGATGCTGGGATCGAGGCTGTACACTTCGAGTTCGTGTCGGTCGACGGTCACCAAGTAGAACCACTGCCTGACCGTTCGATGGTGCGGACGCTGTTACAAGACCGAAAGTATGCGAGGCAGCGGCGTGCGCTGGGGTCGGCGGGGAGCGAGGCGGGGGCGTGGGTGATGGCCGGCCACGAGTGCGTATCTGGGTGGGGGTAAGGGAGGAATATACGGCGGGTGAAAAACTTGAATGTACTTCGGTCGCTATGAGCACCTTTTTGTTGAAAAAAAATTTTGTGGAACTTACGTAATTCGGTCTGCTCTACAAAAAATCCGAATGAAAATTTCGGCGGTCTCGTATATTTTCGGAGATACTGTTCCATTTTGTTGTAAAACTCCACAATTTTCCACATCAAATTTCTGTTGTTTGAACACACAAAATTCCTCCTCCTTCTGATCAAACGTTAGTCACTCTCTTATTCACTCGTTTTCAACATTTTTAAGCAGAAAAAAAACATTATTTTTTCAAAAAATCCAACTTTCTCCAAAAGACAACATTAATGCATTCGGTTCTCAACAATAACAATGAGAGCGGCAACACTGCAAATACATCACTTTCAACTGTCATTGCACTATGACATCACAACAAATTTGTCATGGTTTGAAAATAATTGCATTTTTTCGAAAACTAATGGTTTTTTATGCTGGAAAATGTTAAAAACGGGTAAATAAGAGAGTGTGTGGTGTTTGATCAGAAGAAGGAGGAATTTTGTGTATTCAAACAACAGAAATGTGATGTGGAAAATTGTGAAGTTTTATACCAAAAAGGCTCTGTATCTCCGAAACTATAAGAGACCGCCGGATTTTTCATTGGAGTTTATTGTAGAGGAGACCGAATTACGTAAGTTCCACAAAAAAAAAATCGAAAAAAAGGTGCCCATAGCGACCGAAGTATTACCCAGGTCCATTTTGTGGTAAAACTTCAGAAATTTTCACTGCCTGTTGTTTGAACATACAAAATGTTTGCTTGAAAGTGGTTGAGATTGTTCCTTGCTGAATGGTAATGTTTCGGACTTCCATTGTCTATATTATTAACTCTATTGAACCTGTTGCTAAGAACGGAAGGATTAAAATACAAATCAAGTAAGAAAATCGAATCAAAATTAAATTCTTGGTCAACAATGAAATCAGGGATTGGTTGATCAAAGAAAATACAGTTGTTACAAAAAAAACGAGATAACGAAATGAATGAAATAATATTGTGACAAGAAAATTGAGGTATCGAATATGAAATACTAGTCAAAATTGTAAATAAAGAAATCGAATGGAATATTATGAAAAAAATGTTGAAACCAAGTTTCAAGTTGAATGTACTCACGACGTTTCGATTGCTGGTATCCGCAATCGTCTTCGGGTGATGACTGCGGATACCAGCAATCGCAACGTCGTGAGAACACTCAACTTGAAACTTGATTTCAACATTTTTATCATAATATTTCATTCAATTCCTTTATTTACAACTTTGACTAGTATTTCATATTTGATACCTCAATTTTCTTGTCACAATATTATTTCATTTATTTGATTTTTTTTACTCATATTCCATATTCGATATCTTGATTTTTTTTCAACAACAGTATTTTCTTTGATCAATCAATCCCTAATTTCATGATTGACCAAAAATTTTATTTTTATTTGATTTTCTCGAATCGAATTTTCGTTGTTATAAAAACTTCCCTTCAACATTTTCAAGTAGAAATAACTTATTGTTTCAAGAAACTCGACCTTCTTAGAAACGTAAACAATTCGTTGGGATTTCTTTCAGTTCAACTCTGAGTTGGTATCTTTGATTTGCAATGGTGGCGGTCCGATTGTTATTGTTGATAATTCAGAACGCATGAGAATCTACGAGGAATGAAATGACAATCATACCCCACCGATTTGTTAACTTTCTAAAGGGTGATTTGTTCAAAACAATAAAGTTTCTTCTGTTTATTATTGTTGAAAATAAGTAATTAAGAGCGAGTGTGGTGTTTTGATCAAGAGGACAAATTTTCTGTTTCAAATGAAAGAAGTGAGGTGAAAACTGGTGGATTTTTTTCATTAAATCGACTTTCATTCCCGAAAATAGCCTGCCAAAAATTTAATTTGGATTTTCTGTTGAGGAGACCGAATTACGTATGTTCCACATTTTTTATTTTAATTTCGATGCTAAATGTAACCGATTATTCACCATGGATCTTTACACTGAAAAAAAATCTTATATGTAGAAGAATTTAAAAATCAAGGTGAATCGTAGTTATTTATGTACGAAGGTCGCAATGAATACTGTTTGAAGTCATTATCTGTGGGGGATGAACTACACTTTCTTCAAACTTTCGAAAACAGCCTTTCAGTAACCACCTCATTTTTATGGGTCACTGAAAATAAATAAACCAAATGATGTCCTAAGACCCATGGTCCGTTCATTATGTATTAGACAGCTGTTGGGTAATTGCTCATTCAAAATACACGTGTTTTCTAGAATACACGTGTATTCTAAATTGATAGTGGCCGCATCGGAATTGTTTCTTATAAATTTGATCTCATACATTCAATGGCCCAAAAACCAAATTCAGTCAATTTTTGTTTCGAATTCTTTATGAAATTGATTTAAAAATTTTATTTTAAGGAAATGTATTGTCCAACAGTTTGTGGATTGGCACTGTATCTATCTATATCTATGAAGCAAGCAGTTGTTGTTACCTACTTGCTGTCATCTTATGTGTTTTTGCTTACTTCCAAGAAGAACTCAATAAAACGGAAGAAGCAATGAGAGCAACACACTGGGAAAGACTTCCAGGGCTGCGGCAGGCCAAAGATCTCCTCGGAAACTTCAACCGAGCAAGATCGAAAACACTGATTAACCTCAGCAAAACTAGTCTAAAGGCAATCACGGGATTTCTAACGGGGCATTGCAGACTCAAAGAAGACCTAAGGAAGCTAGGCTTAAAGGAGGACAGCACCTGCAGGTTCTGCGGAGAACATCCAGAAACACCCCATCACATCCCTGATGGAGTGTTTTGCTGTACATCACAAAAGATCGAATATACTTGGACCATTCCAGCTGACTGTGGGAGAAATACCACGAATAGATCCCCTCAAAATCCTTAAATTCCTGAAGGAATTGAGGCTAGAGGAGCTGCTATAAACGAGAATACCTTGAGATAGCAGAAGATGGGGTACAATAGATCTAAGCAGGTCGCAGCGCATCTGTCACCATCCAACTCACCAATACCACCAATACCAATACACCAACAGAAATTACAGCATAAGCATGGTAGGAGTAGAAAAAGTACAGTACACGTAACTCGAGGATAAGGCTAGTTACGTGCACTTGCGAATTGCCGCACTCGGCTAACGCCTCGTGCTCACAATTTTCGCTTATGCGTAATAAGCTTTTTATCCTCCTCGTTACTAATATACTATTAGAATCATGATCGTTTTTCGAAAGAGGTATCCATTTCGAATATATAGAGGAAGTAGCTTTTTTAAGATAGAATCTATTTTTGCAAATTTTTTTGCCTCAACTTGGGCAACAAAAAACAAAAAATTTCTTCTTTGAATTGTGGTTGTACGCGACCAAGGAATCAGAAATATTCGAACAAATGTGCATCATCAAGTAAGGGTTGAAGTACAGTGTGTCTCAATTCTCATAGAAACACTTCCTTATTTTCAGTAATTATTGGAGTAGAACCCTGTAGATCTCAAGATCGGTAAATATACCGGCGATGACAGTATCACTACATTTTTTGGGTTTGAAGGCCGTTGTTTTTTGGAATTTCTTCCTGGCGTTTCGCTGGCGCGAGTGGCTAGCTCCTTCAAAGGCTCATACACCTTGAGTTTGATTCCGATGAGTGAAAAAATATAGTAGTAGTACTGAAATCCTCGGCCGCTAAAGCCTCAACCATTTTGTCATACCGGCGATGAGTCTAAATCTAAGATTGACCTGTGTGATAGAGTGAAAAGTGAACAATATAAGCTCAAAATTCAAACGGATCCGGAATCAGAACACTCTACCAAGACGGATTTTTGCTCAAAAATTTTCAGATCTGAAAACACTAATTTATCTCACTTTTCAGAAAATACCCTCGTATATTCCTTATTGGAGTAGAACTATGTAATTTAAGGTATCTATCGATCCTTTAAATTACAGAGGTCCACTAGAGACAGATTGGTTCATTGAGAACTGAAACTTTTTCAACGAAAATTTATGTTGGTAGTATGATTGAGGTCCTGATTCCGAATCCTTTGGAATTTAGAGCTTATATTGTCCCCTAGTACTATTTGTTGCAAATCTGAGTGATTCCATCGTCTCACATGTGGGCATTTGAGCGATCTAGGCGATCAAAATTATTTCCTATGTTTTTATTACTCCAAATGAGGTTTTTTAGTTGAATGTTGTGTTGTGAAATTCAAATCTGATAGCTAAGAAAACTGATTTCAGTTCATATAATGAATTTGAGGTTTCCTAGTATTGTGCATGGGAGTTACGTAAAACTGGTATATGAAGAAAAAAAAATCGTATTATGTATATACGTATGCCATATTGAATTGAAAAAAATATATAAAATTGTTTTGACGATGATGTGTGCCAAGGTTCGTCATCAGAAACTTCATGTCTTCTGTAAAGTCACTTGAATTAGAGTCGTCTGGGTTCGTTTCACCAGGAAGCAACATTTCTCTAGCTTCTCTTGAGGAAAGAGCAGTCTTTTTCTTTGGTGTTGGTCTCAAGCTGGTCATCAGAGATTTGAACTAAGCAAGAGTTTATTAAAGACATCACGGTTACAGGACACTCTTGAGACTTTCCGAGTAAAGTTTTGCCGATACTGCCTAAAATGTTTGTTACGAGCCTCTGTAGCTTCTTCAGACAGTAGTCCTATAGGTGATAATATCTTTTCAATTACAGTTGCACACTCGTGATTACAGATCAGTGCTTAATCTGTATCCAATTAAATACTAGTTTCACCTCATTGTAATAGTTATCGGGAGAAATTACACAAGTGCTTCAAAATTACCGATAATTTTCCATGAAATCATGTTGTCTTAAAACTGCATGATTTTATTTTTCATATTTTGTCGAGAGAGCCCGACTCCAAAGGAGGAGGGCTCTTTTAGCAAAATATGAAAATAACCGAATGCAGTTTTTTTACTGACAACATGCTTGAATAGAAAATTATCAGGTTTATTTTGATGCACGAGTGTAATTCGGTAGAATATTTCCGGAGTTGAAACAACGACGTTTTGAATTCAGTATTTATGCCTGTCAAGATGACAAATGTACATTTTAACAATCGTTACTATAGATACACGGACCGAGCGGGTATTTTTCGATACCTACCGGGTATTTGCCAGCCCTAAAATGTCCCGCCGGCAATTTATCGCAGTAATTGATCGAAAATGTCCCGCTTCATATGGGATTTTTAACATACGATGGAAATATTCATTGAAAATATAATATGCCTAATGCATAATGCGCTTCAAAACAATCACCGAACAGTCAATATTTACTGCTAAATTTAGTTATTTTTAAAACAATGCAATAAAACGGACACGGTCGATCAAATTCTGACCAAAACACTGGCCGCTAGCAGTACTCGTAGGAGTAGAAAAGGGTTATTCAACATTCCATATCTATTCAACTTCAGAGAGTAGAGAATAATATTCATCTATCTACATCAGATTTGATGAAATTGACTTTCGACCGCCTAGATCAGGGGTGCTCAAACTTGAACTGTTGGCGATCTACCTCAATATTGTTAGACTACGATCGATCGACTCTGAGTGTAGGTCTACTCTAATATGTCAATGAAAAAATTATTCAAAATTGCGAGTTTATTGGTTCTTGAAAACAAACGAGTTGTAGTGTCTAAACCTAACTGAAGGGTGAATTTGGATATTGAAGCGTGGCACTGCATGTCCTCAGCATACTTTTCATAAGAGGGTACGTAATTACCGAGTGCAAATCATGTTCGTTAGTTAGTCGATTGCGATATTATATATATATATGTGTGTGGCCGCCAAACAGTTAAGTTACTCGAATTGTTGCTCCGTGAAGTTGAATAAAAATCTCGAGAAATAGTGACAAAGAAAATACCTCAAACAAGGTAGGAAACTAAATAGATCATTTCATCACACTCAACTATTATTTGAATGAAATAACTGAAATACAAACCGAAATCTTGACCGAAGAGAGACTATAAACCCAGCGCTGTTAATGTAAAAACCCAAAACAATCGCCGTATCTCTCCTCGCTTGATAAATACTTAAAGCAGCCCAAACACTCGTGCATTTTCAAGCATGAGTTCTGCTGGCATTGATACAAAACGTATAATCGACGAAATTCATCAAAATAGGACAGAACTAAAGAATGCTATCGATGCCAGTGAAGCACGAATTCAGTTAAGAATAGAAGAATCGTACGAGAGAATCAGACAACTAGAAGTGGAAAATTCTTACCTGAAGCAGAAAATTGAAAAATTAGAACGGCAACAGAAAGCAAATAACATTGTCATATTCGGGCTCGATAGAGAACGTCACGAAATCACCTTCGATTTTATACAAGACCAGATAAAGTCACTACTTCAAGTAGATCTTGCAGAAAATCAAATAAAGGACATATACTGCTTGGGATCGAAAAGAAACTGTCCTGTGAAAATCGAATTTATATCAAATCTCACCAAAAAAAACATATTCGCAAACTGCAAAAAACTAAAGGGAACTAAGATATCAATCTCACAGGATCTCACCACCAAACAAAGAGAAGAACAGGCAGTCCTAAAAAGGAATCTACTGATCCACCGACAAAACCCAAACAAAAAATCTTTCATTAAAGGAAATAAACTATTAGTTGACGGGGTAGAATACTCGGTAAGTCAACTAATTGAAGCTGAAAAAGTCGAAGAAGATCAACAAGAAGCCTCTAAGATAAATAGTGCACCATCGACACCTACCCAAACGCTCCTCCGTGAAGTATTTGAGGAAGAAACGACCAAGGTACTGGGAGTAAAGAATAATACAAACATTGCGACCCCTAAAAATAGCGGAAACCTTGAAATCAACAGGAAACAATTACAGAAACAAACCACCCACCAAATCACTGAAAAAGTGAGGACAAGGTCAACAAGTGACAAAGAAAAAAAGAAACTCCCCTGCTAATCACTAAAACCCTACACGGATGTTATGATAGTACCAATAATCAAACATCATAACCGCATTACATAACAAACACATATTAAATAAGTTTTAAAGTTTTTTTTTTAACACATATAATAATTGATAATCTCATGGAATGAATTATGGACCCGTATATACGAGACTTTACTTTAAATAAATTAGACACATTCGAACTTCAAAGTGCTTCAGAAGCCAATGAAATCCTCAAAGTTAATAATGAATATAGTAATTTTAAAATAATGCATAATAACATTCGAAGTTTATCAAAAAATTTCGATGAGTTCATCATATTGCTTGAAGAAATAGATACATCTCTGGATTGTATTGTACTCAGCGAAACATGGTTGATACCAGATATTACCATATTCAATTTGAATGGTTACAAAACACTCTACAATTCGGGAAAACTCAACCAGAATGATGGAGTAGTGGTTTTCGTTAAATCAGAACTTTACCTGTCTCATGAATTGAAAGAAGTTAATGGTACTAATATGATATGCCTCAAAGCTATAATGAATAATGAAGAAATCATCATAAATGCATTTTATAGGTCCCCATCCACCTCTATTGACATATTCATAGAAGAGCTTAGTATAGTGCTTAGCAAGCAAGAGAGTAAATATAATTACAATATTCTGATTGGGGACATGAATATAGATATTTTAGAAAATAATAGTGATTCTCAAAACTACTTAGACACCCTCTATGAACACGGATTCAATTCAGCTATAAATGCACCAACGCGATGTCAGAAACAATCTATTACTTGTCTAGATCACATTTTCATACATGCTAAAAACAACACTTATGATACCATTCTCCCAATGACAATACAAACTTGCATAACTGATCACTTCACGATCCTACTCCAATTTGTTTCTCCTGGAGTAAGAAAACTAGATAACGTCCACAGAGATCATTCAGCATACCAGAAAATTGTAAATGACAAATTATTAATAGAAAATATGAAAAAAGTCAAATGGGAGGAAGTCTTCGAAGCATTAGATCCTCAAGTAGCGACCGAGAAGTTCATTGGTTTTGTGAAGGATGCAGTGGAAATGTCTACTAGATATATAAAAATCAAAGGAAACGAAAAAAAACGTAAAAATTGGATAACTAAATCACTAATAAAATCGACCAAGATAAAAAATGAAATGTATCACAAATTAAAAAAAGATCCGAATAATGAAACACTCCAATTAGAGTACAGAGGATATAAAAAAATTCTAGAGAAACTTATAAAACAAACTAAAATAGATTTTTACAAAAATAAAATTCAGGCAAACAAAGAGAACTCAAAGGTATTGTGGGAAACTGTCAATGAAATAATCGAAAGTCCAAATTCAACAAACATAAATTGTATGAAATTGAATGATGGAAATGTATCAAATGACCCATCGGACATATCAAATAACTTTAATGTTCATTACACCAATGTCGGACCAGAATTAGCCAAAAAAATAAAAAAACCGGACGGATATAAAGAAAACAAGAAAATAAACAATGCATCACTTTTTCTTCATCCAACTAATGATACAGAAGTCAAATATATGATTTCGCAACTGAAGAACAAAAAATCAGCGGGACCCGATGGTTTCAAAGCAGAAAAACTGAAAATGATTGCAGACTACATCACTCCTCCCCTTGTTTATATAATCAATAAGTCATTTGAAACTGGCATCTTTCCTTCTGTACTTAAGATATCTACAGTTATACCAATATACAAAAATGGCAATAAAACCGAAATGTCTAATTATCGTCCTATTGCGCTGATATCTAACTTTAGTAAGATAATTGAGAAAATAATAAAGAAAAGATTAAATTCGTTTTTTGAAAAATACAACATTCTCTCGGCATCACAATTTGGTTTTAGAGAAGGAAAATCGACACAAGAGGCTATTAGGGCATTAACAACAAAAATGTATAGTGCAATAGATGCAAAGAAACCAACAATAGGAGTTTTTATAGATCTGGCAAAAGCCTTCGACACTGTCGATCACTCAATCCTCCTAGAAGTGTTGGAAGACGCGGGTGTACGTGGTACAGCGCATACTCTCATGAGGTCATACCTAACTGGCAGAACACAGCGGGTTAAAATACGACACCACATCAGTGAAGAAAAACCTATTACGTGTGGTGTACCTCAAGGCACGGTGTTGGGGCCAATTCTCTTCATAATATATATGAACAATCTCTTCTTCACAAAAGGAGATTGTGATATAATAAGTTTCGCGGATGATACTGTCATTATATACGAAGATGAAACCTGGCAAAAACTGAAAAACAAAATTGAAAATAACTTTTCCCACATTATAAAATGGCTAGATCATAGACTGCTTTCGATAAACGTAAAAAAACCGTTTATCTGCCTTTCTGTAGCAACAAAGCAGGTCTTCCGCATTTCAGTCAAATTACATTGGATGATAACTTCACCATACTCTCAGCAGATAAAATCAAATACCTTGGAATTATAATTGATAAACATCTAAAATGGAACTTTCATGTAGATTATCTGGTGAAAAAACTCCGATGCATTTTGTTTAGATTCAAGAAACTTTCGGGCATATTCGATACAAAACAACTCAAAATTATATATAGGAGTCTAGTAGAATCTCATCTGACGTACGGAATTATAGGATGGGGAGGAGTTTCTAAAAGTCATCTCAAACATCTTGAAGTGGCACAAAAACGCTTTCTGAGAATGATTCTAAACAGAAATAATAGGTATTCCAGCGACGCTCTTTATGAAGAGTCTGATATGTTTGATCTGAGACAATTATTTTTTATCAGTATAACCACAACACAGTTCTTGAATAAAAATGAACTCATAAAACCCTCTCATACTTATACGACTAGACAAATTGATAACTTCACAATACCCTTCGCATCCAAATCAATTGGTCAAAACTGTTACAGAGTTCTAGCTCCAAAGGCATTTAATATACTCCCCAAAGACTTGAAAAACGAGACTTCCAAATTCAGATTCAAGAAAGGAGTAAAACTCTTTACGAAACAATCTGATCGATGTGAGACTCGTGCACTAATTGAGAACTGAAAAGAAAACATACAGAAAAACATCAATTTTATTAACCGCTATGTCAGTTGTTCACCACAAAATTTCATTATAAAAAAATCACATTTTCAATGAGTACTAACTACTCTATTCACACTGTAAACATCTATTTGAGCATGATGGTACCCATAAAGTCTCTTATATTCGTTATCAACCCAATTTTATATATACAGTTTTAATTGATATTAGTTTTTTTTTTATTATCATGTGACTTATATGTTTTACTTGTAAGTTGATCTAGTATACTTTTTTATATATATATATATTATGATCTTTAATATTAGTATGAATGTTTATATTGTTATATTCCTGTATTATTCTGTATTAGCCTTATATATGTAGAGACATATGTTGATATCCACACACAAGCAGTACTGCTTCCGTGGTATTATTTTATTCACTATCTGTATCGTTATATTGTTGTGAATAAATTACTACTACTATTACTAAAATTACTATTTTGACCTAATTATCTTCATATCAGAAAATGCAGACTCGCACAAATAAATTGACCCAAACGCGGCTTTTCTTTGACAAGTACCGCCGCCTTTTCCTGCTAGCAGGGGTTTACTACGATGACAGAAAGTGGTGAGGGTGTTATTCTGGCCTAATTGTGGATCGAATAAATTTTGGTAGTTTATTCATTTCATTTTGTTCTAGTGACCTCTCTTCTAAAACAAAATCTGTGAATAGTTCTATATCGGAAATTTCTTCTCAAGATCGACTCAAAAAGCACTCGCGATCGACTAGTCGATCGCGATCGACCGTATGAGCACCCCTGGCCTAGATCAACCAAATACCCCCCTGTGCGCCCCTGGCGAGCAGTGTATGTCACTCAGATTAACCCTAGCCAACATAAGACCTTTGTATATAGAGTCTATATACAAAGATAAGACTCATCGCTGGAACATCTACAGATCCTGAACTTTAGAGAGTTTCACTCTAATATTTCATTATGGAAGATGCAGGGGTGTTTCCTTGAGAATTTTGACACACTGTATATTCAAAATTCAATGAGCAACAATCGAAGCATCACCATTTAGAATTTGGTTTTTGAGACAAATCGATTATTTGGTTTCGCTTTTTTTTTCTGCTCTATTAAATAATTGTCATGCTACAAATAGTAAATGCGGGTGACCATAACTTGATCCTTGAATCAACCGCAGTGTTCGTATCGTGTCCGTACACCTGTTTCATTCAGGAAAAGACCACAAATTGTTTTAGTTTCAGTTCTGAAAAAAGTTTTATCAAGCTTTCTCATTTTTTATAAAATGAGTAGGTAATCGTTTCAATGAGTGTAGTTCAGGTTTGCAATCAGTTGCTTTTTCTCTGGAGGTTGCAAGAATTTTGATATCTATATCATTATCATCCTACGCATCACAATGTTTTGAAATCCATTTGTATTTTATGATGCATGTTTCATAGTGTACATTTTGGATGAATATCTCGTACAAGTTCTATGCGCTTCAGTCATGTTTGTTTTCTAATTGTATTATATAAAATGAATTTCCTTTCTTCTTCTTTCGCCTTTCGAAAACAAACATGTTTTTTATAATTGTAGACAATTGTTACCCATACAATTACTGTCTACAATTTGACGAAATAATGTTGTTGTGGACAAAGAACAGCAAAGTGCGAGGTTCTTGTAAATTCCATTAGCTTTCTGTCCTAACCAATTACTTAGGGTTGAAATATTTCGAAACGAAAGAGCAGTTTTCTCTCAAAAGTTGTCTTGTATCACATCAACTTTCACACAAAGATGTTAGAATTAACACTCAAGTCATCAGTGAAAACTCGATGAATGTAAGCTATTCATGAATTTTAGTTCCAAAGAAACATCACTGGTGTAAATTCACAAGTGTGCAAATGGTGAAAACGTAATTGTGAAACAGAATCTACAACTTATGATAATATATATTTTTTCAATAATTGTTCTTGAATTTCAGTATGCAATAAGATTTCGAATATTTTGTTTATATCTTGTAATATCATCACAATTCATTCGTAAAACATTCCGAAAAACTTGCACATCCTACTCACTACAGGAAGATCTGAAATTCGCTTTTTGAATGAAAATGGTTTCGAAAATTTTTTCCTCCAAAATTTCAGAAATTTGAGTGTTGTAATTTACAGAAAAGGGAACCCAAGAAGAAACAAGAAGAGAATATTTGTGAGAGTTTCGAAAACGGAAGCGGATTTGGTTTCCGAAACGTCGCGAATAAGTATTTTGACAAATATTAGTTCTTGTATATTTTTAGATACGGAAAATGTGAGATTTAGGTACGGAAAGTCGCTGACTAATCCAACATGTTTCATTCAGAAGGAACTGTTTTTGAAGCATCATCTTATCGGGGTAGATTGCCATTGTACACTTGTATAGATTTCAATATAAATAAATAAAGCTCATCTTCTGACAGATAAGGTTGATTTTGATAAGACTGATAAGTGAAATGAACCAATTTCTTTACTCGGACAGGGTAAAGACATGGAGACATATCGAGGGCTTGGATACAGGGTTTTTAATTTAATCGAGAAGTGAATAGTTCAGCCGGTTTATTTTAATAAAATTTCGGGTTATTTTTGCATAAAAACCCATAGTTTCTTGTGCATTGCCATTAAAAGTTTGTTCCTTATTTTCGTTTTAGAATGCCTCTTTCAGGTGAGGTGAAACAATTTTTCAATAATTCCCTGATTTGTCTTTTCTTTATATCTTTATATATCCTTATATACTTACATTGATTATTTTTCTAGTATTACCGAAGGTGACATATCGGATTTTTTTTGTCGATTATTAGTCAGAACAGACAATTTGAATTTTTTTTCTATAAAATATTCAGTTTGGGAGTTATGAGTATTTCATATTTCCAAAAAAAAATCTTTTTTCCTTAATTAGTCTTTTTGATTTTTCTTAGAGCATAGTGAATCTGATATGAAATCGATTTCATTTAGAATGGCCACTAATATAATAATATAGTACACATGGTTTTTGATTTTCAAATAAAAAACGCTACAGCTCTTATATATATATATATATATATATATATATATATATATATATATATAAATATGCGAAATTGGTATTCTGGGAGTTTATCCGTTTTTTTGTCGGTATTGACTTTCGACGTTTCGCCAACATCTCAGTTGGCATTTTCAAGAATGTTACTGCTCCTACTTGGTGCTAGCAACTGCTAGTTGCTTGGCGAAACGTCGAAAGTCAATACCGACAAACCAACGGATAAACTCCCAGAATACCAATTTCGCATACTTACTCAAGTATCCGTGAAAACCTTCACTGTAACATATATAAATATATTTATATATAATGTTTGGATAGGTTTCCGCGGTGAGTTGTATGTAACTGTTGGGTTGGGCTTTGATTTTGGAGCCATTTTCAAAAGGGTTACACTGGGGTCTCAATCTGCCTACTCTCCGGGTCTCGTCACGAGTTCTAAGTTCTCAATCTGCCTACTCCTTAGATCGAACTGTTCGATAAACACCTATCAGAGTGTTCATTGATTTATCGATATTACTTCTTTTCTAGAAGTTTTGTTTTTCTTTTTTCAATTTGGAGATATCCGAAAATACTTCCTCAAAACATGAATAAAGTCCATATAGAAAAAAATATTATTTTTTGTGCGGAAAATGTGTTTGTCAAGTGGAACATATGATATCGAGAGTATCATGAAATAATTCGTAACATTCTTCTTGAGCAAGAGCCCGCGACGGCGAGACCTTCGTTATTTCATAAAAGCTGAAAGTTTCTCTGTTTATGTCCCCAACAGTAACTATGAAGTTCAAATGATGGTTACTTGAGCAGGTACCAGGTAGCAATGGTGTATAGTATAGAACCTGAATTTCGTTAAAGTATTAAGCTCAGTCACGGGCGTAGTCAGGATTTTGTTCAGAGGGGGGCAGGAAAGGAAAATCTAGTAATAAGTATGATACAAATGTTTATTAAATGATATATATATATATATATATATATATATATATATATATATATATATATATATATATATATATATATATATATATATAGGTACGTACAGCAGGCAGTTCGGCCCCTCAAACTTACACGTATCAGGCAATTCGGCCCCATTTGTCCACTTCGGCCCCAGGCGCCAAACTGCCACAACATTGTAACGGATACTTTGGCCCCCTAATTTGGCAAAAGGGGCCATAATGCCTGAACAATATCAGTTCATTCATTTAATGTAGTTTTCGGCGCCTTCCGTACCTTTCTTTGATATCGTATGGATATGATATTTCGGTTAGTTTTATGGATAAAATAACTGAAAGGTCATACGATCGAATTGAATTTGCCGAGAAAATAAATTTGATGATGTTCAAAATTCGTATAGTATTGAAACAATAACAGAGTGCATCTCACTCATTCAGCTTCAGTTCAGTTTTCTTGACAGGCTTCAAACTGAAGTTTTTCCTTTAACCACCTTATTGCTTAAGTTAATTTTTTGTTGGAGAATAGTGTTTGATGAGATATAATTTTTCGCCATAGATATTCATTAAACTTTTCACCTCTTCATAAAACAATTAAATAAAATAAATGTGAAGTGAGTTCGCACTGTAAAAAAAAAATAACGATCAAAAATTTGTCGTCTTCCTCAAGTATTCCCCAGATAATTCCATTCGTTTTTTTATAGCTCATCTATGAATGAGTGAAAAATGGTGATATCTATAAAAAATCAATGATATTTTACTGGCTGGTGTGAAATATCAAAATATTTTTTTGCAACATGTGTTTCCCTTGATACTTCCCTTACGGACTCACTAACGTCTTTGTAATTGAGAAGAGCCGTTGATCTATCACTTTACCATCGTAAGTTATATCACCATTCTGAGAAATATGATCAATCATTCTTCCGGCATTCCCATCACAGTTTTTCGATCCGATTAGTAAAGTTTTTCCATTCGTTTGTTGTGATCTTGGAAAACTCCCGAATCTTCGTTTGTCTCAGAGAGATCGTTTTCATATATAAATAAAACTTGGAACTTGCAGAGAATGAATTCGCATCTCCTTTTGTAGTGTAAACTTGAAGACAAAAATAAATTTATGACTGGAAGTAAATCCTGTATTTTCAGTAGTGTCTGGATTCTTCGAAAAGTTTTTGTTTTTCAAGTAGCTGTATGCAATTATTTATTAGGTACACTTAGTAAACATAGCATACATATCAACAAAGCTTCATATTATGCGCGTCAAGTGCGTTCAATACGGTGTTCGAGTGATTTGAGCTATATAAAAAAGTTGTACTTTTATCCCAGAGATATTCAGTAAACAGTATCACTACTTTTCTTCGTCGTTCTTTGGAATGTCTTCCTGACGTTTTGCTGGCGCGAGTGGCTAGCTTCAGAGTTGAATCCATTCTTGACTTCTACTCCGATGAAGTAGAAGTCAAGAAAGGATTTACCTCTGAAGAAACTAGCCACTCTTTCCAGCGAAACGTCAGGAAGAAATTCCAAAGATCGACGGCCTTTAAACCCGAAGAAAAGCAGTGATACTGAAAACCTCGGCCGCGAAAGCCTTAACCATATTTCGTAAAGTTGAGAAAAATATTGACTATATACATTTATGTTCTTCTAATCTGCTGAAATACCAACATGGATGACAAGTATCATAATAGTATGCAAAGATCATTTATTAATAACCATTACATAAGAGTTGCATACGCTAATCTTTCCACGGCCATTATAAATGATGAAGAACTATAAATATTATTATATATGTATTGTAGGCTCCACTGATCTTCAAATTGAATATTAACATTTACTTCATTATTGCTATTCTCAACGAGTTCAATTTGGTATTGGAAATGCTGATTTTATTCCGAACCGAATTTTTGATATAGCTTTCTGCCATTGAAAGGGATTTCCAATTGTTTGAAATCTGTATCGTAATGAAAAATCATGAGAGTTGCATACCCTACTTTTTCTTCACCCGATAAATAATGAAGAAATATAAATATCATATTTATATTTGTATTGAACACAATAAAGGTAATCTCTCGTATTTTTTCAATTCTACAAAATTGTTATTGATGGTATCGCCTCTGGTGTTATCATGGATATAGGAAAACTATACAGATTCCATTTATATTTATAATGAACATAATAATTGTAAATAATCCCACTGATCTGGAAGTGGAAGGAATATTTACATTTATTTCATTATCGCTAGTTTCGATATTGTATTGGAAATGCTGATTTTGAAAAATACCGACAAATTCACAATTCCATTATTTGTGTTCCGGAATACACCACAAAGAATAGTATATTGAAAATGCATCATCATAAATGAATGAAACTATATTTTTTGAGGATATTCAACATAACATGAAATCCTGTCATCTCTTTGAATATTAATATTTCAATTTTTCATTAGTTATAATGCATCAGTTTTCGTTTTGACATACACTAATTTTCATTTAATTTTGATGAAAATCCAAAAACGAAAAGATATTTTTTGAATTTCAACATTGAAATATAATATATCATTCTTGAGCAACATTTTATGCTGGAGATATCAAGCGTATTTTTCCATTCTACTAAAAATAATATGTATTTTAGTCTACAATGAAAAAGTACAGTTTTCAAACATCGCTAAGAATACGCCATCTGTTGAACGGAAGTTCAACTACATTTCGATCTCGTTTTGAAATTTGCAATCGACAATTTTATTACCATCCATCCCCGTCATACAAGGGGCTCCTCTTTATATCTCAATCAACCTTAATCTGTTTCGCCTGTTTTAACCTGATTGATGTAAGGAAGGGCGACAGGTGTGCCTAAACATACTGCTCCAATATATATTTTATTCACCTAATTCAGTTTTTCGGCTTCAGCACTGCAATTCTGTAGCGTTTTTTATTTTCGCCCCCACTGAGTAGATGTATAAAACTGCCCCTGCGTTGCACCCACATTTCGTAACATATAATATAGTCCCCGAACATACCCGAACTTTTGGAAAATTCACCCTTTTTTCTTCATGTCGATATGCCCACAATGAACGTGTTAGGATGGGTTGATGAAAAATTGCAGAATATCGGGTGAATTTTGCAACACGCACCATTCGGTTATGTTCGAAGTATGTTTGAAGTAAGTGGAAATTATTATTTCGTTGACTTCTAACTCGAAAATTCTGTCGTGAAATTAGGAACTAAGGTATATTGTTTCAACATCATCTTGGGAATACAGTAACATACATGAAGGTCGCCTCAAATGGAAATTTCCTAGAGTAGGTATTGAATTAATTAAGCACATTATATTGAGAAAAACTTTCCGTAGGAAGTAGGAAATAGATATGTGTAGTAGTCTCCCTGAAATACAATAGACGTAAGTTTGTAAGTTAATTGTATCTACGAGAGGCTAGGCTAAAAGCTAAAACCGGTCAGTCCGTACCAACGTTGCCAGATCATTGACAGAACTTTTTGTTCTTTTTGTGTTGTGTTGGGTTAGGTTAGGTTAGGTCACGGATAACAGAGTAGACACGGTCGTCCAATGCCATGTCATCGTAGTTTACATATCATTGAGTAACGAATCAGAAACTCCGTATCAGACCAAAATCGTTAAGTGGCCAAGATGGTGTAAACACCTACGGCCTTGACTATCCAGCAAAATGCAAAATTTTGTTTGAATCTTTGCTAAGCGTAAATCCAAGCTCTGTGCTCTAAGATGTGTTTTTTTTCTGGTTACCCTTTGTGTATTTGCAAACTGAAATGAATTTTTCAAAAAGTTTGGGTGATTTATTGCATCATGCCGGAGATATGATACATCCATATGTTGAAAGTGAAGTTGTTGTTGATTCCAAACATTTAATAATAATAAAATAATAATATTGTGGCATAACACAAAAATCGGAAAAGAAAGTGAACTCATTATTTTCATCTTTGAAATTCAGTGTCAATCAGTTACAATAGATGAATGCAAAAACTTCGTCACTGTCGAAGATCAAGAAGAGAAAAAAAACTGTTTCATTGAAAAAATGTTGTCATGGAGAGTACAATAAGAACACAAATACGTAGCTGTTCAAAACGATAAAATAGATGACTTTGAATTCTCTGATTTGAGCAGTGACCGCTAGCGGGCGCAGCATGTCGCTCAACATGACGAATAATAGAGATTCCGAAGGTTGCACGTTATTATGGGCGTGGTTAGATTTTGAAGTACATTGTAGACAAACATCAAAGTGACGTGTTGAATATGGAAGCAAAATTTAAAATTTTTACAAACTTTCTTTGGTTAATTGGTACGTGTATATCATTCATTGAAATATGCAAGCTTATATCCACGAAAAAGTTTTTCATAGTTTTCCAACAGCTAGGGATCAGAGTTTAATACCTATACGAGGGATCATATAATATTCTGAATAGCTACATCCAAACCATTTCGTAAATCGAAATTCACAAACTGCAAATTCTGCAATATCGTGTTCCTACGTAGTACAAACATTGTTACGCATACCACTATTATTCAGTACTGAAGTATTTGTACGCCTCTTGGTGGTTCGTGATCTCTGTTATCTTTTATCTTTTGAAAAATCGAAATGGCAGTTTACATGATAAATAACTGCAAACAAACTCGGCAACGTCGAGAGTGTTGCCAACCAAATGCCAAAGAATAACAGGCCAAATTAGAAATTCAATATAATCGTTGCAATGCGTTTCCATCAATGGAAAGGTACTAGTGCGTTGATTTTATTTCGTCATCGATGAGGCGCAACAGTTTTTAAATTGTATATTCACTATACCTTCGTTACGGTGTATTGTGAAAAATTTGGATATTTTGAAAATATTTGTCGCTATTAGTGAGAAAAGTTGATCGCCATCGCTTTGCTTTGAATTTGTGCTTACAGAGTTCAACGTTACACTCCAAACCTCGGGAGTTATGCTACAGATTTCAATGCTATCTGTGGTTATACCCATGAACTGTAATAAATGTTTACTTAATCATTTCAGAGTTATATTCACCTTACTCTCTGGCTGTTCTGTTGTTCACCTCCCATTCAAAATTGCAAATTGCCATTGGGCGGGACCCTGGGAGGGTTGTGATATATTCGGTCGAGCCGCTTGATATAATCACGATTGAACTTCACAGGTAACTTTGTTCAATCGTATGATTTTATTTCAGCGGCTCGTTCTCTTATATCTCTAAAGTATGAAGTTCAAAGAAAATGTTGCAATTACCTTCCGTCCAAAGAGTCAAACTCATATGCAGCCAATATTTCACAAGGAACCATCACACTTTCATTACTCTCACAGACAGACCTTTGCCCAACTATGATACGAATCGTGCTAAAGTCCATTTGCCACACAGCAAATTTTTAGAAAGTCCAACATTCTAGGTCATGTTCTTTTTATCGTTTCTGGTATAGATAGATGCCTATATTCTATTTCCAAATGTTGAATATATTTGGGCTCGATGCCTTTTGGAGCATCCTACAAACGTTTCAGTCAATTCCTGCTTCTGCTTGGGTACTTATAATTCAATCAGACCCAACGAGTTATTGCAACGATACTGTTGTAATGGGTTGATTCCCACTCAGCCAGTGAATCCCATGCCTCGTTTATAATGGCTGTGCTTCATTCATTATATAGGCGAGTATATGAGTATAATTTGTGGTTGATATAACTAACTCTCCTGGTAACATTGATGCAATTGCAGATCCGAAGTGAAATATGTGTTACACAACCTATGTGTGATACATTTCAAAAAACATTGCTCATGTAAGAAACCCATAACCATTGTAAGTTATCCTTCATGTTGAAATCGAAAAACCGTTTTTTTGAATACGGTTTTTTTATACCTATCAGGAGAAACTTGTTCACTAATGGATGGTACATATGTCCTACGAAGTGACACCAATAAGGTCAGTGATATTAACCTTAAAGTCATAAAGCAACGAGGGGGTACCAAGTTTGTTATAATTATTATTCGAGCTCCATGAACTCGAGAGATCTGAAAATCAAATGGACAAATGCATGAAATCAATAATTTGCTCTCCTGATTGTGAAATGAAAGCTTCTAAATGATTACGGAGTCTGAATCGATATGTCAGACATACTTGAACTATATGTCTCTGGCACTTCTGATAAAGAGGACAACCAATATATTTCTACCTTTTCCAAATCTCCGACCGTTTCCAAAACTAGGTCGGTCCTCATACGACAATTCTGTCTGATGACCCTGTATAACCTAGGCAGATGAAGCCGATATTCACTCCGCTCACACCAATATGTGGCTATTAACGACCTGGCTTCAAATATGAACTGCCTGTATGATAATGATGTGGTATATTCTCTACTCTCAAAGAGATAAATTGAATAACCTACGATTTTTAGTAGATCATTTTCTGTAAAAAACACACTCAAGTTTAAGATGATGTGAGTTTTCTTTTTTGTCCCCCTAACCATTACCATTCTTGATTCCGGCACTCATATCCATGAAGAAGAAGAAGAAGAATTTCAGCAAATTATTTATAGATGTCGGACAGACATCTATGCTACATACCTACTGCTCTGCTTCTGAAAGCTACATGTAAGAATAAGAATTCTGAAAACTCAATGAAGACTAAAAGGTCTGAAAAGTGGAAAATCTATTTATTTTTTTTATATGCCGTTTCACACGAAAGGGAAGCCCTGTAATGTTCGAAGAACACCCGTTATATGATGCTGGAGAAGCTGCCACTAAGTAGAAATGAATTCTGGTAAAAATCGTATTTTATTAGAGCGTCCAACACATCAGGACTCTTCGAAACCTAGCTCTGGGTCACCTACCCGATCCACAGAGATCACGTGACAGATCACTTCAATCACCTACCAGAAATTCAAAGTTTGCGAACGAATCAGATCAGGATTTTGTGACCTTCGCGTACGTGAACGCGGCAAACTAATAGAGTTTGAAAAAGTGCCACCGTGCCTTCTCCTCTCTCGACAGAAGGAAGCAGTCAGATTTAAATTATTTAGCTTGAGCTGTATCAAGTCATTTTTTGATAACCAATGTTCATTTATATAAACAACAGAAAATGTTTTGTCATGTAGTAAATGTTCTAATTCATCAATTTTATTTGCCAAGCTTCTGACATTCAAATGAAAAATACCTACCCCACTGGATTATTTGTCAATTTATTCATGAGAGTTTATCTTCTATCTATCTTTACCTCCACTGCAATGGAATCTGGGGAGAATAACGGATCTACACCCAGGAAGGGACAATCTAGTTCGTGTAGTGTCCGTAAAAACCGCTAACAATGTATTGAAACGTTCAATAACTGAAATTTGTTTATTACCTATAGACGATGCAAGTGACGATTAGAGAGAAAGGCCCCAATATTAGTGACTTTCTACCTCAATCTAACATTTATAGTTGTATATTTATGAAAATTGTTAATTTTGAAAGCCAGTCCTTTAAAGGGGGCGGCCATGTATGATTGTTACGCCACTGCGTGTATTTTTCGGAAACACGTTTCCCCTATGTAAAGGCGATGCGCAGACGCGTTACCATAGTGAAACCCATAAAAATTACCTTCGTAGGGTAGGGTGGAAGTAAAACCAGTACCGCCAACCGCCTATAACATAATAAGAGTAAATAGTACAGATGTAACAATACACCCAAGTAAAATTGTATTCAGTTCATTCAACCAATAAACCAAGTAATCATCACTCTAAGAATCATTTAAAACTACAGTCCACCCTCAACAAAACAAGATTTTGGTTAGCGAGAGAGTGCGTCGTATCGCACGCACGCACGCAAGATCCCACGTTTTTTGGTACATGAGGAAGTACTATCCTGAAAGCTATTTCGAGATCCTTCTGAAAATCTTGTTCAAAGAACACTTCGTTAAATCTTTCTCAGTTTGATTGATCTCATACAATTTTTGTGACACTACTGAAAATAATAATAATATTTATTCGCAGAGTGAATAGAAAATAACAAAAATAGTGAATGATAATCATTTCAAAATATAGGTATAAATCATGCTGCAAATCAGGAATGACAAGCAGTAAAATTGATAGGTGTCTCATTCGTGGCGACTTATCATAAATCGTTATTCATTATACTATACCAAGTAGATGTTTATGCCCCGAAGGAGACGATATTACAAATCCGAGGGCCATGGACCAAGGGTTTGTCTATCGCCTGAGAGTATACATATCTATTTAATACCTGCAAACTTCTATATCATACTAGTCCGTTATTGAATTCGCAATAATATATACATATGTGAATATTACATCCTTCCAGAGTTACGTGAATTCGACGAAATAATGCTAGTATATATTGCAACTATATGCACTAAGTTCGTATTATGAAATGGATACTCCAATTTCATATTATGTCATTTCATTAATAAAGGTTAAAGATAATATATTCAGTTAGTGCTTCATGAACTTATATCGTCAACTCTATTCTGAAGCTTCATAATCTTTTTTTTTCAATATTTCAGTCAAACTGACCGAACTATGCACCTATTTTCCTCTTCAGAGTAGGAAACTTTGTCGTGCATGGTCAAGTCGGAGATATCGACATTATACTGTAGATGGCGTTGCAAAAATGCTTCAGATCCGTTTCACCATTGTATATAGACTACCTAGTAGGCTAACGCCAATGTATATTCACCGTTGGATGGCAATATCAGAGTTACAGAGACATTTTCGACCGGCACGAGAAGTCGAGGCAGGCTCGTATTGAAATGATATTATGGAACAAGATTCATGTAAAATAATACAATTCAAGTTAGGTTTATATAAGATTGTGATATACCTACATCTTTTCTGAAAGACAGCCTTACTACCGTACTAGACTGAACAAGATAAATATTAACTTTGACTATGGATTCTGAAGGTGGTAAAAATATGTCTGTTAGTAATAATAGCCTTGTATGAAATTTTCATTCAGTAGTGATATGACATGGATGTAACCTATACTGAAAATACATTCATGAGAAAGACTATTAACTTTCACAAGAGCCCCAATGCTACTCGAGAAATTAATAGACATTTTGATATGAGATGACTTTGACTAGGTTAGGTTGGGTTGTATTCACCATTGGAATAAAGCTATTGGCGTTTTCATGAATAGGGAATCACAAAACATGAGCTATTATTCAGATGGGCACCATAAACGAAACATCGAATATCGTCAAAACACGTTTTGTGAAAAAATGCAAACACGTCGATTTTCATTCCAATCTTAACCTCACTCAACTGTTATCGCTCATTCCCCACCCCTTGGTCACTATAACACCCCAACAATTTGAATAGAAAAAGTAGTAAATGTGACAGATCATTAAAAATGTAATCCCATAAGGAATACAGCCTAACCTGCAAAGTCGATTCGCAATCAAAAGCTTTTATCTTTTCATTTTCGGATCATTTATATGAGGTCTTTTATTGTGAACTCTGAGCGCTCGAAGTCGTTGTTTATTATAAATCAAGGAGAGATCTTCAAATTGAGATTTAACTTTTTTTCGGAATTGAAACAACAAACTTGAGGTTGGCGAAAATTCTTACAAAAACTAGACCACCTCCGTTGAATTGAAAAATAACTCAGATAATTTGCTAACATGCCAATTATCTACACCCAAAAATTCATGTCAAACAATACTGCGCTCTCTGGTAGATGATACCAAGTGCATAAACTTTATATAAATATGAACTGGCCGTAAAGTGTGAACCATAATGGTATTAAATACAACAAATATATAAATATGATCCAAGTGAAAGGTACACTAAACGACAAAATAGCCGATGCCGGATCTGGTACAATCCAGCCTGTCAGGTGTAACAATAACAAGCGATTTTGAACCTTAATAAACGTCTGCATCCATTTCGACGGTTCTGCCATCCAGATTTGGCCTCCATCATCTCCAATGATAAGTCCATATAGTCTAAGAGCTACTGACGCACGTTTCATGAAGTGTTTTATGCACCTTGAAATTTTGCTATAATGCATCTCTTGGGTAGATGTGAAGGTGAGTATGTGTTGGCTAGACCTACCTTGGGACACCAGGTACTGCGCATAGAAGAAAGTAGCTTAATCGGCGATAAATCGCCCAGTCTGGCAACCCTGCCAGGGTTATCAGCGAGTGATGAGCAGGTAGAAAGTCAGTCCTCGTGTTTCGATTGGTCGGCTGTGATTACTGTGGCTGTGATATCGAAGAACGCACAGAGTTGTATTAGGCTGTCACAGTCTACTACTTCTGAATTCTGAATAGTATTATTACATATCGTTTGGAGAACACGTATTATTTCAGACAATATGTCCAGCACAGATATGGATGGGATTGAAAACAATGTCGTATCAAATGAAGAGCGCATGGAAAAAACGATGAATGCCCAAGAACCAAGAATATTCAGGAAAGCGTTTTTTAATTGAAATTCGGGTTATCAGCTATTCACTCATTATCTTCAGCTAGTGAGAAAAACAGTCCCTCTTGATATGTTTTCTTATAATCATGTTCATAGCTAGCCATCAGAACTACCTTTCAGAATTCGAAATGCAAAATCTTTCATCGTTTTTGCCGAGTATATGAATTTTCAAATTCACGTTTTCTATGTGACTGTTATCGATATTCCTGTTCATTCAGGTACCAGAAGATGCAGCTTATTGACAGGAAAAATATTATGTCTACAAATGAATTTGGTAAAAATGTACTGTTTTCATTCTTCCCATGTGCTCTTCAATTGCTAATAATAATAATAGTCCTCCTCGAAATAAAAGGCATTTGAGGCATTCTATAGAAATACCTCTTTTCAGTAGTTCCAAGTCCTGCCCTGACCCACTAAAAGTGTATGCCTTTCGTTATTATTTTCAATTATTGAATTGAAGACGGTGTTCGAATGTCTTATTCATTATCCGTTGTGAAATCAGCTCAATTTTACATAGAAGATTGTTGGCTTCTGAATAAAACATGACAACTTTGGATTATTTTTTTATGTTAACCCCCTTGAAAGTGTCTGCCTCATTCATTATCCATTGTGAAATTAGCTCAATTTTACATTAATGATTGTTGGCTTCTGAATAAAACACTTCATTCAGTAAAGAAAAAATAACAACTTTGGAAACATTTTTTTTCATGTTAACCCCCTTGGAAGTGTCTGCCTCATTCATTATCCAATGTAAAATTAGCTCAATTTCACATTGAAGATTGTTGGCTTCTGAATAAAACACTTCATTTGGGCCATATTTTTTTGCACCTTTCCTCTATGCGCAGTACCTGGTGTCCCAAGATTGGTCTAGCCAACACACACTCACCTTCACAACTACCCAAGAGATGCATTATAACAAAATTTCAAGGTGCATAAAACACTAATAGGGTGAGCCAATTATATTAATCTGATTACAATGGTTTTACACAGGCATTGACTAACTATTTCTGTATAAACAATGACTTCTAAATTAGGTATCATTCCTATTTCAAAATTTATTCGTTAATATGGAGCCACTATCGATTTCATCAGAAAATATACCAATTTCAGAAATTCGTTAAGAGGAGTGGCACATGTAGATTCAAAAAAACAAGGTTGGAACCTTTGGTGTAAAAGTTGAATCTTTTCCAAGAGATCGCTCCATCGCGGTCGACCCAGAATACAGTTTGTGAGCTCCGCTGTGAAATTCATTGACGATAAAAGGCGTTCCTCTAGTTCTAAAATCTTTATAAATTCAAAACTAGCACGACTTTCTATTCTCTCTCATTTCGTTCATATATGACGTTCTTCAAATTTCACACGAAATTTCTTTCTTGCGAACATAAAGTTGAAAACTTCATCTGTGTGTGTGTGTGTGTACCTGCTCATATATTACTGAAAATACAAATTCTGCAGAATATGAATGTGAAAACTTGCTTTCAAATCATAACTACTCCTTTGATAAATAATAATATGTTCCGAACAGGGGCCAAAGTGACCGATAGGATGTTCGATCTTATACGTATAAATAATCGTATAAAAGTGTATAACAACGAATTGACTTGGACGATACTTGTTGAAAAGGCATATTCAACACAAAATACTACAGTTTTCTGTACGATTCTCACTACAAATTGGGGCTTACAAAACTTCAGCACATGCATACAACATCTTCATCAAGCAGGATGAATAAATAACTAGGGAAAGTCACTGTATTCAGAAACACATGTCGCGGTTTTGTGAACCCATTCGTAGTGACAGTCGTATAGGAAGCTGTGAGCATGAGGTGCCAACCGAGTGCGGCAATTCGCGAGTGGACGTAACTAGCTTTATCCTCGAGTTACAAAGGTACTGTACTTTTTTTACTGCCACTTCACTTGTGCGATTATTTCTGCTGGTGTAGCACAAATTTCTTCGTTTCCCCTCATTCTCAATGATCAAAGAGACACTGGATAACAGCATGAATAGGTAAAATAATTTGTTTGCTCCATAGATATAATTAAATCAGTACCAATCTACAAATTTTTAGACAAAAAATTTCCTAGAAATATTATTTTTAATTCAATTTTATAAAGCATTTGAAATGAAATTTCGCTGAATTCGGTTATTGGGCCATTGAATGTAGTTATGAGATCAAATTTATCAGGTCAAATATTTCATATCCCATCGCTTGAAAAAAAAAGCCGGAAGCGGCCGCCTTTAATTTAAAACACACGGATATTCTAAATTAACAAACAACTGTCAAATACGTAATGAATGGTTCAAAATAGTGATAGTTGAAAAAAGTATATCAGTTCACATCTTTCAAAATATCATGAGTCAATTCACCTTCAATTCCATAAGCGGTCGACACTACGAGTTCAGTATGTCCACTTTTTTGTGAGCTTCGCTGAGGAATTCATTGACGATAATCAATCTAATAAAAGAAAAAAAATGATAATTGATATTAGAATGTATACAATTGTAGAATGGCAGATCATCAATCTACCACGATAATTCGCTGCGGTAATTATTAGAAAACAGTTCCTTTTGAATGGAACACTTCTCTCACGTCTCTTATATCCCAAATTTACCTTTCAAAAAAAGACAAGAACTAACTATTCATCCATATCAAACGAACTGTTTGAGATTCAAGCATCCGCAGACAGCAGATGAAAGCAGATTCGTTCAACTTTCGTCCTGTGCTATTAAAAACGTCATCGGAAAAATAATCAAGATGAATAAGCCTCTGAAGAAGCTAGCCACGCGCGCTAGCGAAACGTCAGGAAGAAATTCCTAAGAACGGCGGCCTTCAAAACCGAAGACAAGAAGTGTTACTGGAAGCGGATTCGGTTTCCAAAGCGTCAGCGATAAGTATTTGGATAGATAACTATCAGTTCTCATATTTTTCTCAAAGGCAAATTTGATATATAAGAGAAATTGCCGAATAATGGAACGTGATCCATCCAGAAGGATACATTCAGAAGCGTAATAAACTCTTTACTCAGTTAAAAAGTCGTGAGTACTTTTGTGTCAGAATCATTGCAACAGATCACTCGAATATAACTATTTATTAATTCTGAAGTTTTGACAGCAAAATTTGATAGGAAAACCAACAAGCAGATGACACAAGAACTAAATCTATAACTAATTATTACTATTAATTTTTTTTATACTGATGTCGTGTTCATCACTATCATTCATAATATGTCTTTGAAACACGAAGATTTCCTCGTTGAGATTTGACGACCTTCAGGTTGGGATGAGACGGATAGTTGGTGGACACAAATTCTGTAAAAGGTTTGGTGGACCATACCTTGCCTGTCGCTGAGAATGGTAGTTTATCTTCCTTGAAACGCTTGTAATTCTGAGTTGCGTTGATCTGGTTTTCTTCAAGAACGCTTTCGAGTAACTTTTCGACCAATATTCTTATTTTCACTCATCGACGCTTTCTTACTTTTTGGCGTCCACCGCTTGACAGTTCTCTGACAACTCCCCACCTCCTTGATTCGGTTACCCGAAGTTACCGTGACATAATTCGATAAGAACTATATACTATGTGTTTATAATATAATATAATGGTAGCCAGTGACAAGGACGTATTGAGGGATGAAATTATCGGTATTGAAGTCAAAATGAACCCCAAATGATATGGGCGCGGTACAGAAAGAACCGTTTTCAATTAACGCAGTAACTTATCGGGGTAGAACAAAAATCCGCCATGCTGCACTTGTATAGATTCAAATAATATTTCTTATTCTTTCAGTTTGTGGTAGGTTGAAAACCCAAACAAATTACGAAGATAGAATCCATCCACCAAGAAATAATAATACTCTAACAGAAACTACAGCTTCCTGTATCATTTTCACTACAAAGGGTTTACAAAACCGCGACACATTTTTCGCTATACAATATCATCTTCTTCCTCACTTGAGGAAGGTATTATATTCAGAAACACGTGTCGCAAGTTTGTAAACCCGTTTGTAGTGAAACTGTAGTATTTTGTGTTGAAAGTATTTCAAGTTGTAAGTTAATATCTTCCGTCGACCCTACGAGCAAAGTATATCCACCATTTTGTGAGATCCGCTATGTATCATCGACGATAAAGGTCTTTCTCTAATTTCAAAATATTCAAAATCAACACGGTTCCCTTTCTTCGTCCATATATAATGTTCTTCGAATATTACACAAAAATTGTGAAACAAAGTCACGCTTTATCAGCGAAGAACTAATGGAACAGAACGAATTATCGAAAACCCTCGTTTTTTAGGAGTCAACAAAAAGCCTAACGCTTGGAATAGATACAGCAGGTACTATATTACACTACACTACTCATTATTCGATAAGTCATATTTTTCAAAAAGGGGCCATAGTGACCACAGAACATGTTAATTTTATACGTATAAAAAACCGTATAAAAGTGTATAAGTTTATACACTGGCGCCAATGTGCCCCCAGTACGTACCTATATATATATATGTATGTATATATATATAAATATATAAATATATATATATATATATATATATATATACTTATATATATAAAACTGTAGTTTTTTTGGGTGAACAGCAGAACGGAAGTGTACTCTTATAACACCAGTTTTTCCAATATTTCTTATAACTGGTGTTATAAGAGTACACTTCCGTTCTTAGTAGCACCCGTGCACCTCATTGTTAGTACCGTCCCTTTCCCCACCGTAGGGAAATCGGGTCTTTATAACCGACCATACCTCGAAGTATTGTCAGTCATCAGCCAAAGACGATTGCGGATACCAGCAATCGAAACGTCGTGAGTACACTCAACTTGAAACTTGGTTTCATACTATTTCATTCATTCATTCATTCATTTTATCAATTTGATAAATACAATTTTCAAATTCCTTGTTCGTGCAGTCAAAAATATATCGATGAAAAGTCTCGACCATTGGAAGTGCGAAAGAGTGAACACAAGATGTACATCAGGAACAGACAGATAGGTGGTTCTAAAGTATTCTGTTCACCCAAAAAACTACAGTTTTGGTCTTAACTGGTCAGCAAAGACTTCCCCTCTAATTATATATATATATATATATATAGAGAGAGAGAGAGACTTATTTGGGTTGCAGTCTGGGGATGACAATTAGGCTGTTCTCTTTGTTTTTGTCGAGCTTTCGAAAATGTTTATTTTCTTTCTCAAGACTCTACAATATGTAAATGTATAATATGAATTACAATATATATATATGTATACTTACAAAACGTGAAAATCAATTAAAATTATTAAAAATGAATGACATATTTCACGAAGATCGGGAAGTCACTTGACGGAAGTTGAGTCATATACAGAGTTATTATTTTTCAATTATCTACTGATATTATAATTGCAAATGAGGGAGTATTATATTCAATGAGGATGAGAGCTATCATTCGTATTCAGATTTTTATGTAGGATATAAGTATATATATTGCTCAGATCACTAATATCTGTTCGTTTATTCAAAACAATATCTTTTTTATTGGAGATGTGGACCATTTCTAGAAATAGTCTCTTGGTCAAATTGGTCTCCATATCTATCTACATAACGCATACAGTCACAATTTCAAATAAATATATATATATATATATATATATATATATATATATATATATATATATATAAATTATTAATGTACTAATAATAACCGACGAGGTTCTTTGCAAAATCGTTTCAAAACTTTACTTCCAATGACGTCCCTATTTTCTTGAACCATTTCTCTGTGTACTCTCAGCATATACAAATCTTTAGAGGTGTGTGGTATATTGTCGAGCTTTTCTATTTCATTTTCACTTTCACTAATAGTCGTATTTTTTTTCCTCTTTGCTGAAGAATACACAACCAATTTTAAAATAAATAATGATTAACAAATCGCTAACGAATAATAATAAAAAATGATTTCGTTTGTATCCAGGCGAATTCTGGCATGCGTCATAAATTCAAATGTAATAAATAATTTAACAAAAGATCAAGTATATTTGTTGTTTTACAATCGCTTTTTGGTAATAAAAATTAATAATAAGAGAAACAGAAATGTATATGACTTACTATACCTACATGCTGAATAAAAGTCGAACTTTATGTAGATAGAGTACGTGCAACTAAAAAAAATCGTTTATACATTGGGTTACACATGAATTACTTACCATTAAAAAAAATTCTTATATCCATTTTTATTTATATGAAAAACAAGCACTATCTAAGTTAGATTTGGCAATGTCATAATAATTACACAAAAAACATCTATTGTCTTTGTACAAATAATAGAGATGCGTTAGACTTTCGAGACTATCGAAGAAACGTAAGTTCATAGATAAATGTACTCTGCTGAACACAGAACAGGAACCAGAGAAAAGAGAACGCAGGAACTGCTGAATCAACTACCCTTGTGGCCGTGTACATACCCGTCGTCAAGCCTAGGAAGTATTGGGTTCACCGACATCTACAGCCCGGTCCAGAGATGGGTGGCTACCACTTATGCAAGGTTGATTTCTGTCACTGACAGTGTTAAAAATTGTTATCAAAGAGTTCATTCCTTTATGGTTATTATTTATCTTTGGGTTGGAAACTCTACAACCAAGCGCTTATGCCCAGCTAGGGGGGGGCAGCTGCCCCCCTCTGCCCCTGCCTGGCTACGCCCATGAGCTCAGTTTTTTTATATTTTCTTCGAAATGATAATAGAAATCAGATCATCCATTGCCAGACACTTACTACGGTTACACCCCCTGTCAGACACCCCAACATATTACGTTTGACATTATATGAGGCATTTTTGTGACGCCATCTACCATATAATGTCGACATTTTCGTTCACTTGAGTATGCACGACAAAGTTTCCTTCTCCGAGTGGTAAAGGGTAAAATAGATGTAGATTTCCGTTTATCAATTCCACTGAAACATTGAAAGAAAGTTAATGAAGCTTCAAAATAGAGTTGACAATGGAATTTTTACAGGAAATGGCATGGTTCAGACAACTAAATAATTTTCAAAATATGAATGATTCAGGAATTGATTGCCATCTTTTGACTACTAAAAGGACTGGTCGTGAATGTATAAATTGGACGAAGGAATCATTGTTCAGCTTCTGGTCGTTAGAGGGCCGTACTATAGATTTTGGGAGAAGTACTCTGCATGAACCAAAATGACACCACGATTGTGAAATCAGTTTCTTTTTTGAATTGTAATTGCTGGGTGGCGAAAACTAATGAAGATTTTCGAAATGAGCTTACATTGCATAATTTTCAAACTCCTAAACCTGTTGTGATAGAATAGATCACTGTAAGAAAGCATTTCCAAAACGCAAAAAATTATGTCAGCCTATTTTGTCATATTCGTTTTTTTTTTGATGTTATGTTTTTTTTGTTTTTTATTCATTTCTTTTTTCTCTCACAAATCTACCTTTTCATGCGTTCCCTTTTCGTCTGATTCACCTAACTATAATACTTGGATAATTTAAAATATTTGGATAAAATGTATAGAATTGGGCTGAATTCTTGTGGAACGTCTCCTTTGACCAAGAGATAGTTAAGTGGTACCTACACCCTGCAATCACAAATAAAACTTGTCTTTGTCAGGATTATATTTTCAGTTTGGTATTCACATATGTCCTTGAGTATATGCTATATCAAAAGTACTATGAGTCATATGATATATTTCAGTTAGGTTCAAATCTAAATGAATTCGGTACCCGAAAATAAATTGTGAACATTGGAAGTTTTGCAGGAGAGCACAAAAGAAAGCATATAAATGGACAGAATTTCATTCTAGTTTCTTAAACGAGAATCACCATTATCTCCTTCAGATCCAAGGTTGCAGATAAAATCATTATGTTGTCGATCCCACCAATAATTTGAAAAACAGTTTTTTGTAAGAAGAATGAATTGTTCAGGAACTTCGTCTGGCTTTCTCTCATCCAAACCTTCGATATTGGTTCAAATGGTTCGTTTCTAATAATTCATTTTCCTTTTTCAATATCTGCTAACCTCTCTTCTAACAGCCGTCTGTCTAATTTGTGCTTGCACAGATACTGCCCATTGAGAAATAATACAGGAATTTCGTAGCGATACAGTCTCAAATACCGAACATTTTCTTTTTTCGAAATATCCACCGTGTCAAAATGGACTCTATTCATGTAAGGTTTCAGTTCGTTCTTCAATTCGTCGCACAACGGGCAAGGATCCCTCGTATAGAGACGCAGAGTGGGCAGTTGGTTGGTCAATAGTTGATCGTCCCTGGTGAAAAATAAGGGATGTCAAATATAAAGAACCCGAAAGATTACTTCAATCAAATGTGTGAATGATATAATGTTATGAGCATTATACAGTACATTTCTTTAATGTTCCCCCTCTTTCATTTTTTGAACGGGTCAACTCAAAAAATTGAAACTTGGGAAAATGAATTGATGCATGAATACTATTTTGGAGTAAAACTGACACATGAAAATTTCAAGATGGCGACTAGGTGTCATCTGGGAAAAAATGGAAAGGGGACCCTTGTTATACATCATTTCGAAGCTCCTGACGAATACTTTACAACCCTACATTATGAAGTTAATATCTTCACTTACTACAAAATGGCGGAGTATTTAATAATTACCTGAATACAAACACATTAATATCGATATTACTAGGAATATTCGTTTTTCTCTGTAATATGGCAATCCCAACAACCCAATAGGGTTTTATAGGCTATTTTTCGTTCATAAAAAAATTTCAGTAAAACGAACATCATAATTCAGTTCAAATATTCTCATTTTGTTTCCGATTTTATAAATAGTTACAAGGTACCACGTAAACTATCTCCAATTGAACAAAATTCAACAGGGAAATTGTATTTGAATATGCTGCAACTACTGTTGGTCCTCTAATCACCGAAATATTCGAAATGAATCCTAATGAATTCGATAAGGATATTATTATTTCAACAAGATGGAGCACCATTACATAACTCCAGACGATTAAGAAACTATTTGAATAATACTTTCCATGGGTTCTATTGGCCATCGAGGTACTACGGAATGGCCAGCCCGCTTGCCAGATATGACACCTTTAGACTTTTTTATGGGACTATTTGAAGCAGAAGGTGTACGAAACTGAACATGCTTCAATACTGAATGTACGGCAGAGAATAATAAATATTTGTAGAAATATCGACGTTGCTGTGTACGAAAATGGTCGACGTGAAATATCGGATAGGCTGTTCTCATCTCAAGATGTTTAGGGCAATCATTTCGAGCATCTTCTGAACTGAACTCAGCATATTTCCTCAAATTATGAAGTCAAATGTCGATGTGTGCAGGCAATTATCAAATGTTCCGCCATTTTGTAGAATGTAAAAATATTGATTTCATAGTCAGGAGCTTCAAAATGATGTATCATGAGACCCCTATTTCCATTTAATTTTTTTTCCAAATGGCACCCAGTCGCCACCTTGAAATTTTCATGTGTCAATTCTACTACAAAATACAGTATTAATGAATCTATTTCATCATCCCAAGTCCCAAGTTTCAATTTTCTGAGTTGACACGTTCAAAAAATAAAAGGGGGGCATTAAAGAAATGCAATGTATGGTGAGTGGTATTGGTTCGGACTTCTATTGTCTAAATTATTAATTCCATTGAAATCGTTTGCTGAGAACGAAAGGATAAAAATATAAAAAACAAATCAAATAGGGTAATCAAATCCAAACAAAAAGGTTGAAATCGATTTTTTGGTCGAAATTGAATTGAAGTTTTGATTGATCAAAGAAAATAATGTTGTGACAAGAAAATTGAGATATTAAAATATGAAATATCAGTTAAAAAAATTGAGATATCGAATATGAAAAATTGGTCAAAAAAATGTAAATGGAGAAATGAATGAAATAATATGAACAAATGTTGAAACCAAGTTTCAAGTTGAGTGTACTCACTACGTTTCGATTGCTGCAATCATCTTCGGGTGATGACTGACAACATTTCGAGGTATGTCAAAAATTCCTTGTATCAGAAAAAAACTTTCTGATCAGATTTGTGCAAGCACCTCAGCTGCAACAACTGTTTGCAGCTCTTCTTTGCAGCGACGGAAAATAATTCGATGCTTATTCGGAATATGTTTGTTGAAATCTTCAGGGATTAGAAGTTAATTTTTAAAGGGATAAAAAGTGCCACTTCAGTCTTTCATATCAGGGATTGGAAGTAAACTTTTAAAGTGCATAAAAGTTTATACACCTTCCTTTTGATGAAGAGTAGCGTCACTCAAACAGTTTTCATCAAAATGTACGAAAATTAATACAGGTAATAGAGAATTTTGCTTTGCAAAATTAGGCAGGAGTTATTTTATTGCATGGATAGTTGCAGTCTGACGTACTCAACCTAAAAACACAAAATACTTACAAAAATGGCGAACGGAAGTGCCGCCATTTTGTGAAAAACCGTTTGGGCCTCTATCTCCGTAACCGTGCACTTTAGGCGAACAATTATCAGGACCTTTTTTATAGATAATTAGATTTCCTATCTTTTTTATCCAATGATTTTCTTCGTAGCACTTACCGTTCACGACTTATATTATTATTACTTTTTGTTTATTCACTATTTTACCGATATCTCTTTAAATAATTGTTTAAACGATAAATTGTTCGAAAAAAAACTTTTAAATCGATTGATTTTCCACAACTTTTATTCAAAACTTTTTTCTCTAAAGTTAATATTTTTGAAGTTACAACGCGTTCAATGTCGTTCTACAGAGTACAAGGTTATTAAGAACGAAGTATGCATAGCGTAATGATGTAGCGAATCCGATACATAATACAAAAAAATTGATTTCAGAATTTTTTTGATTTAATAAATGAATAATAATTCAAGTTCTTACCTGCAAGAAATAGCGAATACCCATTAAAATTTTTTCTTTGTATTTTTTTTTATACAATTTAATATTACTATAATAATTTAAAAACTACTACCATAATTACACACGCAAATAAAAAAATGGAATATTTATCGAAGAATATATGTGAAATTTATTTTTACAAATGTACACCAAAATGAATCATATGTCTTCTCTGACTCTTTGGCGTTTCGAGGGTGGTGAATTTTCGATGTTGGTTACATTCTCCTCTTCCTCTTCGTTATCTTCGTCAGTGGCATATAAAGATTGTAACGCCTCTATTAATTTGTCGTTAGAATCATCACCAATATCTTTATCGATGTCGCACAATTCTGTGTTGTTGACGATTACTTTCAGCTGATTAGTGCACGTTTTCTCTGTGCAGTTCTCACAGATTACCGTACAGTCCAATCCTGCTTTTTGGCACCCACAGGCTCTGCCACAGCCAGTTCTGCATTTGCATGAAATGCACTCTAGTTGATCTCCCACATACAAGACGATTGAAATTAACGCGTTGTAACTTCGAAAATATTAACTTTAGAGGAAAAAGTTTTGAATAAAAGTTGTAGAAAATTTATCGATTCAAAAGTTTTATTATAAACAATTTATTGTTTGAACATTTATTTAAAGAGATATCGGTAAAAAAGTGAATAAACAAAAAGTAATAATAATATAAGTCGTGAACGGTAAGTGCTACAAAAAAAATTATTGAATAAAAAAGATAGGAAATTTAATTATCTATAAAAAAGGTCCCGATAGTTGTGGGCCTAAAGTGCACGGTTACGGAGATACAGGCCCAAACGGTTTTTCACAAAATGGCGGCACTTCCGTTCGCCATTTTTGTAAGTATTTTGTGTTTTTAGGTAAGTACGTCAGACTGCAACTATCCATGCAATAAAATAACTCCTGCCTAATTATGCATTATGGACACGAGTAGCTGGCTCCCTATTACCTGTACTAAATATCAGACATTGATATTTTATCCGATTAACGTTACAGTTATTGGTTGCTAGGCTGTGCGAGCTGAGTGTCTTGCTTTTTAAACCCAGTTTAGGTCTGTGACTTGGATATCCCAGAATCGACTCGATAGTGCTGTAGGTTTTCAGCGCTTCTCTTCAGTTGCAAGCAAATTCACTAGGTACCGATAAATTAGTAAGTCGCCTCGGCCTTGGTTTAATAAGGGAGAATATTGAAAATTAGTTCACAGCACATTCAATAAAGACTTGTAGAGGAAGAAGTGTCTGCAGTTTTCGTGAAAACATCCTTTGGATGATAAGATTATGACTCAGTTGTATGTAGTCTTCTTCACGTTGAAGCTGAAGGCCTTAAATCATCAACTGAGTAGTTGGCATATCAAAGGATAATTCATTGATGACTTTTCTTTCATTTCATCTTCGAAAACATTTTTTAGCTTATATCATTACCTTCTGAAGAAAATACACTTTTCATCAATTTTTTTGAATATTTTGAAACATTTTCTTCTGATATGTGGAATTTGTGGAGATTTGAATTATAGACCCAAAAAATATTGTTACCTACTTTTCAAAGGTTGCTCTGACCCTATTTAAAATGATAATGTTGATGGTGAAATGAAATGAACCAAACGTCTCATTGGAAGTTGGTTCATATCAGATTATATCAAAAGTTTCTTTTTTTTAAGCCATTCGAAATTGAGGAGGTAAAGCAAAAATCAAAATAGGGTAATTCTAGTTATTGGGGGATATTTCAAAAACAACAACTGATATTTTTGAACTTAAAATAGAGTGTTCTAGTAGCCTAAAATAGGAAACGTTTGTCCAATTTAACCGACCTTGTGGGTATTACTGTTTCAGAGATAGCAAACTCAAAACTGGCCTTGAATAAAAATATCTAGTGACACCATAAAATGGGATTCCAATGTGGGAATTTGGTTTTCAAGATATAAAAAATTTGCCATTTTCAAAATAAATCTATAAATAATTAGATATAATCTAAAAATTGTCAGAAATCCTTCAGAAAAGAGTTCTCACTTTCAACTCTGCATATCTCAAATTTCAAATCTCTAGTATCACCTCACATTTCAGTCTCCTTTTTTCATTTTTCAAAACTTTCCTTTCACTGATTTGCACAAAACATGATTGAAGTAAATTTCATATATTAGACCACATGCAATATTGAGATATTTTCTAGATAACAATTAACAAACTGATACATCACATCAGTTTCCACACTGGACCTAGTAGCACATTTTTTTAGTCATTAACAAAGGGGGCAGATGGCAGCATGTTTGTTCAAATACATAGAAATGTCATTATTATATTGTGGGGGATGTTATGTTACATCAAGGCTCAAACTGCTGAAAAAATATACATTCTTTTCACACAGGCTCTGAATATAACCAATCTATATATGCATAAATCATGAACAAAAATGGTAGGTTTTCAACTATCAATGAGGTTTCAACTACCCTGTGAGGCTGTAATGAATAGATCTTGGAAGAACCAAGCATTTTCTGTCAAAGACATTCAATGATCAATTTAATTCCTGCTTGCCCTTCATGTCATAATCAAACCATAATTACACAACTAAAAGCAGTTTAATCATATATAAATATAACAGTATCATTTCATGAAAGATAATAAAATATCAACAGAGTTATCTCAAATGAAGTTGATAATAGAGTTGTATAAAAATATCATCAAAGTATTTATTTGAATTTTATCAGCCTTATTTTCAATTGATAAAACTTGCAATATAAAACTCCAGGAACATTCAAATCTTTCAACATTCACTTTAAATTCATATAAAACCGAGGGGTGTTTCACTTCGGAAATCCAGTGTACAAAATTCAGTAGAAATCTTGTTGAAATCCAGAAATCCCATATGAAATCTTCTGAGAAATCCTGAAATCCACTAGAAATCCTGATTAGGTGTACAAATTTTACTTAAGTGAAACACCCCTCGTATAAAACTAAAATTATAAATAGCTAGGATTTGAGCAGAAGAGATGGGCTCAGAGATTCCAAAAGAAAAATCAAGCATTTCCACAGAAATGAATTCTGTAAACTGAATTAGAAGATAAAGGATCCTGTAGCGTTCCATTGCCAAAATATCCTTCCAAACAAAACATCTCATCCAACCATGAACTTACAATCTCTCAATCATGATAGAAGAAGCACCTCCTCCTCCATTACATATAGATGCAACTCCTTTCTCTCCGCTCTTGAGAGCGTGCACCAGATGAACTACAATTCTGGCCCCTGACATACCGATGGGATGTCCCAAGCTAACTGCTCCTCCGTGTATGTTCACTTTGGTAGGATCCAATCCCAGAATCTGTTGATTGGCAACGACAACAACACTGAATGCTTCGTTGATCTCCCACATAGCGACATCCTCCTTTTTCACTCCAGTTTTCTCCAACAACTTTGGAATAGCTACTGCTGGAGCAATGGGGAAGTCGACAGGATCGCAAGCGCCATCTTGAAAGCCCACAACTCTAGCTAAAGGTTTCACATTGAGGCGTTTTGCAGTTTCTGGAGTGGTCATGATAAGAGCAGCTGCTCCATCATTCAGAGTAGATGCATTTCCAGCTGTAACTGTTCCGTTTTCTTTCTGGAAGACAGTTGGAAGTTTGACGAATTTTTCAAAATTCACCTTTTTATACTCTTCATCTGTCGATAACACAAAATCTGGTTGGCCTTTCTTCTGTGGTACACTCACAGGAACTAACTCTGACGCAAAAGCGTTATTTTTGTAAGCCTCTGCACTTCGTTTGTAGCTATTCATGGCATATTCATCTTGTTGCTGTCTACTAATGCCTAATTTTTTGGCTGTGTTCTCTGCACAGTTACCCATGTGGAATTTATTGTAAACATCTATTAGGCCATCAATAACAACTCCATCAGTTAGATGCACCCCACCATAAGGCGTTTGGCCCCTTTTTAAATAGTATGGAACATTAGACATGGATTCCATGCCGCCAGCAAGGACTACATCCTGGTCACCGAGTTGCAAACTTTGAGCCCCAAACATAATGGCCTTCATACCTGATGCACAAACTTTGTTCACAGTTGTACAAATTGTAGACTTTGGAAGGCCTGCAAATAGCGTTGCTTGTCTTGCGGGGGCTTGCCCTACACCTCCTTGGCAAACGTTTCCCATGTATACTTCTTTGACTTCTTCCTTTGGAATGCCTGCTCTTTCAATTGCTGCTTCAATAGCAACAGCTCCCAGTCTGGTTGCTGATAATGGTGCAAGTGGTCCCATAAAAGTTCCCATTGGTGTTCGGGTAGCTGATATAATAACAACCTCATTTTTGGGCACTGAACTAAACAATCGACGGCTCAATTGGATTGCCTGCAAAACAAAATTAAAAATGTCAAAAAATTAGTAGAATGAGGTGTCTAGATATTTCACATTTCATGTCAAAAAGGATTGTTGAAATAGTTTTCAAAAAGATCATTCGTAATTTTTAGTACCTTGAATGGTTTTGTGTAAATCATTTTGTGGATCTTCTTATGAAAGTTGTAATTTTGCTTCAAATGAGGCTCAGCCTACGTTGAGCTAAATGATCATAAGCTCAACTTTTCACATCGACTTCATCAAATTATCGATGAACTTTGAACTTTTAATATATTCACAACACAGCAGAAAACAAACAAGATAATATATTCCTTGATATTTATTCACAAATCCAGAGCAAGCATTGCTGGCGCTCAAAGAGAGCAAACCTAACTTTTATTTTGAAAAAAATTTTTACGATAATAATAAGATTTAGCTACAACTTTCATGAATCCATGGGACTCTGCCCCTAGCCCTAGGCGAAATGCGAGGCGAGACTGCGAAGTACCAAAGAATAAAGAATATTCTGTGTAATAGGTGATAGATAACTGTTAAGTCACAGCATAGGTAACAGTAACCTATGTTATGTTACCTATACCTATGATTTAGTCACAAATTAGAGAATATATAATCTGTGTTTGGTGAATGGTGGTGTAGAGGTTGGCGTTGGGGCAAAAGCGCAAAAGGGCAAGAAGAAAAATAGAATATAGAATCCCTGGTGCGATCACTGATTCGATATTGTTTTATCAAATTCATCAGATTGTGGTGGTACTGGTGGTTTACATAAAAGTCGGTAGAGGGTGTAAAAAGTAGGAATCGAATTAAAATCTGTCATTGATAGATTATAATCTGTCAATGGCGTATTGACTTGACAGATTTGAATCTATCAATTGCGTATTGACAGATTAAAATTTGTCAATGGAGATATTTTTTATATTAATAGTGACCCTAATACGCCGTCGTACAAATTAAATGAAATCATTAAAAAAATATAAGGTTATATGCTTCAAAAGCTCAAAACTCGTTCGTTTTTATATTTTATACTCAGATTCAGACAGATCCAAAATTCCGATGGTACGACGATCCGATTGGCGAAGCAAGACAAGCGATACGACATCTGGTGTACAGATCTGAACTATAACTAGTCAGTAGTTTGCTTTGTTTACATATGAGAAAGTGGTTTGATTTCTTCATTTATTAGGCGGATTTTTAAACTATAAACTTCACAATGTATAACTACACCGGTCTAAACAAGAATGATTGAATAAAAATAACCACAACAAATCTTGACTACTGACTTTCTCTAGTTCGACTTTATCCGCGCTGTCGCTTCGATCTTAAAACATTATACCATTGGTCTAAATTTAAATTTAGCCAACACCCAGTCTGCTCAGTCTCTACTTGCTATACTACACCAAGAATAAACGAACTTAGCTTATTGACAAAAAAAGCTGCGTTCTAGGTGAGGCTCGAAACGACCCTGGTACGCATTCACTCAATGGCTGCGTCTAACAAAATACAGCGGATAAGCTGCTTCACAAAACTTGACATTTCACCATGGAAAACTGTCAAATTTTGTGCAGCAGCTTTGAGTGTTGTAAGCTGTTAGACGCAGCCAATAACTTTATCGCATTTCTTTTGAAACTTGGAGTGAGTTCTGTAGTTCTGTTATTGTTTTCAATGGCATGGCATTGATAATTGATGCACTGGCACTGAATTGACCTGCTCGCTCGATCGGGCTTCAACTCGAACGTAGCATAAGTGTCAAGTGTCTACTGTCACTGTCGCTAGTTTTGTTTTGGTTCCGACTGACGACAGTTCTAAAACAGTCCGTAGTTGTCGCACAGTTATATATTGGTGGAAGGTTCGCCCATATCTTTCCAGCACACAACTGTGCAACTATTTCGAACCGTTCTAGAACTATCATCACTCGGAACCAAAACAAACCAAGTGTCAGATCTCATAATGTACAAAGGCAAACAGCGAACACAGAACACACTCATTATTCATAATTATTAATCATAAATATCATATTTCACAATAATTACACTTTTAGGTTAGATTCTATAACTATTTCATTATTTGTTTATATGAATTACTTACAGGGTTTAGTGTAAGTCACCCACTAAAACGCCCCAAAAACAATATCACAATATCTTAACTTGAAAAAAAAAACTCCCAATGAGCAACGGATTCGTCAACTGGGTACACGCAATTCAGACATCAGTACAAGCAGGCTTTAGAGCAATGGCAGGTAGATCTTCAAAGAGAAAAACGAATTATATTCCTGTAGACGAATTCGAATTTCATGATCCTTGGGATACAGAAACTACCAATGGACTATATCTGAATGATGTGTACATTCCTGAAGAAGTAATTATGAGTATACTCAGCTATGTTCCACCCAAAGACTTATTAGCTCTTACTTTAGTTTGTAAGAAGTGGTGCAATCTAATAAAATCTGATTCTATGTGGATGGACATATATAACAGGCAAAGTCCCCGAAAAGCCAAGAATTTACCATGGTTTATTTATTATTGCTATTTCACAACAGATAATTTCACAAACTTAATAAAGAATGGAAATGGTCAGGATGGGTTTAAGCACTGGAAGATACTGAGAAACTATGGTGATCAATTCAAAATAGAAAATCCACCTCAGGGGTCAGACCCATTGCCTCCTGATGTTCCAGAATTTTATGGACATACTGGATGTTTTGCTACTTCTTATTATGAGTGTTATAAAATACAGGTGAGTATTTGATAGTGTTTAGGAGGGTCACCACTACCAACATCAATTTCAAATTTGTATTTTATGAAATTTGGCTCAAACAACTGATAGCATTTAGTCTATCCATTTGAAACTGAATCAGGTCAGCTCGAAGATTTCATTTAGTGCAGGACAACGTACCCAATCTCATTCATTTGAAATATTTTCAATTAGTGTACAAACTGTTTTTGTAAAGATTTGTTTGAATTATGCACTTGATTTCGAAAATATTCTCATTTTTCACATACTGAACATGAATCTGAATGAGGCATTCTCTCTTCATTGGGAAGTTCAAGCCCTTCAAAGGTCACAGAAGTAGTGTAGTTCATGATATTATTCATTCTGTCACCTATTTGAGCCTATCTGGTATATTTTACTGAAAATATATACATAATTCCACAAGAGTACCATGATTGAACGTACAATGAAGAAGTAATTTCATTGTGTTTTGACCAATTCCCTCCAATATCTCATTCTTCCTGTGATCACTTTCAGGAAATCTTGCTTGAAAATAAACGCCTCATGAGGTATATTATGAATAAGTTCATGCCCCACATCTATGTCAGTGAATGGATGGCCGGGAGATTTGATTGTGGTTGTCTATACCGTCTGGGAATTCGAGGATTTGGTGAAAAATGTGAGACAGATACAATTTCAAGGACTTCTACACCATCTTCGGAAGACCAAGAAGAAGAAGAATATGTACGTCTTTTTGAAATGAGTGAAGAGGTCAGAATAAACCAGTGGGAGGGGAGACAATGGCAAAAGGTAGGTTCCACTTTGATATTAGGGAATGAAAAGGCTGTTCTTACTTTTGTATTGACGAGAATCATTGGGAGTCAACTATACAATTTTATTGAACTTCAACATTGATACTATTGCCAAGGGTCTTTTTTTCACATCAGGTTGACTCTCATAACAGAAAAAATATCATATTTTCTTTCCTCTCTTTTGGAAGCAGGGATCAATAAAAGTAGATTTTTGATTCTCCCTTGGTTTGAGAATTCACCTGTTTTGGAAAAGAGGTTCTTTATCATTAGTTGAAAAATGACCTTTATCAAATCAACCAATAGTGAAGCTCGGATCAGAAGCCCTGGAGCAGCACCGTTCCAAAAGAATGCTGTAAATCTATTTTGTAGTCTACAACATAGGTTGCACTCTTCATTTTTTTTTTGGAGACTATTAGTTGATAACTTAAGTAAAATTGGTGAACAAAATGTTTTGACCTTGCACATAACATAGACACAGACAGTGCAATCTAAGTAATTAGTTTAATGTAAAAAGGTGAGGACATGCAGAAATAAGAAATATAATGTAAGAAATATGTTCAATGACCCTTGTTTGTAGAATCGACCGATATTTCACGACCTATGTTACAGAGAGCCAATGATTAAATATACACATTATATGAACACATAACACATTGTTGACTTGTTTGACGTTTGACAATGATTTTCAAGTTTAACACCCCGTTTCGACAATGCAATTTTGTCGCTGCAACTTGCCGCTCCGAGATATGTCATCTAGCTGTCAGTTTGCATTGCCAATATTAAAAAAAACACTGAATGTTACCAAGATGAACGTCTACATTATCACAACTGATATATAATTTCATTCATTTCTTATAATTGATATTGTGATTAAATCACCTTATTACTGAACTTGATTCCTCAAGTCTCGAAAAATAACTGAAATGATCAAAATCAATATTCTTTACAATGATGCCACCACATATTTGTGGTTTGCGGCAACAAATTCACCATAGAAATAACTAAGTCGCTGCAACTTATCGCACCAAAAAAGATTCATGCAACAAAAACTTGCATGAACACACGCAATTTTCTGGAGTTGCAGCGACAAACTTGCATCGTCGAAACGGGTGCGCTGCGTTACACCCACATTTCGTAACACCCAAAGTGCTTAACACCCAAATGTCATAACACCCAAATTTCGTAATGCCCACATTCTCCGAACATACCCGAATGATGCACTGTTGCAAAATTTACTGGATATTCTGCAATTTCCTGTTAACTCAATCTAACTTAACCTAACTAACCTAACCTAAAAGAAGGATGCATTTGGCAACAGCGCATCATTCGGGTATGTTCGGTGAGTGTGGGCATAACGAAATTTGGGTGTTATGACATTTGGGTGTTACGCACTTTGGGTGTTATGCACTGTGGGTGTTACGAAATGTGGGTAGAACGAGATGCTCCCGTCGAAACAGGCTATTATTCTGACTGGAGTAGTCAGCACCACAAGTGACGTCACAGGCGCATAGCGCATGTGTTAATTGTCCATTATGAACAGTGTTGCCAATCGGAGCGTAATTGTGCGATTTGCGCACAATTTTGAACGTCTTCGCACAATGATCGCATCCTGAAATAAAACGCACATTTTTGCACAATTCACAAAAAAATCAAAACAAATATTATTCAAGTTTACGGCATACAAATTATTCTCAGCGGGATTTTAAGAGAAGCGATACGCCCTCTGAATGAGAGTTTCATTGTCGAAGTGGTGGAATTTGGTTGAAATCTTGATCGAAGTGGCTGCAATGTTATTTTGGGATATGATTGAAATTATAATTAATATTTTTGATAAGCTCAACTCATGAATGAGTTCCACATGAAAATTGAAAATATCCTGGAAATGATCGCTTACCAATTACTTATACGGTTTAAAAATTTCAAGCGATGTCAAATTCCTAATTAGGAAAAGTTGTCAGAGTGGTGCTTTTCAGTTGAAGTTTTTTCCGAAGAGGCGTTGCGATCTTAATCGAATGAAAGTGTGAGAAGAGAATAATAGGTGTTTGATCGATTCGACGATTTAAATAGTATAAATATATTTGAAAACACTGTATACACTTTTGATGAAAATTATTTTAACAGAGCACAATTATCCCAACAATAGCACTTTCACACAAAAGGTTTCTACTTTTAATTCATGTGATACGGAAAAGTGATATTTGGGATTTCAATTTGAGATCGCAGCACCATTATGGAAAAAAATTCAACTGATTAACTGATATCAATTTTATAATTATTGTACATAGTTTTGAAAAATCGCATAATTTCGGATGAAATCGCACAATTTTGGATGGGGAGGAGCATAATTTCATTCTTTCCCCTTGGCAACACTGTATGAAAGAATAGAAGCTATGAACTGACAGCCATCCTATGTAGTGTATAATCATTAGATAGCACTAAAGGATTATACAGTGTGTCGCACTCAAGATGAAGACGCCCCTTTATCCTAGTAATTCTTGAAAGCAGAGATTCGATTTTTGATACAGGCGTAGACCTTTTTAGTGGCCTATCAGGGCCAGTTCATTGTTACTTTTCAAAATTCTGCCAGTATTTCAGTGGGTAATCCAAACATTGCCTAAATGCAGCAATCCTTGTGACATAACTGAGTTTTGTGAAATATTGATATGCTAAGTGCACTCATTACAATTAAACCAAAATGTAAATACATGTTACGACAGTTGGGCTCGGAAATAAAATCTGGGAGGAGACGGGTTGGCCGAAAGTTTTTGCAGAAAATATTTTCTGAATTTTTCTAGGTGTAGATAGAAGTTTTCCCCTTTTCTCTCACTTTCTAATTGTAGGTCTCTCTTCTGGTGAAAGGATATCCTAAAGATGTAGAACGCCTAAGTTTCGAACACGAGGGTAGAGATGATCTATTCTGGAAGGGACATTATGGCAGCAAAATGGCAGGCGGAGTCCTAAGATTTGTTTTTGAAAGTATAGGACCGTTAGAAGATACAGGAGTAAGTGAAGCAAGAAGGCTTTACAGATGAACGAACAGAAGTAGCCAAAAATGTTAATTTATTCCAAGAAGATATTTTTTATTTATAAATAATGATTCACTAGTTTATGAGATAGAAGAAGATATTTTATACTTTTTGTATTTTTAAATTTGGTAGTCGTTTCATATTCGTAATATTCTTGATGGATTTTTTCACAGCTTAACGCAAACGGGCAATTCACCGATATTACGTTGCGCATTGCTGGATATGAGAATGCTTCAGATATATTTTGGTGGCACTTCAATTGGCTCAATGTAATTGTACAGGTGACATCTTTTTCTATCGGTTGTATCAGAACGAACAGGCTAATAAATCAAATAGCCAAGATATATTCCATGGATACATTTATGGTTGGCATGAAATTATGATGAGCCAAGTGATGTGTCGTCTTTGAATATTTTCTGATATTCAGGGCTATTCACTAAGTAGAGTGGTTATCGCAGTTGCTAACCGTCGTAGCAACTCTGATAATAACTTGCCATAATGACGGTGGTAAGCTGTTTTTTCTTAACAAGATATCTAAAGCAGTTGCCTGTGAACCACTACTCACAGCAACTGGTCATTATAATAGCAACTTAACTTGAAAAGTGAATACCAATTTCGCGCTTAGCAACTGACCTTGAACATAACGACAATTTTTAGTCGCTATCCATAACAACTCTGCTTAGTGAATAGCCCTGATTATTTCATCAGTACTAAGATGAATAGAAATCCCAGAGCGGCAAAAGCTCTTGACACTTATTTCAGTGTTGGCATTAGTCTGTAGTAAGATGCCTAGAAATCCTGTTGATTCAAATGATTAGATTTTTGTGGCGAAAAAAACAATCGACGCTTTTAAAGGTTTCCCTTATTTTTTCGGTAGAGGGCGTTATGTTCCCATTTTTCAAATTCGATGACAAGTGTCAAGTCAATTCAGTTTGAAATTTTGATGTTTACGATGTTTTTATCGTGTTTATTTGTTGATTTTATTGCTTTTAAATATCGAAACGTTGTTACTGGTATCTCATTGTCCACCCATTATCCTTTAGGTTGCGATCTCTTCTCGCTAGCCAATCAAATAAAAGTGGAAAAACCCGACTGCACATTTTCACTTAGTGCAAATTTAGCTTCAGACAAGACTGACAAGAGCGTGTTGGCGAAATCAGTACATATTGTACGGAAACCTCCAAAAGCTCAATTATCCACCAAAAATCAAGCAATCCAGATTTCGCCACTTTCATCCCAAACTTCCACAGGTATAAGTAAACGCACCAGGGTTTTCAGGCATCTTAGTCTGTAGATTGAGCTCAAGTCAAAATTAGTCAAGTCTCGTTCGAAAATTGAAACAACTCATATGTGCCAACGAAATTAATCGTAAATAAAGCTTACAACTTCTTCATAGGGGATGCCATTTCTAAAGTATTTCAAAAAACTTTACTGAAAAACATCAGCTATCTAAGAGGCCATGTATATAATTTTCGAAAAAGTATCAGGCTTTCTGTGCATCTTGGTCAGTACTGATAGGGCTAGTCATGTTAGAAGGGAAATGAAGAAAAATGTATCTGTTGATAGCATTTGAAGGCATATTTGAAAAAGTTGAGGTTAAGACAATAACAACCTTAGAGTCAACATTAAAATCGGTTACTACCAAATATATTTTTATTTCTCAATGTCAAAACTCATTTTATTTATTCTTTTTACTTATGTATCTCATTGATTGATGTAATGAAACAGTTGTCTTTGCATAAAAATTGATTGTTGTCTCATAATATTTAGCTTGAGCTAGGCTGTGTGTGATACCTACTATTAATCTTTGGTAGGTGTTAAATAACCAGAATAAAAGTTTCAACTCGATAAATATATTTTATGATATTACTCACAAACTCTAAAAACTCAATATTGAAATTATGTTGTCCATAATAATAGTCCTCCAGTCAATATTTAAATATTTCTCTTTTCTGAAACTTAGTAATTGGTTGTAATTTTTGTCTTGCGTAAACTTTGTGTATTCAGTATCTGTTCGGTACCTTCCTTTTCGTGCTGTTATGCTTCATACAGAAACAAAAACGTTGCGTTGTACTTAAAGTATGTATTCTTTGTATTATAAATTTTATTTACTAGTTGCCTTGCTTGCGAAAAATGTTTCTTCTTTTATTTTGTTCTATTGTGGTCCAGTGCAATTTTGTTATTCATGTTTCTCATTCCAAAGAATTAATATAATCATTTCTGGGTTCAAAGTGTTATAAAGAACCTACTTTCTACAATATTGTGCTGATTCTTTTATATCTACTCATTTACTGAATATAACTCTAATGCTGTTATACAATATATTATAGTTTTGTACAGTGTTAAACACTGGAGATATATTTTTGCATATTTTAGATTATGGAAATAAAATTACTTGTTTTTAATGAATTTTATTTGCCGTTGGGGTAAAGAACGTTAATATTGAATTCCAATCATTGAATCAAAAATGAATGAAATCATATATTAGTTGTGATAATGTACCTTGGTAACATTCAGTGCTATTTCTACTCCAGTCTATGACGGTAAAAAAAGTGTAAACTGTGTATTTATCCCATACATACCGATTCGTATGAGAATTTGTATATAGGTTCTACTTACCCTCTATTTCAAAATCTACCCTGTGCCGAGGGTTGCTTTTTTTGGAGGGGGGATAAAAACCACCCCTATTCGAAAAAAAATATCAAAATTTTATTTTTTGGATTGAGGTGGCCTTCACTTGATGGAAATCCATAGTTATTACGCTATAAGGTAGACACTATTAAATTTTAGATGGAGCATGTAATGAACTGAAATCATATTTATATCGATAAAATCAATCAATTAATAATTTTTAATATGATTAATGGTTCAGTAATCAATGTCAGCACTTGAGCCCCCACCCCTTATGACAGAATATCATCAGAAAATAATAATTAACATGATATTTGGCAGTTATTCAACTTATTCAGTATCTATTTGCATTTCATTTGAGATTAAGCTTCTATCTACCATCTACTCCAAAGTTGAGGTTGTACCTGGGGTTGATTTTTATTATCAGAGGTGAAAACTACCCCTATTCAAGAAAAAATACAAAATACTAGTTTTGAGCGTGCAGTCATCTGTAAATACGTTGAATTAACCTTGATAGACAATTTCTGATCTATTGAACAGGTTCGACCCCTAAAAACCACCCCGATGATAGTTCTCATTAAAAAGCATATCGGAATTGTTATTGAGTAACCGGGAAACATAACTATATGAAAATTCAGATTGAGACTACTTAAAAGTTACCTCTGTACTCGGGGTTGCGTTTGATCCCATTAAAAAAAAGTTAAGTCTAGATTTGGATATATTGAAATCATATAGTTCCACTAGTCCTAAAATATAGTTACTATGTGTATTCTTCAATGTACATACTCTAATTTCTACAAAAATTGTTTGTTTTTTTTCCCCATAACTCGCTTAGTCTTTGAGCAATCAAATCCACCAAAAAAGTATTTTGTAGCTTTTTTCAAGAGCTATAAGCTCATTTACATGATTTTTTGTTTCAGATTATATTTTTGAAAAGGCTCAAAAAAGGTACTTTGCGCGAACCCTCACAATATTTAATTGGCCATATCTTACTCTATTTCCATCCTGCAGAAAAAAATGAAATACCAAAATTTTCAGAGAAGAATAACCTTCAATTTTGTACTCTAGAAAATTTTGCATATGATCAATACTTGTGAGTTATTTCGAAGAAATGGTGATTTTTCGCTAAATTACGTATATGATTTTTTCTCTTCAATCTAAATTTTTTTCCAAAACTACGTACTTTCAATTGATGAAAAACTCAGAACTCATAAGAACATGAATGAAGTGAATTATGGAGTAACAATGATTTTTTTCAAAGAGGGGAGAAGAGAGGATGAGTTATTCACAATTTTTTCTCAACGAAAAAATAGTATTCAACATTATTTCCTTTATACCCTCGGTCAGTTTTGATGCTAGAAACTTTTATAAATAACAAGAATAAAGGATTTTTGAAGGACTTCAAAAAATGTCCAATGCGTTTTTCCCGAAAAATGCTTTGGTTATTGTAGGTACGTAAAAACTTTCCAGTTTGGCGTTTGAAAATACCAATCAACTTTCAACAATCAATTATTCAGTTTGTAGTGGGTTTGCATACATCACAAAGAAACGATCGCCTTCGTTTTTTCAAAAGCTATAATTTTGCTCTTCGCAGGTTTTTCGATTAGATGCATATTTTTCCAGTTATTCGCGAAAAATGATCTGAAAACGTGTTTTTTTTGCCTGAAAACCGACAATTTCACTCGCGAATTAGTCGAAAAAGTATTATTCAGAAAAAAATTTATTGAACAAAAAGTGCTTAGAATTAGCCAATCTATTGATTTTTGCACTTATTTCCAATAAAAAAATGTTCACCCCCAAGAAGGGGTGGCATCCACCCCCCAGGGAGAAAGCAACCCTCGGCACAGGGTAGATTTTGAAAAAGAGGGTACCTATATGTAGATCCTGAAACCAAATTTTCATGCGAATCGGTGCTGTATGGGATAAATACACGGGAAAATGGTCATAGACTGGACTATTCTAAATATTGGCAGGTTGGTGACGTTACACGCAGTTGCCGCGAGAAATTGTAGCAACAACTAACGTCGTCGAAACAGGGTGATAGTTTCTTCAGGTGAGTTACAGTAAGAATAAGCTATTCCATGTTGAATCACGTATAGCGGTTTGGAACTGTCTTTTGAAAACAGCACAATAAAGTGTTATATGCTTGAGTTTTCATCAAAAAATCGGTCAACTCCATCAGTTTCGAGCGAAAATTGAAGGTTACGCAAAATCATTCATAGATGAAGACAATAGGTCCTGAAAATGTAATCAAGGACCCAATGCCGTCCAAAAATGGTGTTACATAATGGCTTTCAGTCAAGATTGTATGGAAGTAATTTCCAGCAATACATTCGTCAGTTTCAATCTATTTGGGCTTTTAATAATTTTTAAACTGAATCCTTATGACGCGATTTATTGGTAAGTAGTATATAGATGGATTAAAAAAAAAAGTTCGTGTAAGTCATGAAAACCCCTCCCAAATTCCGAGTCACTTGACCTCACTTCCCCTTTACAAATTTGAGGGGTTGAGGGTTGATGTTTACGAATTATTTTTGAGCTAACACTTTGTCCCTCTCGATATCAAAATGGAGGTGTTTAGTATTTTCAACAAAACATTTATTTTGCCAGGTGCTGAGGGGGGTGCAAATTTCCGTTGTGACACAGTGTATATTAAAACCAGTTTCTTTCACAGAAAAATTGCTGCTTTTGGGCGCACACTCATCATGGTAGGTTTCGGCAAGAAGGCCTTACTAGCTCTTTTCACAGCAGTCCTCAGGAAGTATGTATTATGGTAATTCGCAGACCTGTTGACCATGAAACGTGACAGAGCCATTCCCCAGTACAACAGATTTCTCAATATAAAATTTCCCTTTTACGCCATTCCTCATGAAACATGATGAATTGATGTTGAATTTGTATGAATTGTTCATCTTAGAGTTTCATGACATATTTGACTTTATTGGGACGGCTTTTGACAGAAAAGTCATACTTTTCAAAATAGCGATGCTATACGCTATTTTGACTCATTCACTTGAAAAATAGATATACCATTTTTCAACTTCTAGTTGAAGGGGTATGAGTATATTTAATGAAAGTAATAGTAGTTGCCTATAAGTTATTGAGAATTTCAAAAACTATTATCAATGCATTATTATAGTTTGTTTAACACTATGAGAATTTGAGTTATTTCCAGCATTTGTTGAATAGGAGTATACATATCACAATTGAGAATAATTCATGCACGCTTTTTTTAAGAATCTCAATTTGTGTCTCATAATTTAGTAAGAATTAAATGGAGAAACAATAATTGATGTGTTTGCAAAATTTATATTTCCAGTCAATCGGAAAAAAATATTTTACCCTGAAAAAAAAGCAGTATTTTCTATTTTCACGAAACGAAACACCGAAAAACTGTTCTGTAATATAATTATAACTGACAATTATCACCTATATCGTTACAGTAGTGATGTAGATGCATTTATATCAAACGAATTTAAAAAACGTTTGTGAAAACTGTCCAACAAACGTCTACGTTCTAGCAAACGAAACAATTAGTACTGCTCATGAATACATCATGTTTAGAGTAAGATGATTTATCACTCTGCCAATCAAAGGAAGCATGGTGATGGTGAATCACGTGATGTCACTCGGTTTCGGCAGATAGTCAAGTCGGCTATTGGAAAAAAATTCATATCTAGGTGGTTTCACCACTAAGGCACTAATTATCAAAGGGTTGAGGACCTGTCGAATTCGAATCTGTCTGAATCCAGCTCACACCACAATGGCGCTTCAAGGTCCCTGAAAACTCCGAGTACAGAACAAAGGCGATGTCATAGAGTTATTCTTCTCATTGTTTACTGTTCTGTGCTGCAATTGTCAATTTTGACATGTCAATCAAATCAAATGTCATGTTTGTGTCAGTGTCAGATCGTCAGCTGGTTTCTCAAGTTTATATAAGAAATTGGAACTTTTTTACTTTTAAATTTCTTCAATTTCTACAAATTGATGTTGTCCTACACTGCAGCTGACCTTAGAAAATATTTGTTGCCTTCTAAAATTTTGTATTCATGAAACATAGCCATAGAATTATTGTTTATTTGTTATAACCTAAAACCGGTGAAACTGAAAATGAATTTCGAAGAGAATCGCCTCCGAACTTTCAACAACTGGCCCAATAATGCCGCAGTTGACCACCTCAGGATAGCGAGGGCAGGTTTTTTCTCAACACACCAAGGTTTAGAAGTGGAATGTTTTGCATGCCACCTCAAAATATCACAGTGGAACTACGGTGATCAAGTAATGGAACGACACAGAACATTGAGTCCGGAATGTACTTTTGTATTGAACCCATCTACCTCTGGAAATGTTCCTATAATTCCACACAATATTGTATCTGTTAACTTTTCGAATCAAGAAGAATCCTTAGCTGCCAGATTGGCCTCATTCGAAAACTGGCCAATTCCACATATTGTTACACCTGAAAGTTTAGCTAACGCCGGATTTTATTATCTCAAAGAAGGAGACAATACCAAGTGCTCGTTCTGTAATGGTGTTGTTAGAGCTTGGGTCCAAGGAGATGATCCAGATCTAGAACATCAGAGGCATTTCCCTAATTGCCCATATGTGATAAATTTTATTAATCCCAGACTTCAAGGAATCCACATTGATGGGGCCAATAATACTAGCAATAGTTCGTCCGTGGGATTAAACTCCTTTTCGAATATAAGGGTGCTGGGTGATCAACAGAATTTTAATGAATTGGGAGTGCAAATTCATAAGGGTTCAAAGAGACATAATTATGCTACTGTCGAAGCACGCCTGCGTTCCTTTGGGTCCTGGTCAGCAGATTTGATTCAGACGCCTGAGGTGCTCTCCCTAGCTGGCTTTTACTATGAAGGTACAGGGGATCAGGTTAGATGCTTCTATTGTGAAGGAGGATTGAGGCATTGGGATCCACATGATGATCCATGGACAGAACATGCTAAGTGGTTTCCCAGATGTTCGTTTGTTATTCACGCTAAAGGACAAGAATTTGTAAATGCCTGTGCACAGGGTTTGGCAAGTCAAGTGGTGAGTACGATCAGTAATATTGTGTTATTGATTACAAAATCTAGGGTACCAAACTTTCAAACAAAATGCAGTTGAAAGAAAAGATTCCACTGGCTGATTAGTACAGGCACAAAATATCTAAGAATACTACTTCGAGTTTTCTGCATATAATTTTCAATATCAACTTTTCAGATATGATGAGATGACAAATATTTCATGATCATAACATTTGAATGTTGATGTTCGTGGAAGATTGCATTGCAGTTGTTTTCTTCCAAGGAGCATTCCTGGAAGTCTCACTGCTTCAAGGGTCAGTTCTACTGGAAGAGTTTGAACTCCCATAGGAGATCAAGGAAAATGAACTGAAAGTTCACACATGGGCGCCGTTACAAAAATGTTAGGGGGGGGCACATTTTTTTTTAAATCAAAGTAATGCATTAAATTGAAATGAAAATCCTTTTGGACAATACTTACGAGTGTAGTTAAAAAAAAATCGGTAATATTTAGGTCGCTATGAGCACCTTTTTTTTTTTAATTTTTTTGTGGAACTCGCGTGATTTGGTCTCCTCTACAAAAAATCCAAATGAAATTTTCGGCGGTCTCGTATATTTTTTGGGATAAAGGTCCGTTTTGTTGAAAAACTTTACTATTTTTCACATTAAATATCTGTTGTTTGAACACACAAAATTCGCCCTTCTTCTGATCAAACACCGCACACTATCTTATTCACTCGTTTTCAACATTTTTAAACAGAAAAAAAAACATCAATTTGAAAAAAAATCATTTATTTTCAAACCATAACGAATTTGTTGTGATGTCATAGTACAATGACAGTCGAAAGTGATGTATTTGCAGTGTTGCCGCTCTCATTGTTGTTGTTGTACTGAATGTATTCATGTTGACTTTTGGAGAAAATTTGATTTTTTGAAAAAATACTTAGTGGTTTTTCCGAGGGTTTTTCTGTTTAAAAATGTTGAAAACGAGTGAATAAGAGAGTGATTGGTGTTTGACCAGAAGAATGACGAATTTTGTGTGTTCAAACAACAGAAATTTGATATGAAAAATTGTGGAGTTTTACAACAAAATGGACCTCCGAAAATATACGAGACCGCAGAAAATTTCGTTTGGATTTTTTGTAGAGGAGACCGAATTACGTGAGTGCTCATAGCGAACGAAGTATTACCAAAAAAATCAAAATTAAAGTCGATATCGTGTCTTACGCGGCGTATGGACTGGAAAATCTAAAATCCAGGGAACCCCCCTTGCCCTTGAGAAACGGCGCCCTTGAGTTCACATTCATTTCCTATCAAATCTATAGTTTAGACTACATACGTTGTGTGAACTGACCTATGGAACCAGTAAGCACTGCAGAGATCAGCAAGTTATTCTGCTGAAAAGCTGCAATTCGTCAATTATTGCTTCGAAATATTAATTGTATTGAATCAAGTACTTGAACTTTTCCAATACACTTTGTCTACATGACGTGTCGATTTCTTTATCATAACATCTAGAAATGGAAGTTCATTGTTATGTTCTGTTCCTAAAGTGAACTTTATTGTTATTTCTTGTTTGTTGATATGAATAGTTTTCCCAAATATACATTTCCTAATTAGCTAATCTGCTAAGTACTTCAGGGTTGTAACCGTTTACATTTACGATTATTTTGGTGACAGAGTTAAAACCCAAGGTAACATAATTTCAACATAATTTGAATCAAACCTTGAAATAAATACAATAAATAAATATTATTTTACACTAGATAATATCGAGATATTGGTACTTGATTACTAATTTTGAAGTTTTTTTTTCATGTTATATTGAAACTTTTTACCAAAAAAATCAACAACTGGGCAATCATTCTGATAAAGCTATTGGGTTCATATAGAAAAATAAAGAAAATTTGAAGAATTATATGAAGTGGAATGAACAGGATGGAGACTATTGAATCTTATAACAGAGGTCCACTCTTGAGTTCAGTATGTTCAGTATGTACTATGAGTACTCTTTTTTTTAAGTTTATATTGCTCAAGTTGCTAAACAGAATATTGTTTGTATTTGCAAATATTATTTCCATGTGAAAGGTCTACTTGCAGATAAGCTGCAACCCTCCACAGGAATAAGATTCTCGTTCGCGGGGGCTCATTTATTGTTACGGCTTTGCCGTGCGATGTACCTGCACTTGCTGAAGCAGGAGTTCGAGTCTTTGGTCGACATCCAGCAGATGGCGCTTCGCCTTAGAGGTTCACACTTTCTACACAACCAGATTCAGATTATTGTTTCTTAAGGAACAGACCTTTCAAAATGTTTTGTGCCCACAAGTCCAGCTGAGTTCAACTGAGGAGACCTATGGCGGGTCTGAACAGCTGTTTGGCATCGGATTTGTGAGTGCAATATTTTGAACATGGAAATTCTGATGGGATAGTTAGTCAACCGCATGGAAATATCATTTGAAAAGGTGGATACTACGGATAGATGGCATCAGTGAGTTCATTTCCAAGACATGTCTTTTCTTACATTTTTCTTACGGAGGTCGTAGGTTGAATTCCATATTTTCTTGATTAGTTATACAAAATGTCAGAAGATAGCAATAAATTCAGAAACAGAAGTGGAATTTTGTATCAGCGTCGTATATCGTTCATATTCTGATGAATATTTTAAAGCTGAATTTTTCAATTTCTTTGTAAACTCCTATTGTCAACATTTGAAGCTTCATTAGTTTTTTGTCAACATTTAGGTCAAACTGGTGGCCTGGCGGGTATTGGAGTCCCGGTCTTCCCCTTGAAAAGCGGACGTGCTAACCCTACACTACCGAGACCACTAATGCTACGTTCGTGATGAAGCCCGATCGAGCGATCAGGACATTCAGTGCATTAACAGGGCTTTCAGTGCCATTGAAAACAATAGAACAGAACTCACCCGAGTTTCAGAAGAAATGCCATAAGGTTATTGAGTGCGCGCCTGGATCGTTCGGGCGTCAACACGAACGCAGCTCAAATGGATATATCGACTATATAATGTAGAATTGTAGATGGCGCCACAAAAACTTTTCAAATGCTTTTTACACAGGCATTGTCAAACTATCCTGTTTCTCTGCTTGAACACTGCTTCTGGTATGGGTGAATAATAATGATAACCAAACTTTTTTCATCATGATAATTCGATGTGACTGTCGTTAATATTAATATTTGTCCGCGTCTGGTCTTTTATTCTTTGAGATATAACTTGAAAATTTTCTTTCAGAGAGGCCTTCCCACTGAATAATTCTGATTGTATAACCGTCGGTTAGTTGAAAAAATACATAGATGTCACTTCAGTTGTCGGTTAGTTCAGAAAAAAATATACAGATGTCACCCATTTCCGAGGCCACTACGAAGTTGTCGCATATTTCATCGTTGAAGAACTGAAAAAATAGTCCGCAGTCCCCTTTATATAATGTGCGCATTCCAAGCACCGCCACTGTTCATAAACATTTACAGACGATGACATCGTACCTGTCACCGAGTCTCCCAATGTTATAAACAAATTACGATTTGACGAAGCTACGTGTGTGCATGCTATATCACAAGAAAACAAATGCATTTAGCGTGAGTCATTCTAGATGCAATCATTATTCTAGTAATTGCTGCCCATTCAGCTCGGCGTAGAAAAAAAGAACGGCCGTGAACGACGTATTCTCGCCTAGACGTTATGTAACGGTACCCAGAAAACGAGAAAATAAGTACCTATTCGGATGTTTCGAATCAATAATATATTCTTTTTATCAAATGTCAAAATTGTACAGCTCAACCCCTGGGGAAACGTCTGTATAAAGTCTCGATTGAAAAATATATTAAGTCATTTGAGTCTCTTTTGAGTCCTAAATACTCGTCTTCTTGAATATCCAAACAACAAAACATTCAGTTATTCAGGTATTTTTCATGTTCGACTCTTTTGTGTATAGCCCGCGGGCATGTTACGTCACATGACAACTGTCAATCAGCCTGCTGGACAAACAAATCGTATTTCCATAAACAACAATGGTAATTCAATAAGATCATAATTGCAATTCTGAGGAGATAAAAAATGTTTTGAACATACCGTTGCCCATTTCAACTTGTCAATACTCAAATCTGCTCTTCTAGTAGCCTGATTCCACAATTCACGTCTCTTTTCAGCAAGAAGATTATTATTATTCTTCACCGTTATGGATTTCGAAATGAAACACACACTTGGTTTTCGACATATTTGTCTGGCCGCACACAAGTAGTTGAGACGAAATCAATTTCAAGTCTAGGCAATGTACAATGTGGAGTTCCCCAAGGATCGGTCTTGGGCCCAATTTTGTTCTTACTTTATGTTAATGACCTTACGACACTTGACATTTCAGGAAGTGTCACCCTGTTCGCCGATGATACCACCATATTATGGAAAAAAGATAAGGAATCTGATCTTCATCTAATCATCAACACAGATATAATAAAGGTCAAAGAATGGTGCGATTCGAACCTTTTATCATTCAACATATTGAAAACCAAGATAGTGTCCTTTAAATGTGCAGTTGCTGATATTTCCTTAAACCACCAGATTATTGAAAACAGCGTATTTTCCAAATTTCTAGGACTATACATTGACAATGGTCTTAAATTCAATGAACATGTCAGAAACTTGAATAAAAAATTGTCCTCTGGTTGTTATGCTGTGAAAATTACTTCGAACGAACTAGGATACCCAACCGCAAAGTCAGTATACTACTCCTTGATAGAGTCTCATTTGCGATACGGTATTCCATTCTGGGGAGTGTGCAGTGGTAACGCTCTTCAGAGTGTTTTTGTTTTACAAAAACGAGCCTTGAGATACCTTTGTAATCAAAAATTTCGCGATTCGTGCAGACATCACTTCAAGCAGCACAATGTACTCACCGTTGTGTCTATATTCATACTTGAAACAGTGTGTCTAATAAATAAACATAAACAAAATTTTAATACAGAGAGTAAATACGCCACTCGTCAAAGTAATCAACTCAAACTACCATTACCGTCTTCCACTCTCGTTAAAGATTCAATTATATATAACGGCTGCAAAATGTACAATCACCTTCCAAATAATATTAAAGATTTACCGTCCGATGTCATTTTCATAGGATGCAATGATAGGTGATAACTGTGATATCATGTATCTGCTATTAGTTTGTTATATTTTAAATAAGTGACTGATTGTTTTGTTCAAGTTTAGTTTTATATTGTGGTGACAATTTTATACATATAATCAAATGTTTTTAATTCATTTTATATTTATATATACACGCTTTGTCAATAAGATATTATTCTTTGATAATAAAGCATATTTTGATTGATTGATATTTTTTCCATTGTCGGAAATAGAAGGGAATCGATGGAGTGAAACCTTAGATCTGCCGCTTCTACTTCCACGTTTTACAATCGCTCAAAATTGAGGCATCATCGAGAAAAAATACTTTGAAATATGACACAAATGCACAATTAGCATTTGAGGATCCGTTTGTTTGTCAGCAGGCAAATGCCATTCACTGTCGTCTGTCAGATATGCCCGCGGTCTATAAGTGAACAGATAATAACCAGACTTTTGTCATTTCATTATTGGATCTGTTTGTTATTGTAATAACTAAAATTATTGCAAATCCTTTTTTGAACAATTTGTCCATGCCAGTCTCAAACTACCCAAACAGTATGTTTTGGCTGACACCTGTCAGAAAACAACTACTCCCCTGGCTAATACCACGGTCGGATATAATGCAATGCCGTTCGCGGTATTAGCCAGGGGTGTATTTGTTTTCTGACAGGTGCCAGCCAAAACCTACTGTAGGTTGTTTGAGACTGGCCTGAACGAATTGTTCAATAGATGATTTGATTTAACGCCGGTCTTCAAGTATGCCCAACGACTAAGTCGAATATTTTTGAAATTATTGCACTTACAGTTGATTTTTTATTGAACCCCACTTTGCTGCATGCTCCAGACCATAGATGGAGTGCAACAAATATATATTCAATGGTTTGTTTGTCTATATTATAAACTCTATTGAAAACCCTTTGCTTAGGGAAAAGAAAAAACTTATAAGAAATGTAAGTCATATAGGACAATCAAACCAAACAAATAGGTTGGAATGGATTTTTTGGTCGAAAAATAAAATTAAAGATTTGAATGATCGAAAAAATAATGTTATTACAAAATAATCAAGATATTGATTTGTCACAACATTATTTTCTTTGATCGACCACACCATCAATTTTATTTTTTGAACAAAAATCCTTCTCAGCCTTCTTGTTCGGATTTGAGTGCCTAAGGCTGAATTCAGACAGATCCGAAATCCGATCATACGACGATACGATAGCTTTCTGATTGGTCTGAATTTGAATTTAGACCAAATAAGAAAGCTTTCGGATCGTCGTACGATCGGATTTCGGATGTCTGAATTCAGCCTTATTCGATTTGTATTCCTCATAAGTTTTTTTCCTTTATTAACAACAGGTTCCAATTGAGTTGATAATATGGACAATTTTGACACAAATAGCTGTAGGTGAGGACATTTCTGTATCTGTAATTGTTTTTATCTACACCCGTACTCTAATAATACACTTATATGCCCACAACCCGTTTTATAATGAAATCCATTACGATACAGATTTTCATTACGATACAGATTTTCAACCAATAGAAACCCTTTATTTTTCAATCAAGCATGATGTGCAAGCTTTGCATTTTGACCTTAGACAAGAAAATAATACAATCGAAAAATTATATTTTTCATTTGACAAATGGAACACATATGTTTTTATTTTCAACTGAAGTATATGGGTTCTCAGTTCCGAGTGGTCAAAGGCGCCGGCAGTGGAAAGTTACGCCCAGGTTCAATTCCTGACCTCGGCAGAATTTTTTTTTTCATTTTTTTCTTCTTTTCATTTCTCATTGTATTTTCCGTGGTTATACCATTAATTATAATTTTGTAGAATTTTTCAAAGAAATACGATTGATTACCTACTATTATTGTGTTCAATATAAATACCTAATAATATTATATTTTCAGTTCTTCATTATTTATTGGGTGTAGATAAAATAGCGTATGCAACTCTCATGTAATGATTATTAATACACTCGCATAAACCATGCGAAACTCACCTTCGGCTCGTTTCGTATCCCGGTTTATGCTCAGGTATTAATAATCATCATTGCACGATCGTTGCATAATATACTATTATCTACACCCGTACTCTAATAATACACTTATATGCACACAACCTGTTTTATAATGAAATCCATTACGATACAGATTTTCAACCAATTGAAACCCATTATTTTTCAATCAAGCATGATGTGCAAGCTTTGCATTTTGACGTTTGTCAAGTCAAAATCAGTAGGTTTTGAATTTTTGAAGAATTTAGTCAATTTTCGATAATCGTATGAAAATGTCTTATTGCAATGATATAGAAGAATTACCAGCGACTCCTCCACAGATGTCTTAGACAAGAAAATAATACAATCGAAAAGATTATATTTTTCATTTGACATATGCAACACATGTTTTTATTTTCGACCAAATCGTGAGCTATCATGGCCGAGTGGTCAATGGCGAGGGCAGTGATCAAAAACGTCCGGGTTCAAATCCTGACCTCGGCAGAGATTTTTTTTCATTTCATTTCTCATTGTTGTATTTTCCGTGGTTATACCATTAATTATGATTTTGTTGAATTTTTCAAAGAAACACGACTGATTACCTACTATTATTGTGTTCAATATAAATTCCTAATAATATAATATTTTCAGTTCTTCATTATTTATTGGGTGTAGATAAAATAGCGTATGCAACTCTCATGTAATAGTTATCAATACACTCGCATAAACCATACGAAACTCACCTTCGGCTCATTTCGTATCCCGGTTTATGCTCATGTATCAATAACCATCATTACACTATCGTTGTATAATATACTATTTCATCACATTTGTGCAGTCGAGTGCGTCATGTTACTTTATATAGTCAAGTGAAATGTATTTCATTCACAATCATTCGGAAATATACTTATTTTTCACCTTCCTTCTAGGTTGAAGAGTAACGAATTATTCACTCAGAAGAAGACGTAGTCGGCAAAACACTTCGCCGACCTTCAGTACTTTCCCGATTCAGTCTTCTTCTTTTATTAGAAATTTCATTCTACCTATGGAAATTCATGAAGTGCTTGAACACACTAGCGCAGTTACAAAAACGAGGTTCCACTGGCATGATATTACAGTTATTATGCATTAGGGGCCGTTCATAAAATACGTCACACCAAAATCAGCTTTTTTTGGCCCCCTTCCCCCCCCCCATCGTCACGCTGTGTCACACTTTTTGTGACCCCCCCTAGAAATATTTCGTCACAAAAACTAGGATCCCCCCTGCTGAGTATGATAAATTCTAAATGGTAGTACACAAATTCTGAAAATTAAAAATATTTATTTAGTTATCATAAAATTTAAATGAATTAATAAATATATTTCTTTCATAACGAACATATAAATAATATTTCTATTATTCAGAAGTCCAAGGATTTTCTAAATGGCGAACGTCACGTTGCCGTATACCCCCCGTCCCCCCTTGTCACATCTTGTCACACTCAGCCAGACCCCTCCCCTTGTATGCGAACGTATTTTATGAACGGCCCCTTATCTCAGTACAAAGCGGACAGAAAAGATATAGGTACCCAGTTACCTCCTTAAAAATCATAATCCTCTTCAATAACGAACACACTAGTTTCCAGAAAATGGCACGTTATCGTTTTATTAGCTATTTTCTCAAGTACATGAATCAGCGCTCTCGTCGCAAAAGGCCACTCCATTTTTATTGTCGAAAATGGCCTTTATATTTCAAAAAGTATTTGAAATGTTGATATTGGCAACAATCTTCGTGAAACATAACTGAAATTTAAGAGTTCGCTACTCTACATTGGCAAATGACATTTACAAGGAATGACAGTATTGACTCTTGTGGAAGCGTCATTGAATTCAAACACAATATATACCGGAATTGATCTTGCAAATATCACTACATCACTTCATGAAATTATTTCGAATACTTGTTAATAAAATAAAGTATACAAACCTCGACAAAAATGAAATTTCTCTCTGAAGAAATAGTTCACCTTAGCTTTCAGCCTCAGTAAGCTGTTTTCACCACGAGAGAAATGATACACTTTCCGCCGTATGTTATTTCATATTTTCACTCCCACTGGCGGCCGCCATTAAGTTACAATACACGTGTATTGTAAGTGAGCTGTTACGTTACAGATGTCAATATGGTGGGAGTAGAAAAAGTGCAGGACACATGGGGGAAATATCGTGTCGAAAGCTCGTACAACTGCAGCGAAATAGCATATCATAGCTCGCAGACAATATATCAATGAGCACAAGATATATTGAGGATATGCCGTCCTTCGGAGGGGACGTAAAGCCGTCGGTCTCGAGTCCATGGATGTTGGGCTCGATAAAGATCCCCACCTCTGGTTGGAATACCAGAGGGTTCGGCAAAATTTCCGGTTGGGGGAAGTGTGCTCACCGGCGTCGGTGATTGGCCTTCGTAGCGGAAATAGGCCGACGTTAAATTAAAAAAAAAAGTGCAGGAGGCGACACGGGGATAAGGCCAATCATTACGTGCACACGCGAATTACCGCACTCGCCTAACGCCTCGTGCCAACACTTTTTCGCTTGTGCGTAATTGGCACTTATCCCCCTCGTTACGTAATATACTATTACTGTCTCGAAATGAGCAAGTTTGTGTATTTTCCCTATATGAAGTATAGTAATTTTTTCATTCATCTCATAACTTGTATTAGAGCAACTAGTCTGCGAAAAGGGGGTTTCCAGTTGAAAGAAATATAATACGATAAGCCATTGCTTGTATACTGAAAAAACCCGCCCACTAAAAAACTACCAGTTATCACGAATCGATATCAGTTAACTGGCAGATGTTCTCCTAACGGATAAAAAACTCGAAATGAACTATAACGCAGCAACAATAAACGAGAAATGGATACTCATGTGTACAATGCATCCACAAAATCGGTCCCTTGACGAAAAACTAATACATCGCCATCAATTTAATCAACAGCAAATTGTTCGGAATTCGAGCTGCATGTGCATGTTAATTGAGAGAGGTCATTTGGATTCCCGATAGGCTATGGACTGGAATTAACAATGTCGATTGTGTCGTTTCGTACAAAAGTTGATGATAGACTCACGCAAGAAATATTGAATGTTCCGCCATTTTGTAGTTGGTGAGGATATTGACTCAATTTTGTAGGGTTGTAGATACAAAAGGATGTGTTACAATACCCCCCTTTCCATTTAATTTTTTTCCCTGATGACGCACAGTCGCCACCTCAAAATTTTCACCTGAACTTTTGCTTAAAATAGCCTCATAAAAAAAGTCTAAAGGTGTCAAATCTGGCAAGTAGGCTGGCCATTCCATAGAACCTCGATGGCCAATCCAACGACCATGTAAAGTATTATTCAAATAGTTTCTCGTCTGGAGTAATATGGTGGTGGTGGTGGTCCATCTTATTGGAATAATAATATCCATATCGAATTCATTAGGATTCACGATTTCGGTGATTAGAGGATCAACAGTAATTTCCAGCATATTCAAATACAGTTCCCCCGTTGAATTTTGTTTACGTGGTTTCTATCTGAAAAAACTAAATGAGAATATTTGAACTGAAGAATGATATTTGTTGTCGTACTGACATTTTTTTTTTTTTTTTTGGAACGAAAAGTAACCTATTAAACCTTATCAGGTTGTTGGGATTGCTATATATTTGCTATTTTGACTTGAACCGTTCAAAACATAAAAGGGGGGAGGACATCAATATTTTTTTTTGCTGTAACTCGTTTTTTTCGGAAATATGAATGTATTAACTATAAATTTCTATGCAAATATTATTCATTAGGTATAAATCTTTGCTTTGAAATTTTTTTTCCTTGTCCTTATTTTTCCATAAATTGTTGAAAATTGTGGTAATCACATTTTTTGTTTCTCAATTTCTTTATTCGAGCTTGGAACAAAGCACTCCAACAGCTTTTATGAAAATCTATTGTCCTGTCCAGGATTCTGAGGTATGAATCTTACGGCGAAGTTTCAGTGAATGTTTTGGTGTCGAGAACTGTATTTTAAGGAGTGTCTGTGCTTTGTATGATCATCAGAAGCTGGCGAGAAGTGAAGTATTTCTTCGGATGAAATATCCAAAAGCTTCTGGGAAGCACCTTTAGCTATCGATCTCACATGGTTTTCCGTGAGAGATTATTACAGATCGTGATTCCTAGCATCGAGATACTTGACTTTGTAGAAATAGTTACTCCTGATTTTGAATGATAGATTGTAGTAGATAGATAGATAGTATTTTCCTATTAGAACATTAATAGGGGGACCTCACTTTTCAAATGGAAAGGGGGTTCTGTGATACCTTGATAGGTCATTCAATTCTCTATCCAACATTTTTGGTAATCAGGGTAGCAGTTTTTGAGTTATCAACTGTGAAAGCTACTACTTTACTACTTTCACTTTGTTTTCAAATTCAGAAAAGACATCGATGTATCACAGAGCAAACTCGCCAAAGAGAAAGCTGGCCCTGAAGGTGTTGAGAAGGCTTGGCGTCAATCACGAATGAATAAAACTCTGATTTTTTTTTTACTGCCAACATCTTTCGAAAATTTGAATGATTATACACATTTTCAAAAGAAGGTTTCCAAAAAAATGGTAAAGACAGATGAAGATGGCATCGTGCTCAAACTTCGTCCTCATGCGATATGACAATCGTTATTTCTGGCGGATGTCTACCTGCCATCCTACTTCTGTGGAAGTATTCAAATACTGGCTTTGGAATAGTGGTTCTAATTCTCTGTTCAAAGACCTCTTGCCAATTTTCACAAACGTTCATGGGGTTTCGATTTTGGTTTGCATCTACGCACCAGAATAATAAATAGAAACATTTTATGCACACCTCGAAAGCAATAACAATGATTTTCCGTTATTACATAGTCGTTAATTTTTAGATAAGTACAAGTTCTCAACTCATTTATCCTTGACATTTTATCTTAAACGATTTTTTGTGTTTCTATTTAATTGTTGAAGTTATTCTAATGACCGCCGAGATAACTGAATTTCAATTTCAGAAGTAACAAAGCGATCTGCGCTTTATTAAATGATACCAAATTGTTTCTGTATATCAATAGAAATTGCATTTTTTATAAACGAGAATCAACTATTGAAAACTCCGATACTACCATGAATTAGGGAACTTGGATGATTATCCAAAACAGTAATAAAATTTTAATAAAATAATAAATGAAATAACAATAATTGGCGTACTGAAATCGGCAGCATATGCGACAGAGAAGGAATTTACAATTGAAAGTAGTGCCTTTTTCACAAATAGATACGATTTTTTGACCTTTTTAACAATAAGAGGTAATGTTTTTTACTACTACCTTCATCGTAGTTGCACAAGGTGGATGCATTTTTTAAAAATAATTTTTTGATTTTTTTTTTCAAATTAATATAAAAAGACCATAAAAAGAGGAACATAATGATAATGAAGTCGGTCGGAATTAAACTACGACCCCTACTGTTTACAGCTTAGTCGGAACTAAGTCTTTCATGGAATACGTTTGTGCCCTCAAGAACATCATCAGGTACATCTTATATACTCCAGTCTATGACGGTGAAAAATGTGTAAACTGTGTATTTATCCCATACAGCACCGATTCGTATGAAAATTTGGATATAGGTTCTACTTACCCTCTATTCCAAAATCTACCCCGTGTCGAGGGTTGCTTTCTCCCTGGGGGTGGATGCCACCCCTTCTTGGGGGTGGAAATTTTTTTATTGGAAATAAGTGTGGAAATCAATAGATTGACTAATTCTAAGCACTTTTTGTTCTATAAAGTTTTTTCTGAAAAGCAATACTTTTCGACTTATTCACGACTGAAATTGTCGGTTTTCAGTCAAAATAAACACGTTTTCCGATCCTTTTTCGCGAATAACTGGAAAATAATGCATCTAATCGAAGGACGTGTGGAGAGCAAAATTATAGCTTTTGAAAAAACAAAGGCGATCGTTTATTTGTGATGCATGCAAATCCACTACAAACTGAATAATTCTTGTTGAAAGTTGATTGGTATTTTCAAACGACAAAATGGAAAGTTTCTACGTACAATAACTAAAATCCAATGCATTTTTCGGGCAAAACTAATTGGACCTTTTCTGAAGTCCTTCAAAAATCGTTCATTTTTGTTATTCATAAAAGTTTCTAGCATCAAAACTGGCCGAGGTAAGAAGGAAATAATGTTGAATCCTATTTTTTCGTTGAAAAAAAATTGTGAATAACTCATCCTCTCTTCTCCCCCCTTTGAAAAAAATCGTTGTTACTCCATAATTCACTTCATTCATGTTCTTATGATGAGTTCTGAATTTTTCATCAATTGAAAGTTCGTAGTTTCGGAAAAAATTGAGATTGAAGAGAAAAAATCATATACGTGATTCAGCGAAAAATCACCATTTCTTCGAAATAACTCGAAAAGTATTGATCACATGCAAAATTTCCAAGAGTACAAAATTGAAGGCTATTCTTCTCTGAAAATTTCGGTGTTTCATTTTTTCTGCAGGATGAAAATAGAGTAAGATATGGCCAGTTAAATATTGTCAGGGTTCGCGCAAAGTACCTTTTTTGAGCCCTTTCAGCATGAACCTTTTCAAAAATATAATCTGAAACAAAAAATAATGTGAATGAGCTTAGAGCTCTTGAAGGAAGCTACAAAATACTTTTTTGGTGGATTTGATTGCTTGAAGACTAAGCGAGTTATGGGAAAAAAACAAAAACAATTTGTGTAGAAATTAGAGTATGTACATTAGTATATTGAAGAATGCACATAGTAACTATATTTCAGGCCTAGTGAAACTATATGTATATTATACATGTATATATACAGATAGTTCCACTAGGCAACGATTTTTTTCAATGGGGGGGGGGGGAGAGAGGATGAGTTATTCACAATTTTTTTTCAAGGAAAAAATAGGATTCAACATTATTTCCTTCATACCTCGGTTAGTTTTGATGCTAGAAACTTTTGAAAATGACTTCAAAAAAGGTCCAACTAGTTTTTCCCGAAAAATGCATTGGTTTTTGGTTATTGTACGTAAAAACTTTCCATTTTGGCGTTTGAAAATACCAATCGACTTTCAACAAACAATTATTCAGTTTGTAGTGGGTTTGCATACATCACAAATAAACAATCGCCTTTGTTTTTTCAAAAGCTATAATTTTGCTTTCCGCAGGTTTTTTGATTAGATGCATTATTTTCCAGTTATTCGCGAAAAAGAATCGGAAAACGTGCATATTTGGCTGAAAACCGACAATTTCACTCGTGAATAAGGCGAAAAGTATTGCTTTTCAGAAAAAACTTCATTGAACAAAAAGTGCTTAGAATTAGTCAATCTATTGATTTTCACACTTATTTCCAATGAAAATTTTTTCACCCCCAAGAAGGGGTGGCATCCACCCCCAGGGAGAAAGCAACCCTCGGCACAGGGTAGATTTTGAAAAAGAGTGTATGTAGATCCTGAATCCAAATTTTCATGCGAATCGTTGCTGTATGGGATAAATACACGGGAAAATGGTCATAGACTGGACTAATAATCTTTTTTCGACAAATGTGTGTTTCAGGAGATTTTTACCGGACTATAAAACCGGATGCTTTTTAATACTTGAAAATCAAATCCGGTCCTCATACCCTCATCGCGGCTACAATCATCTCGTAAACATCGTGGGTGTTACGGTGGTCGCGGTTCTCGAAAATAACGCTCCCATCCCTTTAAGGAGGCCATTCCGTGGGAAGAAAACGACAAAAATACCGCGAGCAACGACAAAGCACCAAAAAATATATCAGCGCAGCGTGTAGGGTGAAACGGAGGCGAATGTTTTCACGGTTCACGGTCTTTGCTCTGACGCTTAATTATATGATTGTGACGCATCTCGAGCTGTCAGAAATGTAGAATCATTGTTAGGCCGGTCGCTGTACAGGGTGTTGAAAGTCAATTGTTCCTGTTCGAGGTAGCTCTCTACTATTTTCCGCTCGATATTCGACGAATAGCTTTTCAAAAGCAATAACCCAAACAACGGCGGCGTACGAATTGGAAATCGTGTATAACGTCAGCATGTTCAGCTAGACTAGTTTAAACCAACTTCATAGGTTTACCAGACTATTTTCACCACCAAGCTTTCTGTAGACACTGTTGCATACTGTCACTCCACTGTGTTGGGAACCCTCCTCTTTCGCTTACTATTTCTGGTCGAAAAGTTGATTTTTTTACTTTGCAGTTCGTGATTCACATAGGTTAGGTTAGGTCAGAAGTGAGTGGGTCTGTTCGGCCCTCCACTGCAACCAACAAGGGTTTATTGTGGCTCACACCTATTCAAACTCGACCAAATAAACCCAGCTTCTTAACGAAGCCGATTAGTTTGTATGGTGAGTGATCTTTCAGGTCAGATGGTAAGAGGTGATTCACATACTCTTTATTCTAAAATCATACAGAAAGTTACGCTTTCGTCAATCAACTCCTGTATAACTTTTTGAAGAAGCATTTTCTGTGTTTTTCTTCTCCGATTCAGAGAAAAAGAAGAATATATAACTTCTATTTTTTTCCTTGTGGAAGCCGTCCGACCTGTCCTTCACTGTCAGATCTCCGAAAAGCATTTCAGCCTCTAGGGCTTATTGCGCTTTGCTTCTCTATACTTTATGACACCCATTTCAACAACATTGTCCCCTGCACAAGTTTGTGAATCCAAAATCGGTTTTCCAGAACCTCACATTCGCAGAGTATGTGTCGAGCTGTCTCTGTCCCTCTGTTACATTGTCTGCAGCTAAGGTCGCCATTGTACAGCCTCTTATGCAGGTGTCCTTTGAGTGGACAGTGTCCAGTCAACAGTCCGTTATAACCCTTATCTGATTCCTGTTACACTCAAGCGGTCTTCAGTCTTTTTCCTCGACGGTCCCTTTATGAAAGTTCTGCCGTGAGCGCTACTGGGTAGATTTCCCCAGTAATATCTATGTTTTGTTCTCACCCAATTCCTTATGTGACTCCGTACGTTGTTTTGGGTGTTGATGATCCTTGTCTTGCAAGCTCATCGGCTTTTTCATTGCCTGCGATACCTGAGTGACCTGGGACAAACTTCTTTAAAAGTAACATAAAAAAATTCACAAACAATATCTGTTGATAGTAAGTGTATATCATTTATACACGTTTCATTACAAAGTTTGCGAATTTTTGGATTTTACTTGTTCCATGGAGTTGTATATTTCCTTTATTCTGATTCGGGGAAGAAAAAGTCATGAAATGATTCCTCAGAATTCGCTCTCTCCACCAAAATAATCATGCTTGTATATATAACTTTTTGTACTGATGCGACAAAATTTTAGGTCTACGTCCCCAATGACAAATTTCAACAGTGATTGTTGATTCTGGTATCCAATCCACCTATATATTTCATATCTGCCTATCAAGCGGAAGGCCGGGGTTCGAATCCTCACCGGGCCACCGTGCTGGGTAATCGCACGTTAAAACGTAAGGCCTCGTTGATCCATTGCTCGCACAAATTTCAACTTCTGAGGGTTGACGTTCGTCAGCTGGTTAACGGAACGAACGATTTTACAATTTACAATTTTACAATTTACAACAGTTTGTCGCCCTCGAATTGAAGACAGTTCTATATTTTTGCGATTTGAAAAGAAATTGGGATTTTTTTAATTTAATCTCGTCACAATCGCGAATCTTGCCAAATGTCACAAAATTTCAATATACAATTGGGAATAACAATTGATGAGGATAGTGGTAGGGAAGCAGATGCAGTGAGTGAAGGTCATGAAAATAACTTGATTGTATATTCATTTGGTAAAAATGTGCTATCGAAATATTCGATAATGGGTTTTCTTATAACTGTTAGTATTATTGTAAATCAGAACTGTAGTCGCGTAATGAATTAAATAAATTGAGCTTAACAAAATGAAAATTTCAACGTTTTTTGACGACTTCAGAGGGGAAGTTCTGGGGGAAAAATCTCTCCCTCTTAGTGCGCTAATGTTGGAGAGCCTACTTGGAACTTCATAAATCTAATTCAGTGTTTTGGAATCACGACTTACTACTACATTTTATAGATTTTTTGTGATATTTACGATATGAAACCCGGGATCTTATTCATCGACTGTACGTAGAAAGTGATATACACATTGATCATCTGTCAACAATTTCAACCCAGAAATTACTTCTGATTTTAACCGACCCAATGTGCCTTAGAGGAAGCAAAGGCCAATAGCATAGACAGAGATTTTGTTTAACATTTTTTGATCAATTTCGATGGATTTTGAAAAATGTAGCGCATCCTTCAAAAATATATCCAAATTCAACCCTGTATATGCAACTATTTATTTTTTTCGCCTCAGCTGTGAATGCACGTTGACATAAGATACCTTTCTCTCAGAATCGAATTACCTATGCTTGTTTTGAGTTTGTTGAAGATTAGATAATATGTTTTACCCGATTTATATCAATTTACATCATCTGTAGAGTGATCAATATCGGTACTGAAATCGGATCATCAGTGTGGAAATAGCTATTTGTATTACGAGGGAGGAAAAGGCACTCTACCCCCATGTTATACATGTGATTTTTTCGCTTTCCTCGAATAACAAGTCATTTTTAAATAATTTTTCATGAAACTAAGAAACAAAATATATTGAAGAACTAAAACTGAGAAGTGGGTACAGTATAGCATGCTCCTAAAATTCCGAAAATGAGGAGAAACTACCAAACAGAGAAAATAAAAAAAAAAAAATTAGTAGACCCCTGAAAGCGAACCAACAGCTACAAGCCTACCACCAACTCGTTGCGCTACCGGGACTCACAGGCAACAATATTTGCCGTTTTATTATCATTGTTTTAATATATTTACTTCTTGAAAGTATCTTACCTTAATTAGTCATTTCTACCATTTTGCAAAATACAGGGTGTTCTATAAATAAATGGTAAAATTTATACTTATATAGTGTCGGTCGTCAATGCCTACCAAATGCAGAAAGTGATACAGATGCGGAAAAGTCACTATACAACGTGTTAGGTACACTATTTTTTCTACTAGCGTTCGGAAAACTTACATTGTCGCACTCCTTTCAGTGTTGAAAGACTCTTTCCCGCACTAGTTCGGAAAAAACTTTTTCCACCTCCACTATTTTAAACCGTTCATTACATATTTGACAGCTGTTAGGTAATAGTTCATTTAGAATACACGTGTATTCTGATTTAATGGCGGCCGCTTCCGGAATCGTTTTTTTTTGTTAAATGATGGGAGAAGTTGTTGTTTGCTATAGACACAACGACATGTGCTCCTAAGTGTTCGCAAGTTTTAAGTGGTAAAAAGTGGAATTTAATTGTGAATGTTTGTATATATGGTTTCATAAGAGTGTAGCAGTCAATAATACGGAAGAATATCCTAGAAAAACTGCCGAATAAATTTGATATTGTGCTATTCAGTCAAATTGTTCAGTGGATTGTCTCAAAGCAGAGAGTGTTTGCTTCTCACGGTTCATCCACAAAAAACGCACTAGATTTTTTGGGCTTCTTGATAAAGGATAACACGAGAGTTGGCCGATTTTCCAGCGTTGCCACGTTTACTAAATTTCTGCAGACATCAATTACCAACATGGAATGCAACAAATGTAATCGTCCCTTCAAGGATGATGATACGACGATATCATGTGAAAGCTGCAGAATGACCGTTCACAGAAATTGTTCCGATCTCAACGCTTCTGAGCTCAAAGTGATGGACCTTAGAGGAAAAAGAATTCTCAGATATTATTGTGACGACTGTCAATCTGGATTGAAGCTAATCCCCAAATTACTAACAACCATAAGTAACATGCAGAACGAGATAGATATATTGAAGAACCAAATCCAAAACTTCACGGCCGAGGAAAATATAATCAATGAAATTCACGAACGTCAACGACGAGCAAACAATATTATGATTTACAACTTACCAGAAAATAATCAAGAATCAGATTTCAACACTATGAAGGAGATTGCCAAAGAAATCACAAAAGAGGATGTGAAAATAGTCAGAACCATGAGAGTTGGCAAGAAGAACAAGAACGGTGCCAGGCCATTAAAAGTAGTTTTTCGAGACCCCGATGAGGCCTCACTGATTATGCGAAACAAGAGAAATATCAATAGGGACAGGAAAGTGTTCATAGACTTGGATATGACTGTAATGCAAATGAAAAACATGAAAAAGTTGAAAGAAGAATTGAACTCGAGAAGACAAGGAGGTGAAGAAGTTTTCATCAAGTATGTTAAAGGTGTTCCTCAAATAGCAAAAAACTCACAAAAGTGAAACCATCGAAAAATGTTTCTGTGTACTACCATAATGTAGGTGGCATGAGGACCAAAATCTCTAAATTCCGCCAAACTGTTCTCTGTTCTGTTTATGACGTAATTATTTTAGTAGAGTCCTGGTTAAACAATGATATCACTGATGAAGAAATTGACATCTTAGGTTATGACACATTCAGATTAGATAGGGATCCAGTAATTTCTGGGAAAAATAGAGGAGGTGGAATTCTTATATTAACAAAAAGTAGTCTTTCAGCAAGAATTATCAGAATACCTCCCAGCTCTGTTGAGCAACTATTTGTTTCAATAAATTTGGCAGACGCCATTATTATATTAGGTGGAGTTTACTTACCTCCACTATCAAGCATAGACACATTTATAGAGCACGTTGATACCATTGATTATTTATTTCGAAATTTCAACAACAGCAAACTCATCATTTGTGGAGATTATAATCTACCAGAAGCAAATTGGTTCAACGACGAGTATGGGCTAAATGTAAATTGTCCCGATAACTATAATGCCATTGTACTATTAAATAGTTTAGGCTTTCATAATATGTTTCAAATGAATAACGTTGCTAATAGTAGAGAAAAGTTCTTGGACCTCATCTTCTCATCATTTGGTGATATCACAGTATCTGAACCTATCGACCAAATATTTGATAATAGTATTCATCACAACGCGGTATCATTTGAATTAAAAACTAATATTGTCAATCATGTACACTATGTAGAATATTTCTACGATTTCAAACGTGGAAATTATATTGGTCTGAATGACTTTCTGTGCCAATTCGATTGGAATTCATATTTAGATAAATATGATGTAAATGTGGCAGTATCTCAGTTTTATGATATATTGTATGAAGGAATCGATTTATTCATTCCACTGAGATCTTTCAAAACGTCTAACTTCCCCCACTGGTTTAGCGCAAATCTCAAAAATTGTATTATCAACAAAAAAGAAGCGCATAAGCGGTACAAAGTAACAGGCAACATACAAGACTACCATAATTTCTCTGTACTACGAACGGAGTGTTCAAGACTAAAACATGAGTGTTTCAATAATCACATAGAACAAACTGAGTATAGCATACAAGCAGATGCTTCTAATTTTTGGAAATATATCAAAAGGAGCATAACTCATACAGATTACCCTCAACTATGTATTATGGAAACTCAACAGCGAATGGAATCAGCAACATTGTAAATCTCTTTGCAGAATATTTTTCAACAGATTATAGTAATGATCAAGCTGCTCAAATCCCAAATTACAAGTATCTGCAGAATAGTTTAGAAATATCCCAATATCTTGTTAGCATTGAGGAAATTATTGACTCACTTATGTCTGCACCTTTCAAACTGTCAACCGGTCCAGATGGAATACCACTATATTTATTGAAAAAATGCACATTCACATTAGCTAAAGCCTTATTCATACTTTTTAATTTATCTCTTGATACAGGGATATTTCCAGATTTCTGGAAACATAGTTTTCTATTCCCCATTTTCAAATCTGGTGATAAAGTGGATGTGTCCAATTACCGTGCGATTTGTTTACAGTCCGAAATTCCTAAGTTATTAGACTGTCTCATATCTAAGAAACTCTCTTGGGACACTCAACATATCATCAACCCAGAACAGCACGGATTCACTTCACGTAGATAAACAACAACAAATCTGATCACATATGAAAATTTCATAATTTCAGCTTTTGAAAACAAGTTGCAAGTAGACTCCATCCATACTGATTTCACAAAAGCTTTCGATCGTGTCAATCACACTCTATTGATATCTAAATTAAAGTCACTTGGAATTGACAGAACCGCCCTCGCCTGGATTGAAAGTTACCTAACTAACAGGTCTCAGAGTGTCAGGTGTTCTGGTTCAGTCTCCCCACCGATAAAGGCTCCTTCAGGTGTTCCACAAGGTTCACATTTGGGCCTAATTCTATTCAACATCTTCACAAATGATATCAAAGAAGTGATACAGAATAGTAAATTTTTGATGTTCGCCGACGACCTCAAATTATTTAGGAGTGTGGTCAGCGGTGAGGAGGCTGAACTACTACAAGATGACCTGAACCACCTCGTAAGATGGTGCGACATGAATTTACTGAATTTAAATGCAAAAAAATGTTTCCAAATGAAATTCTCAAGAAGTAGTAGCCCAATCGAGTTCGATTACAGGATAAACAATGAAATCCTAGCATCCAAAGAAACCATTAAGGACTTGGGTGTGTTGTTTGACAGTAGACTAACATTCAAACCACATAAAACCTCCATCGTATCTAAAGCTTTCAAACTATTAGGCTTTGCATTAAGATCATCAAGGGACTTTTCGACAGGAGTATTAAAAATATTATACTGCTCAATAATTGTTCGCTCTAATTTAGAATATAACTCAATTATATGGTATCCCCGGTATAAAAACGATATAGATGCAATAGAAAAAGTTCAGAAAAAATTCCTGAGTAACGTTGCCTTCAAAATGGGTGTCACAAGCACTAATCGTGAATATGAATTACTGCTATCGGATATGGGTCTTAGGTCTCTTGAATGTCGTAGAGTGGAATCAGACTTAAACTTCTTCTACAAATTACTTAATGGATTGGTTGGCTCTCAACAGTTAATTGAGCTAATAAACCTTAATGTTAATGATAGAAGAACACGTAATTCTGAATTGTTTAAAGTGCCATTCCACTCAACAAACTACGGGTGCAATGAGCCTATGACTAGACTTCAAAGAACTGCTAATATTTATCAGGGTTATATTGACCTATTTGATTCATCTCCATCTTCATTCAAAAGGAATATTAAGAGAATAAACATTGTAAGCTTGTACTCTTAGTGGATATCCTCTGTAACAACTTACTGCTCAACATGATTACAGGCTAGATTTTTGTAGATTTAGTATATTCAAGTAGATGTAAGTAGGGTTAAGTATATATACTGTTTGCTATCCATATTTTATGTATTACTGTTATTGGTGTATCCGTAAATAAATAAATAAATAAATAGATATGTAACATTTAACCAGATAAATTTGATCTCATGACTGCATTCAATTGTCCAAGAGCGAAATTCAGCTAATTTCATTTGAAATTAAATTGAATAGGAAATTTATTGCTCGACAGTTTGTGGATTGGTACTAAATCTAGTTATATCCATGAGTCGACAAGCAATTTTTTTATATAGTTGCTGTAATCTCTCTGGGGCCTGTTTCAAGAACGCACAAGTCTTGTAGCTACAAGAGAAACACAAAGAAATACGATGATAAATAATTGTTTTTTACTCGTTTTTCACCTGTACCTGCATTGTCTTTCCCTTGTAGTTACAAGACTTGTAATTTTATGAAACAGGCCCCTTGGTCGATCATTGAAAATGGGTGATAATGAAGAAATTTGTGCTACAAGACCAGAAATTACCGCACGAGCATCGTGTGAGGAGAAAAAGTACATAGTCCAGTCTATGACCATTTTCCTGTGTATATATCCCATACAGCACCGATTTGCATGAAAATTTGGATTCAGGATCTACATACCCTCTTTTTCAAAATCTACCCTGTGCAGAGGGTTGCTTTCTCCCTGGGGGTGGATGCCACCCCTTCTTTGGGGTGAATTTTTTTTTATTGGAAATAAGTACGGAAATCAATAGATTGACTGATTCTAAGGACTTAATACTTTTCGACTTATTCGCGAGTGAAATTGTCGGTTTTCAGGCAAAAACAACACGTTTTCAGATCCTTTTTCGCGAATAACCGGAAAAATATGCATCCAATCGAAAAACCCCCAGAGAGCAAAATTATAGCTCTTGAAAAAACAAAGGCGATCGTTCATTTGTGATGTATGCAAATGCACTACAAACTGAATAATTGCTTGTTGAAAGTTGATTGGTATTTTCAAACGCCAAAATGGAAAGTTTCTACGTAGAATAACCAGAAACCAATGCATTTTTCGGAAAAAACTCATTGAACCTTTTTTGAAGTCCTTCAAAAATCCTTCATTTCAGTAACTTACAAAAGTGTCTAACATCAAAACTGACCGAGGTATGAAGGAAATAATATTGAATTCTATTTTTTCGTTGAAAAAAAATTGTGTATAACTCATCCTCTATTTCCCCCTCCATTGAGGAAAATCGTTGTTACTCCATAATTCACTTCATTTATGTTCTGATAATGAGTTCTGAGTTTTTTATCAATTGAAAGTACGTAGTTTTGGAAAAAATTGAGATTGAAGAGAAAAAATCATATACGTAATTCAGCGAAAAATCACCATTTCTTCGAAATAACTCGAAAAATATTGATCACATACAAAATTTTCTGGAGTACAAAAATGAAGTTCATTCTTGTCTGAAAATTTTGATGTTTCATTTTTCTCTGCAGGATGAAAATAGATGTGGCGAGTTAAATACTGCCAGGGTTCGCGCAAAGTACCTTTTTTGAGCCCTTTTCAAAAATATAATCTGAAATAAAAAATCATGTGAATGAGCTTATAGCTCTTGAAAAAAGCTACAAAATACTTTTTTGATGGATCTGATTGCTTAAAGACTAAGCGAGTTATGGGAAAAAACCAAAAACAATTTTTGTAGAAATTAGAGTATGTACATTAGTATATCGAAGAATACACATAGTACCTATATTTTGGGCCTAGTGGAACTATATATATATATATATATATATATATATATATATATATATATATATATATATATATATATGCTCTCTGGAACTTCCGGTTGAACCGCGTCTTGAATTTTTCTTCGTTCGATCACACATCCAAATCTAGACTTAACCTTTTTTTAATGGGGTAGTTTTCACCCTTAAAAAGTCAAAAGCAACCCCGAGTACAGAGGTAACTTTAAAGTAGAGTCTCAATCTGAATTTTCATACAGTTAGGTTTCCCGGTTACTATATAAAAATTTCGATATAATTTTTTAATGAAAACTATCATAAGGGTGTTTTTTAGAGGTCGAAACTGTTTAATAGATCAGAAATGATCTATCAAGGTTAATTCAGCATATTTACAGATGACTGCACGCTCAAAACTAGTATTTTGTGATTTTTTTTGAATAGGGGTAGTTTTCACCTCTGATGAATAAAAATCGACCCCAGGCACAACCTCAACTTTGAAGTAGATGGTAGATAGAAGCTAAATCTCAAATTAAATGCAAATAGATACTGAATAAGTTGAATAACTGCCAAATAACATGTTAATTATTATTTTCTGATGACATTCTGTCATAAGGGGGTTGTTGGGGGCTGACACTGATTATTGAACCATAAATTATATAAAAAATTATCAATTGATTGATTTCACTGTTACAAGGATGATTTCAGTTCATTACATGCTCCAATCTAAAATTCTGATATTTTGTTTCGAATAGGGGTGGTTTTTACCCCCCCTCCTAAAAAGCAACCCTCGGCTTAGGGTAGATTTTGAAATAGAGGGTAAGTAGAACCTATATCCAAATTTTCATACGAATCGGTGCTGTATGGGATAAATACACAGTTTACACTTTTTTTACCGTCATAGACTGGAGTAACATACATATTACCGCACTCAGCTAATAGTGATAAGCTACTTATTCTCCTCGTTATGTAATATACTGTTTTCGCACTAGTGCGGGAAAGTGACTCTCTCTACACAAAAATGGGTGCGGGAAAGCGGACTTTTCCGAACGCTAGTAGAAAAAACAGTTTTTATAAGCTACACTTTTTCACCCAAAATTATTAGCCGACTCTTGCCAGCACAAGGCTCTGCCTTCTGGAGGCACTCGTAAGAGTGTTCGGCAAAGAAAAATAAAAATGCTAAAAAATATAAGTAAATAGAAAAACGAGGATAATTCTTGATCCGTAGATTAGTTAAAAATCGACTAGAAAAACGAGGATAATTCTTGATGAGTAGATTAGTTAAAAATCGACTTTTCCGATACTGTTTGGTGTATCTAGCGAGAAAATTTTATAATATTCATTCATATTCCCAAGGAATATTTTTCTCTGAGCGAAACAAAATTTTCGAGCACTGCCTCGAAACTTCTCTTCACAACATAATCATATTCCTTAACGTACTAATAGTAGTAATATTTACGATTGTTATCAAATACATATCGCTCACTGATAACAAAAAATGCATTTTCAAGAAATGCGACTCAATTTTTGTTATCGCGGAATTCTTTCAGCGATCCGGTCATCAACATTCATTGTTTGTTGGGAAATAGAGCCGTGCCCAAAATAGTATTCACTTGACAAAACAATGTAATCGTGTTGAAAATACTTATGGTTTGAATAAAGATAATGCAAGTGGATAAATTAATGTTTTGATAATATTGCAAAACAATTTACTTCAATCAAATATTGTAAGGCTGTTCGGATTATCAAGCTTATATATAGAGCTAATCATTGATCAACAACTGAACCATTGCATCTTGCTATTATAGTCCAACGATAATGTTAATGAGTAGGATACAAACATAAAAAGAGGCGGAGTGAATGATTTTTCATGTGGTAACATACATTACCAAATCAGAGCAGAAATAGTAGTTTACCTAACAAGTGCGGAAAAGTCACTTTACACACGTGTTAGGTACACTATTTTTCCTACTAACATGCGAAAAAAACACCAAAGTTAACATAATGTAACATTTATTATTGAATACATATCAACTGGTTAATTATTAGTAATATTATTATCTGTCGTTTTAACAAGCCTAGTCGGGTCCGTACTCCCCACTGACTGACTGCACCTATGACCACACCCCGCACCGCGAGGTAAGTGGTCACTGGCTCCGAGAATCGTGAGTCCTGAGCAGACGCAACGAACCGAGAATAATGACCTTCTGCATACGGCCGGCCAAGATCTCTGCATAACGGCATGCCGGTATGATCTTGAGCTCCGAGAGTAGCGTTGGTCTGGAACCACCGAGAACACCTACAATCAGAACCACTAACTTGACAGAATAGTCCGGGTGGAGCCTGCGGAGTTCGTATAGTAAATCCTGGTACTTTGTCCGTTTTCCTCTTCTTTTCGGACGATATTCGTTTCGACAGGGCCCGAAAACTCAATAACGAATATCGTCTTACTTCGGTGGTCGAAGAGGACTATATCAGGCTTATTGGCTTGTATTTGCCTGAGGGTGGGAAATGAAAAGTTCCAAAAAATCCGACACCTTTCATTCTCCACAACGGACTCAATATCACCTGGAGAGTACGGCAGTACCGGTATCCTATCTATTTCACGTTATGGCGATGGATAAAGGCCGGGACCGCATAAACTGCACAAGATGACACCAAATGCATCAAAGTCTCGGGCGCTTGTCGGCAGGCCCTGCATCTAGTATCAGGGACCTCTATACCCATCACGCGACTCCGATAGACCAGGGTGTTGAAGACACCGTCTTGGCACGCCATGATAAACCCTTCAGTCTCCGACTTCAGCTCACCTGACCTGAGGAAGGCAAATGTCATCTTAACACACAAGCCATGGTCCTCGATGTTCTCAAAGAAGACTCCATGCATGGGCTTGTCTGTATGCAGCTGCAGCATTCAAGCATTCTCTGCAGCCTTGATGTGAGCTTTTCTCCGTGCGGGCTCCAACTCGGTGACGGAGAGTTGGTTTACCCGCTCGGTGTCGAAGACTATACCGAGTTCATCAGCAGCGCGCCGTGCTGCCTTGAATAAAAAGGCTCCGATTCCTGCATGTTCATGGTCTAGGATCATGCAGAGTAGGGGATCCGAACTCCTGATGATTGTACAGGCTCCATCCAGTACCATTTTGTTGTGAAGACACTCTTAACTCAAAAGTCCACGGCCCTCTTGTTGTCGAAGGAGATACAACCGTGGAACGGACGGTTTGGGATGCTTCTGTGCATATGCATCATTTTACGAGTCTTTACGTCAAGTTGCCGCAACTCTTCCAGAGTCCATTTGGCTACTCCGTGCGGGCTCCAACTCGGTGACAGGGAGTTGGTTCAACTTTCGGTGTCGAAGACTATTCCAAGTTCATCAGCAGCGCGCCTTGCTGCCTTGGATAAAAAGGCAGGCAAATATATTATTATTGAACGTGCAATTTATTGCTTTCTGAATATTAATTGCCTAGGCTCGAATGTTTTCCAATGAAGGCAGATTTCGATTTTCCACTGATTTGTCAGCAACTTGCTGGAAGAGGTAATAAAATTGGTTGCGACAAGGTAGTGTTTTGACTAACAAATTAATTTTTTCTTTGTTGCTACGTAAATTCACAGTGACAAATAACAGATTTCAAATGTTTATTATTATTTGACATTCATTTGATGACATTAAAAAATTATAGAAACATAGTTTTCTTCTATTAAAAATTATAGTTTACTTGGAGGAAAAATCACGAGCTGGCTTGGTTGATGGCAACTGAAATTATGCTCGTAATTCAATTTCATGCCAAAATTAGTCTATACAGATACAGGGTGTTATTTTAGTACATGGCCAAAATTGAAGGAGTGATTCTCTGAGTAATCCTACGACGAAATGCTCATGTGAACTTAGTTTAGGGAATGCCTTATTTTAAAGATACAGGGTGTCAACAGTTGAAAGAGAAACAGTTATGCCCTGTATATTTCAATAATCCTATAGCCGATTTTGTTGAAATTTGGCAGTGTTATTTGGGGTAGTGAGGAGCTCATTTAGCCCTAACTAAATTGAGACCATGTGCAGTGGCGTACCGGAAGACACTCTAACCAATAATGAAAATAGTCCGCGGGCGCTAAAGTGCTACTTTACGACCGCAAATCCGGGCGATAAAGTGCTTTTTTACGCCCGGTCGTGCATAAAAATAATTCCACACTGCGATCGCTTTTTGAATACACAGAATTTCGTAAGAAACAATCCCAGATCATTTGTTGTATCCACGACGTGATATGGAATCGCTCCTTTTCACGAACCCACATCAACCTACAGCGTCCTCGAAGTTTGAACGGAGGAAGTTGTCTAATTGCTCGAATGCATCATTGAAATGCAATCAACTTTCTCGTTTCTCGGCATATCGAACGTTTCCTAACATTGAAATGTGTTATTACTTAGGGTGTAGCTCGCATAATATTCCGCTAATCGAAAGTGAATCATCCGGATGGAGGCAATTTTTTTCGCCATTTTATAATGGATGACGACGTCGTCTGACAATCCTGTTATCGCTCAACAGTACCTTCGCGTTTGTTGATATTTCAACGGCCGTGAAACATTGTTGTGATCGTTTGTTTTTTCGATTAGGACCGCTTGCACTTTTAATTCGTGGATGTCTCTCTCAAGGACGAAAAGACAACTAAGTATAAGCATTGTTTGTTTATAGAGATATAGTTGGTCAATCATATGGAAATATCATTTGAAGGAATGGATACTGCGGGTAGATGGCACTAGTGATTTAGTTTCCAGGTCGTGTCTTTTCTTTCGTTTTTCTTACGGACGTCGAAGCCCATATCGCACATTTTCTTGATTACTTATCCAAAATATATATTGATTTTCTTTTTTATATGAATACAGCTGGAAACATTCATAGCTATGCTGATGATACTGTTATAACATACCACGCAGAAAATTGGAACCATATCGAAAAAAAGGCTGAAAACAATTTAAAACATTTGAAAAGTTGGTTTGATTCTAATTTACTCACAGTAAATTTCGAAAAAACTAAATATATTGCCTTCACTAGTAATAAAAATTCAAATGAAAACTGGGGATCAATCGAAATTGACAACATTATTTCAAGAGTGAATAGTATTAAATATTTAGGTATAATTATTGACCAACATCTGAAGTGGAATATACAAATAATATTGCTAACTAAAAAACTGAGAAGTTTGCTTCCTAAATTCAATTTCTTCAAAAAATTTCTCAAAATTCGCTGCTTAGAAATACTATATTACTCTTTCATCCAGTCTCAGATGAATTATGGAATTCTTAGTTGGGGAGGTGTAAATGATACTCATTTGAAACCATTAGAAATTCTTCAAAAATATTTTCTAAAAATTATATATGGAAAAAATATTAGATATTCTTCTGACCTACTCTATAAAGAGAGCAATAAGATGGATATCAGGCAACTATTTTGTTTTAATATAATGATTTATCTCTTCAAAAATAGAAATGAAATCAAATACAATGTGCATCACTACGAAACCAGACATAAAGATAAAATAACTCTGAAAACAAAAATACAATTGGCCAAAAAAATTATGCATTCACTTGTTCATATCTATATTACATTGTACCAGAGGAAATCAATAACACAAAATCATAATAGAAAACTATTTCATGATATATTTAAAACAAACTAATTATACCTTTGTTTCGATCCTAATAATATTTTCGCATTTCTTACATGAGTAAAACGAATATCCCACAACAAGTTTTACTTCGTGGGATTATGCATTTAATTTATTAATGATTTGATTTTTAATATCGTATACCTGTTTCTGAATTGTTTAATAAACATTATTTATTTATTCAATTCCGGAAGAGAAGCGAAATATTTTGTTAATGTTGTTGATCATTCATGTTTTGAAGATTAGTCTAATGCCTAAACTTTCATTTCTTTCATAACATTCTATCGTCAACTCTATTTTGAAGCTTCATTATCTTCCTTTCAACATTTCAGTCAAACTGATAGACAGAACTCTGCCACTTTTTTCCCTTCAGAGTAGGAAACTTTGTCGTGCATTGTCAGGTAAACGGAAATATCGACATTGTACTGTAGGTGGCGTAACAAATACGCTTAAAATCGTTTTTACACAGGCATTGAAAATAGTAATTTACGTAACAAGTCCGGAAAATACTGTTTTTTTGGACGAGTAGACAAAATTCTAGGGCGAGCCGTAGGCGAGTCCTGGAAGTCTGCGAGTCCGAAAAAACTGTTTTCGGTCGTGTTGCGTACACTATTTTTTCGGCAACCGACCCACTTCCCGGACGCTTTTTCTTTGAGGAAGTAGCATTTTCCCGGCCTAGTCCGGGAAGTACGTACCCGGCCTAGGCCGGGAAAATGCTACTTTCTCGAAGAAAAAGCGTCCGGGAGTGGGTACTTCCCGGACGGTTGCCGAAAAAATATATTTCTATAACCAATGATGGTATAAGAAGCTGCTAAGTTGAGTTGACTGACATTCGACTGATAATCTAAGATCTAAGAAACGGAATAGAGGTCGACCTTCACCCATCTGTTTACCGGATGAAACATACTTATTATAGGTTGTCATAAATTGACGAATACGCCTATAATGGCTTGCCTATCAAAATGTGGTCCAGACTATATAAAGTGAAATTCAAAAATTTCCACGATATGGAAAACTTTTTTATTATCGATTTGTCAGAAAATTTCATTCCTCATAAAAATTGGTGTATTGCAGAATACTTGCATATGAGTTGTCAAAATTTCAAATTTCCGAACAGTGTACAGGGGAGAACGGAAATTAGGAATTTAGGAAGTTCTTAAGTTTGGTATCACATCTAGGGTAGTTTACTTTTGATCAAAATTCATTCCTCTTTTCGTTCTCCCATTGCACTGTTCGGAAATTTGAAATTTTGACAACTCATATGCAAGTATTCTGCAGAACACCAATTTTCATAAGGTATAAAATTTTCTGACGAATCGATAAATAAAAAAGTTTTCCATATTGTGAATTTTTTTGAATCTCACTGTTTATAGTCTGGATCGCGATTCTAAAATTCCTACTATTGAATTGAACTTTATTTTTTGTACGTTGATATCCCGTTAACGTAAGACAAGAAATGGTTAAGGCTTTCGCGGCCGAGGTTTTCAGTATTACTACTTTTATTCGGGTTTGAAGGCAATCGTTATTTCTTCCTGACGTTTCGCTAGCGCGAGTGGTTAGCTTCTTCAGAGGCTCACTCATCTTGACTACTATTCCGACTAAAGGTAAGCGTCCATAGGTACGCATCGTACGTATCGTACAGATCGTACGAAACGGATTTTAGAATTATTAGTATAGTAAGTTATACATATGCGTCCACTGACCGGCAGCGGACGGATCGCACGTATCGGTCCGTCGGTGATGCCGATGAAATTTATCGAAGGGGCAACTTTTCCGACTGGTGCGGATGACAACATGCGGATTGCTGATAAGTGGACGCATGTCACAATAGGTAGTCACTGGTCGCCTCACAGATCATTTGAATTTTGTTACATTTCGACACTAACTACACACAAGTGCTTTAATTATATTTGTTATTACGCATATCATGGAGCAAATCAGTGAATAGTGTATGATATTCTCCAAATTGTGATCTTTTTTTGAATATGTCATGTATCCACAATCTATGTCTTCTCTTATTTCCCCTCCTTTCTTCTTCATCTAATAACAAAGCAATAATGACAAGTTCTTCATCACTTTCCATGATCGGAAACATTACACACTGTAATGTTTCCGATCGTCAACTCACTACGAAAATGCGAATGTTACTTAAAAGCCGACCGTCGCATCGGCAATCCGATCGCTACGGATGCAGTGGACGCACTACCACAAATCGATCCGTTTTATGCGATCCGTACGATACGTACGATGCGTACCTATGGACGCTTACCTTAATAAAGAATCGGCATAGAATATGCTACCTACCTGTTTTTAGAGTCAAATCGATTCAGCAAATCCCAAAATTATCGATAGGAGAACATTTTTTGTTTTCAAAAAACACGGTTTCGGGTCTCGTAAGATCTATCTAACTTGTCCCGAGAACATGCTCCTTTTGTATCTATTAAAAAAAATCACTGTTTTCAATTTCCTCATGGATTTCAAGTTTCGGCCAATTCCATCAGTCATTAAATATTTGTCTTTCTTCTCGATTGATTGTTTTTTGACAGATTTCAATCAGGTTAATTTATACAGGAAACGAAAGTTCGAATTAATCATTCAATTATCAAATTTTTTACGAAAACGAAATATCTCAAAATACTGCGTATAATTCTTCTTACGACATCAGACTAGACATTCAAGTCAGTTCGAGCGACTCGCTGAGAAAACCGCCGTTTCGTCTGAGGACGGCCGTAAACAGGTCTTATTAACTTCATTACGGTTATTTGCAGAATACCGTCCGTCTTCAAGATGTTCGCAACTGTCGCCATTTAGCACGTCCGTCCGCCTATCGGAAGCTAGTCAAACTATTTTCGACTAATGAGCCATTATCGCGGTTAAATCGTCACTTCCGTTTCGTTGAGTCGTTTACCGGCTGGACTATGGCCGATAAATAACATACAAGATGAACGTAGTTGTTTTTCATTCATGTAGACATTTTTCTAGAAGAGCTAAGATGTTAGGTGTCGAGAATTGAGGTGGTCCACAAGGTCCCATTCTGGCACTCGTACAGTTACGACTGGGACTTTGTTCAAATACCGGTTGCTCTTCTAGAACTCCCATAGCATCACGTAAAACCAGAAGTCAGAGAGAACAGTTAATCTTGACTAGGGATTGCAACCCAGCAGCATTTTCAATCCAGCTGGATTTTTGCAAAATTGTCCTGAATCCAGCAGAATATGGAATCAAGATAAATATATGATGACAATGTTTTTTTTTTGTTCATTTGTCCAGTTGAGCCTTTCACTAAAAACTACTTGAATGACAACCTCTACTCATTTGGTGGAATCCTTATCCATCCTGGTTCGTTTTAAAAAAAATTGTTATCTGAGATCAAAATAAATGCAGGTGGTCCACAGGGTCCCATTCTGGCACTCGTATAGTTACGACTGGGACGTTGGTCAAATACCGGTTTCTCTTCTAGAACTCCCATAGCATCACGTAAAACCAGAACTCGGAGAGAACAGTTCCTCTCGACTAGGGATTGCAATCCAGCAGCATTTTCAATCCAGCTGGATTTTTGCAAAATTGTCCTGAATCTGGAAGTGAAAGGAATATCAACATATATTTTATCATTGCTAGTCTCGAATAGAGTTCAATATTGTATTGGAAACTCTCATTTAATTCTGAGCCGAACTTTCAATGTAGCCTTTCGCCTATGCATTGGATTTTCAATCGAACTTGAAATTTGGCAAGAATATGAATCTGGGGTAGATGGTGTGAACAAGAATATAATCACTGGTGAGATCACTGATTCTATATTGTTTTGTCAAAAAATTTAGACACGATTTATCAGATTGTGGGGGTTCCCAGAAAATTCGGTAGATGGTGTAAGAATCGAATAACATCACCTTTTGAGTTTGGAACTATTCCTACAAAGTCAAGTATCCCAATGCAGGAATTACGATCAGTGATAATCTCTTAAAGGTGCTTTCCAGAAACTTGGATTTCTATTTCTCGCGAAGAAATACTTCACTTCTCGTCAGCTTCTGATGATCTACAAGGCTCAGGTACGACCTATCTTGGAATATAGTTCGCATGTGCGGAGTTCGGCACCAAAACATTCATTGAGGCTTCTCGATTCTATTCAGAGAAAGGCATTCCGTCTTATTGGTGATTCTTCGCTCACAAACGTGCTCATTTCATTGGAACATCGTAGAAGGGTCGGAGACTTGTCTCTCTTCTATAGATATTTTCACGGTCGGTGCTCTTCTGAATTGTTATCAATCGTTCCACCCTTGGCAATATCTACACGGATGACTCGGCGAATACAGATTTCCCACTCCTTTGTTGTGAGTATGGAGACCCGTCGAACTTCTCTTGATCAGGGATCTTTTTTCAATAGAACAGCTGAGCTTTGGAACTCCTTGCCAAAAGAGATTTTTCCTGAGGCTTACAAACAAAGTGAATGCTAATTCGTATCTCCTGTGAATCTGCATATAAAAAAAATCGAATTTCACTTGGTTTGGCGCCACCCGTGAAAATATTTTAGGAATGTGAACTTCCTTATTATCAAGTGAGCCGTAGGTCTAGCGTTTTTGACGAAAACATTTTAACGGCATCCAAGTGATTCTACCAGGATTTCTATGCATCTTGGGTGTGAACCTTGAAGGCAGAACGCCATCAACTGGATGAATCAAACTCCTTATACACCATGTATAAAAGACATCTAACAGCGAGTACATCGTACGTCAAAGCCGTAACAAATGATCCGCCGCGGACCAGATTCGGTTTCGGTTTACTTGCAGAAAAAGCTGCAACCCCGACCAAAAATTAGAATTTTGATGGTCGAAATGATCGCATTCACAAATCCAATGACAGAATACCGCATCACTTAAGGGACACTTCATATCGCCCTGTATTACAAAGTAATAATCTAGCAATGACGGAATAAATTTCAGAGCAAATATTTCATGTTCTGAAATGACGATTGCAACATTTATGTTATTATCTGTCGCCACATTGCAAATTTTCGAGAACAATGCGTTATCGAAACGGAAAAAATAGTTTTCGCGCATAAATTTGAATAATAAACGTCGCTACTATTGTTTTATCACTGAAATTATTCATATCATCGGTCATAAAATTCGTTTATATAGCATGTTAGTTGAAAATCGACAAAAAATATTTTGCATACAATGCATAGGACAATGACTTCGGTATTCATTTGTTCTGTGTTGGAGATATTAGTCCAGTTCTTTTTTCGTTCCGAAGATGAAATGAGGAAGCATTGATTGAAACGTCATATTTTGTGAGCAGTTTGCTCACACACTATCGTGAGAAGACAACAATGCGTCTCACGAAAAACTATACCACTGATACCGCTATAACTTGATAGCGGGTTTGTTAGCTGTGGTTTGCAGGTTTCGAGGGCATAACGTTTCGTCTGCAATAGTGGTGAACCCTGCCAAAGGCGACGCAGCAGTGGATGAAGCATTCTTCCTTATAGCGTTGCGTCCACTGAGGGTGGACTCGAAATTTTATCCGTATTTAAGCATAACTTCATGTCGGACCAATAAGGGTAATTATCTCTAATTGATCTTTGGGAGCTATCTCTCCTTAAATCAATGAAAGGGACCTTGTATTCTGATATTCCATATATTGCCAAGTTCAGATACCCCTTCTCACGGTTGAAGTTGTTCTATTGAGTGTTAATTTGTATTACTTTCCTGTAAAGCCGCGGATAATGGCTACTGATATCATCCAGAACTTTCGTTTTGTTGAAGGCAATGTCGTGAATACCTTCCGTTAGAGCGTGTCTTCCAACTGCTGATTTGTCTGTTCAGCCATACTACTCATTTTTGTGTCGCGCCAAGCATTTTTTGATACTCTATTTTGTGGTTTCAATATAGAGGTAAAAAACTACAAGATATTCGGTATACTCCTGGTGTTGTTAGTTGGTCTTCGCAGACCTCGGCTAACAAAGCCGCCATCAATTCCTTATACACCGGTCCTAAAAGCCTATACTCTTTAATGCCGGCATGTTTCGTCGAAAAATATAACAAAGGCTTTGGTAATTGTTGATGAAACTCGAACCCACGGTAGCTACCGCAAAAACACCGACGTATGTTCTTGTCTAAAAATGGAAGAAGACTGTGTCCAATTGTACATCTTTAGAATAGGACTAGAACAAATATTGAATTGAACTGGCCGATACTTGATGAAAATCCACATTTAATAAAATATATTATTTACTACGAACAACCTGAACAAGATTCATCCTTGATGTTTGGGAATAACAAGATCAGTATGAACAATACTAACACCATCAATGAAAGCACTCTTGGATCATCATTCAGTGTTCCTTGAATCATAAGTTTTCACCTTACTGAAACGAACTCGTAAGTAGAAAATGGCAATATTTATGGTTGTCAAGAAGTGATAACACCGAGAACATGTCTTATTTTGAAAGGATCTAGGCCCACACGGCCGTAGTCGATATTTTCGATGATATCCTCAACTGTAATGTCACTTTTGAAAGCTACGGACATCAAAATCCTAGACCACAACCATCAAGCCAAGATATCATCAGAAATGTTCATTTTGTTCATAAAATTACAATCAAGATTGCGTGAGAATGTCGTGCAAAATTCAATGAGCTTTCAGAGTGTAATATATTGATTCTGTTGCTTGCAATACAGCATCATATACTGAACATGAGTTATCAGTGAAAATACCCCAAACAGTGGTTTTCAGTGAACAAAGGGCATAATATAAACATCATTTGTAAAATAACAGTAACGAGGACGTTGTTATATACAAATCGGTGATAAGATTTAAAAATGTTCCTGTGTTATTTCAAAAGAGCAATAATTCTATAACAGTGCTATTGACTAGGCCCTACACATTCGAATGACACCTTAACAATTTATGATTTGTGTGCAAAAAATGCACGAAATATATCTTTCCACCTAAGGTGATTATGAAGTTTTGGATTATCAGAGGCAAGATACATTCATGGACAACCAAGCCTCAGTCCAGAAGAATGTATCTGAATTTCAGCAAATTGATATAGAGGATAATAATGCAGGAATGAGTGTCATTAAAAGCATGGGAAAAAAATTTAGTGAACATTATTTTCTTGAGAAAAAACATGTGTTCAACAGACTCCTTTTTTGCCCTTGTTCCGCTATACAGTAGCTTTTTCTGTCAGGAATATATTCGTATCGAAATTATCACTTCAAAAAATTAATGAGAGAACTCATTTCTGTTCAAATTTCAATAACGGATTCGCTTCCTACTTGAATATTTTTCACCTGGGCTCTTCTCTTTTATTGATACATAGTTTTTATGGCATACAAGTTTTAGTTTCCTTTCTCTGTGGTGTTCCGCAAGGTACAGCTCGTGTACCGGTATATTCATATTAACCTAAGAATATCACTTATTCTCTGTGGTGTTCCACAAGGTACAGCTCGTGTACCGGTGTATTCATATTAACCTTAGAATATCACTTACTTCGTAACTTTCCATTGTTTCAAGGAAATTTAACACGTATAGTCGATTGTTTCTATTGTTGAAACGGAAAAAAAGTTTTTATAGCGTTTAACCGAACAACTCTCATCAGAAACTGTCCTTCCTTTTTCTACTTCCACTCGACGATGCATGTATGAATATGTAAATGCCTGTTGTTTATTTTCGTAAAAGTTCAGGTTTTTTTCAATAGAGGTCAAAATTGTATTTGTGTACCATTGATTCAATAATAATATCAATTTCAATTATTTTGGTACAGTACTTGCATACAAAATTTTTAGTCTGGATGCACACCTTGGTTAATCTGTAAATTCCAGTGATTCCAATAATGTTAATTTCTTTAAATATTTCTGTTCCACACAATAAGAAAATACTGTTTTTTCAAAGATCATCTCACAAAACATCGTAAATAGGGATTGTTTTTTATTATGAGAAAAATCGACTTTGCTGTGTTATTTCGATCAGTCTACTATTAAACATATAACAATATTCATAACGAATACACTGAAATACAATATTTCATCGTACGTTTTAAAAAATGGTGGTACTTCCATAGCATATTGGTTCGGAACTGTAAAGATCCGAATACATTGCCAATCTAACAAAAATTATGAGTTGAATTCTAGTCAGTTCCACATCGAAATGAAAAACTTTGCACTAAGAATAATGCATTTCAAAATGTTTCTACGTTCATAGCTTTTTCGGGAAACAGGTCAATGAAAATATATTCTAGATAAGATATTACATGAAGGTCAGAGTTACACAGTTTGAATCATGTTTCTTCCGAATCAGTACAGCGAAAGAAATAGAAAATTTTCAAAAATCTGAGGACATTTATTCCATGGCATTTCACAAAACCTGATAATTTGAAGATTCGTTCGGAAATTGTTAGGTCAAAAAAAGCACGTTACAAGATTTGCACTTTCCGAGCAAAAACTATCTGCAATTTTCAATAACTCTATTCATTAAAAAGTTTCAATATGGTGCGGACTTTGTGTGACACTCATTTCTCATTGCAGAGGCCATCGCCACAGAAAGATGCAGCGAGAATTAGGAGAGAGGTGACAGACAGAGAAGTCGAAGAGCAACTGCGTAGTCCTCAGGTAGCGGTCGCTTTAGCGATAGGTCTCACGGAGCAGCAAGTGAAACGTGCAATAAAAGATCGACTCCAGCAGACGGGCAAGCCTTTTCCCCTGGCAGACGCCTTAGTAGAGGCAGCACTGAACTATCCAGAAGAGAATCCTGCCGGCGACAACAGCTCCAGTAGTACCGAAAGAAATTTGGGACAGAGAATAGCTACACCTCTTCCCGGTACCCAGACTGAGGCACACGAATCTCCCACAGCTCCAAACGTGCCAAAGAAAAGTAAACCTAGTGCGGGCAGTGCTTCTAGTAGTACCGACGAGTGTCTTCCTGTTGAAAGTAGCGTGTCGTTAGAGGACGAAAATAGAATAATCCAAGAAGCTAGGCTGTGTAAAATTTGCATGAACGCGGAAATGGGAATAGTGTTTTTGCCCTGTGGACATTTGGCGACTTGCGTCAACTGCGCCTTCAATTTGGAGGGATGCCCTGTTTGTAGGTCTGACATCAAGGCCACGGTGAGGGCGTTTTTCTCTTAACTTCCACTGAGATTTGACAAGATAGCGTTTGTTTGTTATTGCTGTGTTTTAGATTTTTGTATTTTATTTCTGATTATATCTATCATTAGTTCCGAACGTGTTTGTGTTTCATTTGCCTATCGAAAGTTGCTACAGACTTATACTTCGAGCCACGTTCTCATAGATCAAATAAGCTTGTAAAGGGATAGTTCTAGTACGAAGACGGCGTTACTACAATTTGGTCTAATCGAACGTGGCTTCTTATATAATGAGGATTAAATTTCCTTACAGGTAAGTCATTTAATCCTTAATTATACTTCAAATTTTTAGAAGTTCTTGAACTTGGGTTGAAGTCAATTTGAAGCAATTGAATATTAAAGGTACGTTTTCCTTGGAGCTACTCTTGCAACGATCGTAGAGCAATAGCAGCGTGACGATAATCCTGAAGCACTGATTAGTTCTTTCCGTATTGTTCCGTTTTCCTCTGGGCGACTATCGCTATATCGTTATGGCGTTTATAGTGGGCGTCTGGTCCTAGAGCAAATATTATCGCCAGTCGCGAATTATTATTGAAAGGTATTGGATGAAGATCAGACTCGATGAGTATTCAAGAAAGCTTGATCGCGCAAAAACAGTTTAACAGTTGCCTGTCAAGCAGTAGTCAATATATTCGTTACTAACTTCATAACATTCAAAATCTCTTCCCATATGAAATGGATATTCGTTGAACAACTGGAATGCGTATTCAAAAATAGCTCTTCGACCTGGAATTCTACTAATCAACTACCGTTTATTAAACTCAACTAGAACACAATTCACTGGTCAGTCAATATCAGTCCAATTCGTTAACAAAATATTGTGAAATGTCTAGTTATAGTTCTGAACTGATTGTGTACCACTGATCAACCGGGTATACCCCATACCCGGGTATGATTAATGATGTATTATATTGAAGAACATTGGCAGGAATCGAGATTGACATTGATCTTGAATTTCGAGAAGTTATGACTTCGAGAATATTCATTTTGAAAAGGGTTCCATATAAAGGCCGTTTTTTTGATCATCAGCTGAGCCTCATAGCCGAAAGCTAAAATGCTTGACCGAGTCGTCAATTTTTCTAGTAATGACTTAGGGCTGGTTTCCATAGGTTCTGGAGATTAAGCTGTCAGCTGAGGCCTCAACAGCCAATAAAATGTCACGAACAAGCATTTCGATTTTCTGTTGAGTTGAAAGGTAAGATTTCAACGGTAGATTTATGAGCCGGCACCTAGAGGACTATCTTGTCGAAAAATTTCAGACAGAAAGCAACGTTCATTTCGAAGCTAGAAAGAGCCTGATATTATAAAATAAAATTTCAAAACACAAAAGGTTTGCAAAGGTTTTTGAAACGAATAGCCCATTACAAATCGTGTGGAGTTATGTCTGTATGCTGTCCATCTAAGTAAGCACTAGCAGTACTCATGTGTACAGCTACCGCAATCTTCACTCTCATATATCAAGTACAGCTTATCGAATACAGAAATGCGTTTGACAATCTATCTCGATCTTCCTCATACGCAGGCAAACAATTCTACCTCGTTCTTCCAGGCAGTATTTCAGGTTTGATGAATTATTTTTTGTTTTGTTTTTTTCTTCGAATCAAAAAAGAGAAATAACACTTTCTATGAGAGAAGTAAAATGAAATAAATTTCACAAACACTCTCTGTTGAAAGGTACGTGTTTATAATTTTTTTTGATTATACTCCATAGAAGTGGTAATTCCTCTTCTTTGATTCGGAGGAAAAAAAAGTCGAAAAATAATTCCTCAAACTTCATTTCCTCCCCAAAAATACCCAAGTTTTTGATTAACATCTCAGATCTCTATCTTCATTTGGCATGAAGTAATTGTAACATGTCTGAAAGCCCTGGTGTTGCAATTGATGCGATATTGTTAATAATTTTGTGGCGATACTTCAACGAATCATGTCGTTTTCTAAATTTCATCTCTAGATGACGCCAATCGTTAGACATTACAAACGTCATATGATTTGAGGTTAATTTAATTTTTTTCTGGAAGATGAGTTTCACTTCCGGCTGAATTTGACTTATCCTATTTTCAATCGTAGTTTCATTATTTATAGTTTCCTTAGTTTTTAATTTATTGATCAGTTGTTGATTCGAATTTTGTAAACGTGCGATATTCTTGCTTTTTCTATTGAAGGTAAATAGTCTGAAGCCGCAGATATCTTTTTTAGCAGATTCACACGAAAGGAAATCCCTGTAATGTTCTAAAAACACCGCGTGAATCAAAGAACACGAATTGATACGAATTAACATTCACTTTGAATTTCTGAAATTTGTAAGCCTCAGGAAAAACCTCTCTCGGCAAGGAGTTCCAAAGCTTAGCTGTTCTATTGAAAAAATATCCCTGAGTAAGAGAGGTTCGATAGGGTTCCAAATTCACAACAAAGGGATGGAAATTCTGTACTCGTCGAGTCATCCGTGTAGATATTGCCAAGGGTGGAACGATTGATAACAATTCAGAAGAGCATCGACCGTGAAAATATCTATAGAAGAGAGACAAGTCTCCTATCCTTCTACGATGTTCCAATGGAGTGAGCGAGTCTGTGAGCGAAGAATCACCAACAAGACGGATTGCCTTTATCCGAATAGAATCGAGAAGCCTCAATGAATGTTTTGGTGCTGAACTCCATACATGAGAACTATATTCCAAGACAGGTCGTATCTGAGCCTTGTAGACCGTTAGAAGCTGACGAGAAGTTAAGTATTTCTTCGCACGAAAAAGAAACCCAAGTTTCTGGGAAGCAACTTCAGCGACTGATCTCTCATGAAAAAACCATGAGAGATTATTACTGATCGTAATTCCTAGCATCGGGATACTTGACTTTGTAAGAATAGTTACTGCTGAGCATTGAGAAGAGACATGCCTCGGTTTTCCTAGCATTAAATTTCACCAAGTTCATGTTACCCCATTCCATTATTTTTACCAAGTCATCGTTAATTCTATTGACGTGAATGTTTCTTTGAATTTTTGTTTCTCGAGCTGGTTTGGGGACTCTGGAAGAGAAACTAGTATGAAAAGTATTGTTGTCCGCAAAACTATGTACAGTACGGGTACATGAGATTTGAAACAATTAATATACATATTATCATTCACACAATTATTTCAAAGCATAATGTTCAAAATCGATTTTGGAATTTGTTCATTTTTGAAGAGTGGGCCATTCGCATTTCGATTCGAGGAAGTTTAGTCCTGTTTTGTAATCATGTAATATTTTCACAAAAACTCATTTTTGATAAGTGGAATACAAATTGGATGTAAAAGCGAACCGCCTTACCCCTGGTTCAGAAATTGTCGTTTTTCGAATTTGGAAAGCTAGGCAAGGTTGAGTGGAAGACAGCACTTGTTCCATCCTCTGTTGGGTGTGAACTCGAGCTAACTCTGCCTTTTGGTAGATTATTTTTTCTTTTTTTTTAAGTATGTCTTTTGTAATGCATTTCTACCAATAAAAGCGATAATAAATAAATAAATAAATAAATAAATATTTCACCCCATTTGTACTATAAAACCAGTGAAGCACATATTTCTATTTTACATGAGAATTACTCCATTTTGAAGTTTCCTGGCGCTCTGGTTAGGAAATTTGAAGTACAAAGTCTAGCGACCAATCGGGAAACTACCTATTAGATTAGATTATATGTTAGGGACTTTCGTGCTACGAGCCTTTACACCGCGACCTTTACAGATCTATTGTGTTTGTTCTCGAGATCGTTTAGAGTTCTTTGTCTAACCCTGTCTTCTTTACGAGACTCCACAGGCTAGTTCTTAGAACTCCCATGAATTTGGGAGCTCTTGGTTTTTCTTCTCCCAGCGTTAGAAACCTTTGTCTTGACAAGCCCTCGCAGTGGCATAGTATGTGTACTGATGTTTCCTCTTCTTCCTGACAGAACCTGCATAGCATTTCTTCTGCCAGGCCTATTGTACTCATATGTTTATTGAGCCTACAGTGCCCTGTGAGAAGTCCTACTACTATTCTAGTAGTGTTCCTCTTCTGGCCTAGTAGATAGTCTGTGAATGTTGGCAGCGGTTGTTTGATAAACTCTTTGGCCTGTCTCATTCCTGGTGCATTGTTCCACCAATCTTGAGACTTCTGCTGAATCCATGATTTAGTGTTTGTTTTTAGTACAGCTTTTGCTATACCGCAATATGGTTCTGGGCCATTCAGGGCCTTACTTGCTCCTTCTCGGGCTAGTGTATCGGCCTCTTCATTGCCTCTATAACCTGTATGTGCTGATACCCAGGCTAAGGTCAGTCTGTTCTGACTGCCCAGCTCTTTTAGGGCGTCTATGCAGTCCCAAACAAGTTTTGAGGTAACTTGCATTGAGTTGACTGCTTTTATTGCAGCTTGGCTATCTGAGTATATGACAATGTTTTTTCCTGAAAAATCATGCCTTATTAGCTCTTGTGCACAATGGTGTATTGCAACGATTTCCGCTTGAAATATCGTCGCATATTTGCCCAAGCTCAATGAGATTTTCATCTTCGGCTTGGTTCCGTAAATGCCGGCTCCTGCACCTTCATTCGTTTTGGAGCCATCGGTGTAGACAGCGATTTCCGCATTGATGGGAGGCCCCCGCTTCCACGCATCCCTGTCCGTTATACTTGTCTTGAAAGTTTTGTCAAAGCTATATCTGGTAAGTATGCCATCTGATGGCATTCTTGTAACCGGGTCGTTTTCCAACTCCTCATATAGCTTGTTGTAGTCTCTCCCGTGCATGTTGCTTATGGGAGCTTGTCCTCTTAGCAACCTGCTCGTGACAGACCTGGCTTCGGCTTGGATGTATATGTGTAGTGGGGGCAGGTTGAGCAAGACCTCTAAAGCGGCTGTTGGGGTGGTTCTCATGGCCCCGGTGGCACTCAGACATGCTTGTCTTTGCAGTCCTCCGAGCCGTCGAACCACTCCTACCTGCTTGGTCTTTGGCCACCATACCACCGATCCATACGTTATCATGGGTCTGATAACTCTGGCATAGAGCCATGTAGTCATTATTGGTTGTAGCCCCCAATTTTTTCCGCACATTCTTCTGCACAGATTGAAGGCTACAGTACCTTTTTCTATGGTTTTTTGTAGGTGTTGATTCCAGGTCAACTTATGGTCGAAGATAACTCCTAAGTATTTTGCCTCTTGGGCAAATGGAATTTCTATCCCGTTCAGTACAGGTGACCTGAGCCCTTCCAGTACTTTTTTTCGTGTGAATGTGACTATTGTGGTTTTGTGAGGGTTTACTGTCAGCTCCTCCTCTTTACACCACCTGTCGACTATATCTAGTGCTGACTGTGTAAGCTCCGATACTGTCCTTGCAAATTTGCCTTTTGCAATAATTGCGAGGTCATCGGCATATCCTAGGCAATGAAAGCCTCTGGAAACTAGCTTTTCGATTAATTCATCAATTAGGATGGCCCAAAGTAGGGGCGATAGCACCCCTCCCTGCGGACATCCCCTGTTTGCTCTAGCTGTTAGTGTTATTCCGCCAATTCAGACTTGGTTGATAATCTATACTTTTTATTTGAGCAGTCGTCGAAATAATCGTATCTATTGCCATGATTATAAAAAACTCAATCAAATTAAATGAAAGTGATACAAATATGGGGAATTTGGTTGGCATTCTGAACAAATAATATAGGCTGCCAATTTGGCAGCGTCTGTCCGGAATTAAAAGTATAGCAGTGCAAATTATGTGTTTTTTTCCATTGCAAGCGCCATCTTGACTTATTTAATGGAAACAGGAAGCCAATTTTTATAGTAGGCATGTGTCGCAACTTTTACCCCGAACTTTTAAAGGAATAAATCCCAACAACAGGGTTTCTAGGTATCTCAAGTTATCCATTCCATCAGTTCTTGATTATATTTGTGAACGAGTTTTTAAAATGGAAGCGGACTTGGTTTCCTAAACGATAACACGAAGCATTTTGATAAATATAAGTTCTTGTATTTTTTTCATAGTCGAATTGGAGTTATATGAGAAGTTGCTAACTGATAGAACGTGTTCCATTCAGAAGGAACTGTTTTTCAATTGACGCAGCAACTTATCTGGGTGAATCTGCCTTCTACACTTGTAAAGGTTTCAATAATTTTGCTTATTTTTTCAGATTGTGATAGGTTGAGGACCCAAAAAAACTACGAAGAGAGAATCAACCTTTTCAATACAATCAGCAATATTTTTTCAATTTCCGTTTCCTTTCCGAAATATCCCTATTTAGCACGTCCCTGCTTAGAAACAGGTAATCGAAAAATAATGTTGAGGTGCGCACGGTCTAAGGCAGATGTTACCTGACAGGTGTATCTCAAACAGCTGTTCAGAAAACATGGCCCATGCGGCAAATTCGATCAGCTGCTACATCGGTGTACGAGCTGTTCAGCTCGTGCTCGAGGATCATCCTCGATAACCCAAAAGTACTTCTATTCGATGATTTTGGGTGGCACGAATAGACCACATGCAGATGTTTTGTGGAGAATGTCTTATACGAATCTCCAAATAAATGTTGAAAATTGATGAAGATACTTAACTTCTATAACAAAATCTATTTTATATAATGGAGTCAATTTAAAAACAGATTACCAAACAAAAAAATTGATATTTTTTTCAAAAGCGCTTCGATAGATACCAAAAGCAGACGTATTTGAATCAGAAATAATTTTCTTCTTCCTTCTGCTATTGGATTGTTTCATCATTGAAATACATTTTCAAAGCATGTATATACTTACATTAACTTATTTTCAACATCCTTCTATAATAGTATATCATGCTACGATCATGTAATAACAACACGCTATCTTTTCTACACTTGATAAAAAATGAAGAACTATAACCGTATAATGAGTCGTATTTATTTGGAAAATTCTACAAAATTGTAAGCAATACCTCGGGTATTGTAATAATTATAATGTTTATTTTACCCAATTCAAAAAATATACAAAAACTACAAATACTAAATGCAAAAATGCAGACAAAAATTTCATCATATTCGAATGGTATGAAGAGTTTGGAAAAATAAACGTAGGGAACCTCAAAAAAGCTCAGGAGAGCTTGTCTTTGAGGAGTTTCAGCTCAACATTAAATTTGCAAAATCTTCAAACTATCATTGAGTGGGTAGAGGGTCAATGATCAAGCACAAGCGAAGTAAAGAAATATGGTAAGTAATTGATACATTGTTAATCCTTGTACGCATTCAAACACTTATACACATATATGCACACAAATAATAATAAAATATATATATATATATATATATATATATATATATACATACACATTTTTATATACTCCTATAATTACACATTTATTTTACATGTTTTCTGGGAAAATAATGGCATATATTGAATGTCTCTCAGAAGAAATCAACCATTTTTTTTCAGTTTCTTCTTGAAAGGACGAGAATGCATGTAACTTCTCAGGGCTTCTGGGATAGTGTTTATAAGTCGTGGTGCAATATACGCAAAATATATTGTATATTGTATTGTATATTGTAAGATATAGGAAAACTTTAAACTTCCTGTTTATATTCATACTGAACATAATAATTGTGATTAATCCGATTACTTGAAAATATAAAGATTATTTATTGTGCAGTTTGAAAAATTTATTCCAGGTCCAACTGATCTGGAAGTGGAAGGAAATATTTACATTTATTCCATTATTGCTATTCCGAATAGAGTTCAATATTACAATGGAAATGTTGATTTTATTCTGAACAAAAATTTCCAAAGAAACCTTCTGCCACTGAATTGGATCCCCAATTGATTAAAAACTTGTTTCTTTATGAAAAATCTGTATGATGATGGATCTCATTATGAAACTGATTAAAATGTTATATTGTTATGAAAAATCTGATTCATAATGGATATTATTATTAAACGGATTATGGACATATGAGTGTATATTAGTTGTAGAAAAAAAAATTATATTTATTGATGTCAATAAAGATTGATTTATTGAAATAATATTCCGAAACTAGAAAAGTATATGTTTGTTTGTAGGTCTCCGAGGGCATATACATCTATTTATACCCGTGGTGCATGCAAGCTCATATGTAATACTAGTTCGTATTGCAGCTACAGTATGAAAATTTGTAAAATCCGAACATTCAATTTGAATTTGTCTTTTTCATTTCATGAAAGTAGGTACTACCATTGTTGTCAATCTTAAAACATCAAATTTCAAAGAAATATGTTTTTATGGCCTGTGTGGGCCATAAAGAGGACGTTATACCTGAAGAACGATTTTATGTTATTGGAAACTAAGCAATAAAAACACAATATCGGACTAGTATGACATAAATATGTAAAGATGGACGGACTACTCTGAAAAATATCAATCTTTCAAAAACTTATCAACCTTCTATTCATTTTACGAGATTTATACTGCTGCAAATGAAAAAATGATGGAAAACTATATGGAAATCACCTAATAATCTTTTTTTTAGAAAGCTGATTGCCTTTTACCCTAATTTAAAATAGACGTACATATTCTGGCGGAGGCGCCGGACCCAAAGCAATTTGAATACTTGCAATCATTTTCCCGAATGTAATTTTCTTAAAAATTTGATCCAAAACTATCAACTTGGCCAAAAGAGGCAAATTTCACAAAAGAATGTTCTACAAGAAAGATCCTAAAATTTTTTCTCGCTAACGAATGCATTATAGCTGTCTACACATCGTTGCCGATTAATACTTTTCAAATGTTTTTTTCATTTATGTTCTGTAAAACCTGTAGTTTATTTTTCTAGGGTTTTATTGATTTGGCACAGAGTTTCTTTGTGCTGGACTTATCCGTTATTACCGATATATATTGTTCAAATTTACAAATTATACATTATGTATGAATTCTTAATTCTTTTCGATACTTCACTGTGTCAGAGAAACAAACGGGCAATTCATACCAAATGGTTTCCTTTCATCAAAATAACTCGGGGAATGTTCTTCATACAGAATGATCTGCGTTTGCCAGATAACCTACATTTTTAATGCGTCTCAGATCGAGAATTGCACTTTTCTCAGTTCCATCGTGTTTGACCGGACGAGTATATTTTTCCCAACATTTTATTACACGTTTGGATTCCACTGGAACCTCTCCTTCTCTCTTGGTCCGTTCATAAAAGAAAAAACAATCAAACTGTGTTCCTCGAGGCCACAACCTTTCTGAAATTGAAGACCACACGATTCACATAATCTTCCGGTGCCCCTCTCGATGTCCTCTGAACATTACAAGAGTTTTTCATCGAATTGTTCTTGAGTAGAGCCATAGTCGATGTAAATTCAATTGTGACTGAAATATTATTTTCTCACACAAACTGAACCCAACAATTTCCATTGAAACTTTTTCTTCTTCATGTATATTTAATGATGTCACATCTGTTGAGCTATCTATGATTATCTCCCTGATAGAAATTAATGTGTGGGCCGTATTGATAATAACCCTTCACAAGTTATTTCATCAACGATAAAAGTAATTGCATGATTACAAATCGTAATTAATTCACATGCTCTTAAGACAACCATTATCACATGTGTCGCCTGTTATGCAGAGATTGCAAAAATTGAATTTCAGGTACGATTACATAAAACAGTAATAATTATATTTCATTACCTAATCGACTTGAACTTTAACAATTTTGTCTGTGAAAGGAAATCGGTTGTGAAGTTATGCACTAATTCGTGCATTTAACTTCTAAGAACAAGCTGGTGTATCGAGAAGGAAACGAAAAAAAATCGTTGATTGAAAGTGTCAAAAATAACGATTACTTATTCGAAACTTTTGCGAATACTTACTTCACCAAGTACTCCATATGTGACATTAGTCATATTTTGCCATGAACTTATTTCAAATTAATTGAAAACAATATATTTTCTCGTTGAAATATTTTCATACAGTGGAATATTGGACAATTCACTTTTGCCGAGTGAACAACGTCGATTTCTTTGTTCTGCTATTATGTGGTTTCTAACCAATGAAACACTTTGGAAATGAACAAAAAAACATTGACATAGTAGATTCTCAGGAAGGAGTTCAACTAAGACCACGCCGCTGAAGATGGCTGCCGCAAATGTAGCCGAAAGCTATGACAAAATTCATTCTGACTCAATATTTTTTAGTCGAGTCGAATTTTTAGTTGAAAACCCTGGTCCTTCAAGGTGCTTTTTTTCAGTTACAAAATTGAATGGTCATAGGAAAAAATATGTATATCGTCCTTTCTTTTCGAGGAATGATTTTTTTACTAAAAACTCAGTTGCCTAACTGAAAAATCAATATTCAAATCATTGTGTATGGATGTTCGAACCTTATTATCTGCGAAAAATCAACTGCCTTCAATAATGTTATGAATATTTACACACATCTTGATGAACAATCGCGATTATACAGCAACAAAATAGATATCGATATTGGGTTTTCGCCATTCAAATTTTGGAGCAACAAACATTTCGAGGAATAATAATTATGAATAAGATCTCTATCGATATCGAATAAACTTTTGCAACTTTGAACTACGGAATTCTCTAACGATTTTCATACACGTTGAGATTGGAACCTTTGGTGTAAAAGTTGAAAATTTTCTTAGAGATCAATTACCCTAACACCAAACTGATATTTTTTGCACTCGACGCGCGTTTCGATAACAAGGTTACCATCTTCAGAGGAAGAAAATTGATGAATAAGGTAATTGATCTCTAAGAAAATTTTCGGCGATTTTCATGTTCTACAACTTGGTTTCTATGCCTTTTCATCGTATTACTGATATTTCACGAGTGAAATGAATAAAAAATCGAAAAGTGGGTCATAATTTCCGTATTCTTTCCCTACTAACATTTAATTTTGCCATTATCGGAATATAATGTTTTCTAGCGATTCCAAGCAAAAAACAATAGACGACCGGTGTTTATGTCCATGGCTTTTAAGCGAATTCGACTGGTCTAACAACTACATCACCAACGCCAATCTTTGAAATTTTCAATATTCTCCATAAGCAATGCCAATACATCAATCACGAATGGGAAGTCATTGGAATTCAGGGAATTTTCTTGGGAGACGCCTTCTTCTGCATATCGCAACCTTTCGAACAATTGATATGATTTTATTATACTAGTATCGCTTGTAGTCTCGGTCTGACATTTACCCGGACACACATTAACATTACCCCCCACCAAGATCCGAACGGAATTCCAATTGAACATTTACATTCATTCATACTTTTACGCGAAAGACTCATTATTTCAAAATGACCTTCCAAACCACCTTCACCTGCATTTAAAAATTATTAATAGCGTTGCAGTCTCTCAGTTCCAACCTTGTAACGATATTCACGACTGATATTCTAGGTGTCAATGAGGTCTCGACATTTTTATCGGCTTCGAAAAAGCTATTGGTAAATTTGTATTTCAATCAAAACTTCACACTCGATGGGACCGGTCAACACCAGTGGCGTGTTTATAATTTTGTTTGGGAGGGGAGGGCGAAGCATAAATTAAAAATATTGACGAAAATTCTTCTGTTATTAATTAAAACAAAGAATGAAACAAAACAACATCAGAATAACAAGTTTTTTCAATTTTAAGAAAGCAACAAATGAACATAGCATCCAGGTATTCTTTCGATTCAATTATCTAACCCCCCTAACCAGATGATAAACGTAGATATTTTAATTCATCTATAGAATCAATGGAGCTATCGGAAGAAAGAACTGACTGACACATGAGAATGGATTTTTCATTCCCCTGAAAAATGCTTTCACATCTCTACAACCTGCTCATCGATCAAATTATCGCCTGGATATAGACAAAAATTCAAAACTCTCGATGAATCTGAATTTCAAAAACTTTTCTTTCATTTCACTATTCCTATCCAACTTGTTTCCTTTAGTTTGGGCGATAGCTTATCATTGTTAGTATATAACTCCTTCAGGAATAAAAGGCAATCGTACCCGCTGAGATTTTGGAGAAATATTGGAGAGAAATAAGGTGATTTATAATTGAGATTACAGGCTGAAGGCTCTACCCTATTTCTCTTCTTCCCTGTTGGATGCCAGTGTTCACGCATGTTAATATCAACATTCCCAAGTGGTTTTCCACATTCAATTCAATTCAATTCAAAATATGCTTCATTGTCGTAAGTACGTACACACTTGTTGACAAAGCTTGTAATATAACGTAAGTATGAATACAAACCATATACCTAAGTATACAAACCATATACATAAATAAGAGAGAAAAACAAATAGTACAAACATAGTTACTACAAAACAAACAGAAATTGCAAAAATAAGCTTGTATAAAATTTCACTATAAAACAAACAGAATTGTTAAAATAAGCTTATGTAAAGTCATCGTTGAGATTTTTAAAACACTAATAGGTTCAGGTCAAAATTGAGAGAGATTAAAAACATTAAACCAACATCAAAACACAATACAAGGAAGATATTTTTTTTTAGAATTCCTGTAAAAAGTATTCATCCATATTATATAAAGGATTTGCGATAAGTAATGCTTTCACCTTAGTACGGAACATACGAATACACAAGATATTTTTGATTGTACTTGGCAAATGATTGTATACTTTTATTCCATTATAAATAATTGACTTCTTGATCAGAGTGGAATGGGGTATCATCAATTTGACCTGACCACTCTGTCTTGTATTGTAATTTGTCGAGACTACCTCAAAGGTATTTCTATTTTTGTGAATCAGTGAGACTGTTTCTAAAATGTATATACAAACCACCGTTAATATATTGCATTTTTTGAATAATTCCCTACAGGAGGATCTAGCAGTTGCCCCACACATATATCTCAGGGCCCTTTTCTGCAAAACAAAACTCCTCTGGAACAACTGGTCGCTGCAGGCCCCCCAGAATGCTATACCATATCTTAGGTGGGTTTCAAGAAGAGCAAAGTATGCTGTCCTGGCTGATGCAAATCCTAATTCGGTAGCGATGGTTCTGATAGCGTAGCATCCGGAAGCAAGTTTCTAACATATACACATGTTCCACAAGTGGTGGCAATATTGAAGTCATGCTCTTCCTTAACAGTCGAAGGGGTCTTGAGGACGACATTTCTTCAATAGTCTTGATATATATTGGTAACGTACGCGTGGGAAGAAACAATGATCATATAGTAGTAATCAGTAGATTTCATTAAGTATCAATTCAGACTGGATGGACGGATGTTCTCGTTTTTTAGGAGCTACACGAACTGCTTTCCCCCTTGGACACGTCATTGGTTGACACGATTCGTAACAGAAAAAGAGGCAATAGGCGCCTTCAAGACTATGAAAAACAGAAAAAGCACAGGGATTGATGGGGTACCTATTCATGTCCTGAAGGTCTGTGCACTAGAAATAACCAAAATTTAAACGTTTTTGGCAAACAAATTTTTCGCTCAAGGAGTTTTCCCCGAAATCTAGGAATTGGCTATAGCGAGACCGCCCTATAAAAAGGGTAGCACTGATATTCTATCCAACTATAGACCTATTAGTCAGCTAACTTGTTTTGAAGGAATATTTGACATCCCAATGGAACTAAGGCTAACATCAGACAGATCAATAGAATCTGCATCGTTTGATATGACAACTGAGGTTTTGGAAACATTGGATGATGGCGATCTGTCCTGTGGAATCTTTCTGGATCTCTCAAAGGTATTTGACACCATTAATATATAACATTTTACTTGATAAGCTATTTAGGTATGTGATCAGAGGTAATTCACACAGCTGGCTAAAATACTTGAAACGAAGGCAACAGGTAGAAAAAATCACGACTGAAAAAAGTTTCAGGGGGTTCCGCAGGGCAGTATCTTGGGCCCAATACTCTTCCTAATTTTCATAAACGATCTAAAAAACGTAGTCAATAACAACACAAAAATCATAAATTATGCAGATGACACCAATCTCATTTTGAGGGTTATAAATCTAATGATGTGGGTACCTCACTTATATGAGTAGAGCGGAACAATATTTTCGAGAAAATAAACTGACAGTTGAGTTGAACAATGAGACAACTACCTGTATGCTACTGACGATTAATAACATTGGAAAGCCAGACACAATACCAATCAACAGACAAAAAATGAAAAGTAGTTCTTCGGTTCGCTTCTTGGGTGTCCACAACGATGACACCATGGCATGGAGGACTCCAAACGGTCATCAATGACTTGTACAATACGAGTAGGGAATATAATCCCGAATCCCGGGGTACGGGATCCCGGAAGAAAAAATCGGCCGGATTGTGAAAACTCGATTCCGGGATTTTCGAAATTGGAATTAAGTATATTTTCTCTCCAAGAAATATTTCTACGAGAATATCAATGAGATCTAACAACATTGAAGCTACCCCAGCAATAAAAAAAACAATTCATATGTCAGTCAGAAGATAAACCAGGTTCGTTATTATCGCATACGGCAACCTAAAATATATTTTTTGAAATCGATATATTGCCTCTTCGCAATAACTTTATAACATATGAACTGCCATTCCATTTTATTTATGTTTTGGATGGAACCAAATTTTTTACACGGAGTGTTAACAGTTCTTTTCATGAAAAATCTGATCCCAATTACATTCCCTAAATACGAGTACTGAAGCCAAACTTGAATATAACAGTGCTACTCTCGGTCTATTATGCAAACTTTTACCCTAAAGTGAAATTTGGCAACACGGGGAAGTTGCTTAGGATTGATTAAAATTTCCAAGTGCCAGAAAAAATTGATAAGAATAATATTTTGCATAGCTTATGATGGGTCCTGTAAGGGGATCTTCAGATCAAACAATATACTGACAGTTCCTGTAGTTTATATTATGGAGTCAATTACATTTTTAATCAAACATAAAGAATATTTCACAACTATAAAATCACCCACGTTCACAGTACTCGAAAACGACTATAACTATCCTATCAGGTTGACTTCGAGAAAGGTCCACTATATCGAGCAATTAAAATTTTCATTAATATTCCTAATGAAATTGAAAGTCTTGAAGAGTCTAGTGGCTTGCTGAGATCGCCGTGAAAATATCTATGCAATATGTAGCCTAATTATTGTGTCGATGATTTCTCCTCCCTCAGGGATATTTAAGAATTTGAGAATATTAGTACCCTTATTCTATATTATCATATTCAATCGAATGTATTTTATGTATCTCATTTATTGTGTTTGCAACTCAGTTGCGTATTTCACAGACTACTACTCTGTTGAAATAAATAAAATTATCTACCTATAAAACTCATTTTCATCATACGAACCTGTTCAATTCCATGACAATAGCTTTGTTCGACTGTAATGTCCGTTATATTGTTTTTTGTAGAATCCGGCTGTCTTGATTGCTTACGGTATCTGTTGCCAAAACGGTAAGACTTGTTTGCTGGTTCCTAGGCCAAAGGCGTTGTATTTCTTTCACCGACGTCTGAATTACTTGCCGTCGTTTTCATCACAATATTTTGAAATCAACAACTGATTATGTTCGTTATGGAAACGTCTCCGAGAGACACTTGATTTTCGATTATAAATGAAATTTGCTCAGCGAAAAAAGGTGACACGTATGTATGAATGTTACTTATGAATTTCCAGTTACTAGGTGGAGATTAATTTCTTCGAATAAAGGAAAAAATTCTAGGATCGTGCATAGGTCTATATAACCGTCAGGAAAGATAAGAAAACTAAAAAACCTTTCCCCGTGAACTCAAACAGAAGAATCCAAGAACGTCAGTGACGTCAGTGCCCTTATTAAAGGGCACGCAGGCATTTCACAGCTGTTGTTTTGATTGCTGCGGTCACTCATATTTATGTAGCATGTCCAAGTTGAAAGTGTGAGTACTAGGTGGATATAGTTTGTTGTTGTAATCGAATGAATTGATGACAACTTATTTCTGGTGCGCGTTCAATAGTTGTAGAAAGAAAGAGGGTTTTCATTAATCCGATCCACATTGCCTCCCAATAATGGATGTTAGAATGGTCTCTGATTTTTTGGCATAGTGTACATACATACTTTAATCAACCACCGACTGGTAGTACAGTACTATATTTTCAATTGATAAATTATTTTTTCTACCCCCACTATTTGATACTGTACATTACGTATTTGACAGTGTCAAGGTAATGGCTTATTTAGAATACACCTTCATTCTAAATCAATGGCGGTAGCTTTGAGAATAATTTTTAAAAATATGGGATATGTATATGTCCATATATAATATTTCCAGACTAAAGTGATATATTTTATAACAAATGAAGGGGTTTTGCCAAATTGTATCTACACGAACAGTTTTATGAACGGAGGAGATAGGCTATCCGGTCTTTTTTTCTATAAAGCTCTTGAGTGGCTTCCTCCACTTGATTCTCTTAATTGTAATGTTGAAGTTATTCATTGATGGCTTCATCGTCATAAAGGTTTAGTCCGTTATAATTAACGAATTTAGCCTTTAAATTGTCAGGAGAAAAATAATGAAAACTTTATATCTTCAAAACTGCAATACAATTGCATTTGAGAGAGAATCACCAAACCGTACTTTGAATGCAATAAATCTGAGAGTCTAAAGTTACATATGATTACCAGAATTCTAGAAAATTTCATACATTTCCGAAATGCATCTTCTGGAACTGAAAACTGATTTTTTTGTAGGAATGATAAAAAACTCTCAGTAGGTAATTTTACTGTCAATTGATAACAGAATTATAGCTGTTGACGAACTTAGTTATTAGTAGTAATACCACAAGTGATTGAATTTTCGCGATAAGTCTGTCGATTCATTTTTGAACGAAACTGAATTGTTTTCTCGAATCAATTCAGTTGAGATCATAAATGAAAGACAGACTTATGAGATAAATTCAATCACGAGTGGAATTTTATTAGACTATTTCACAAACAGAGTGAAAGATAATAGGTATTTTCGTTCATCGCAAAATCTGGTAAATTGCTTCCAAATGTACTCCTTCGATTTCCTCGTATTTTTCGGTACATTTTTATCGATTTTTTCGTTGATTGATTCGATAGAAGTCATCCCAAATCTACTCATTTTTGAATCCGTGCACAGCGTAATCACTTATATTTGACGTTTAACTGTCACATGCACTGTAAACAAATCTGAAAACACCGAACTTGATAGGCCAATCAGAGTCAAGAGTCAAGTTTGGTATTATCGGTAAGCCGCACTTGACTAGAGCTTCTGATTGGTTCATTTCGTAGGTGAGTGAAATAGTCAGATAAATTCTCAACAGTCAATGGAATGTATCTCTGGTGGCTCAGCAGGTGATTGTAAATGCAGCTGTTGGAATTCAGTATACCGTCATTGTCATCAGTTTCATCTTTAGATTTTTCAGGTTCATGTGCTTTCAGATAGTCATAATATTATCACGGGCGTCAATAAGTGAATCGTGTTTGTTTTCAAAATAAATATGATCGTCGGCCATAAATTAATAATGGATAATCGCCAAGTCATACATTATCATCGGTTCTGATATTTGATGTCGGTCATCGTCCAGTATAGAAACCATAATATTTACTATTTACCAAACTTCAGATCAGAAGAAATGCATGCAAACAATTGTGTGCTACGAGCATTGGAATTTTCAAGCAGTGGCGGTTCTTGGGCTAATAACGAATTCACTACAACTCGAGAATATTTGAATTTTTGTAGTATTTTCGGCAGATAGTGATTTCCAGGATTAGAATATCCACTGTACAACAAGGAAGGAAAGTGCTATTTTTCTCCCAACGATGAAGTGTACTTATCCAAGGGAGGAAAAGGCACTTTACCCCCATGTTATACATATGATTTTTCTGCCTCCATAGAATAACAAGTTATTTTTGAATAATTTATCCATGAAACTAAGGAATAAGTAAGTACAGTATAGCATGCTCTTGAAAAACCGGAAATGAGGAGAACCTACAAAACGAAGAAAAAAGAAAAAGGTGTCGACGCCGGAATTAAAACCAAACACCTACAAGCTTATCACGAACAGTGAGCGGTGCACCTACTCGTTGCGCTACCGGGACTCACATGCAACTTCTGAGGTTTGATGCTGTAGCTCCATTGTTATATTTGCCGTTTAACTTTATTTTCTCAATATATCGACTTCTTGAAAATTTATTACCTTCTTTACTGATTTCTACCATTTTGAAAAATACCGGGTGTTCTATAAATGAACGGTAATATTTATACTCATATAATAGAAATTAGTTTAGGTCGTCGATGCCGTATAAATTTATTTCACTTGACGTACAATAACGTCACTTTTACTTCTCCTCCCTAGGGAGATTCTCCACAGATGAAGATCCTCCATATGCTTATAGCGATGAAACTACCGGAATTAGTTTTCAATTATTGGGACGGGCACACCTGTAGACTGATTTCTGCCTGTTTGGCCTCTCGTCAGATGGCAGATTCCACCATCAACTCGTTCCCCAGAAAGAAAAATCACATTTTTCCGAAATCATCATACCTCAAACCTCTTGAAGTAAAAGTTAAAGTGAAAGTGAACGTTTTGTCTATGAATCAGGCAATAGTTTGAATCATTTATTTTTCCAAACAGGATTTTCAGTAAACTTCCTGTCTGTACTATTCATTTTGTTTGGAAATGTAGGTTTTGTGTTCATCCTCACGTGTTCCCATGACGTATGTAACGTAAAAAAGACTCAAATGTTCGCTCCTGCACGCTATATGGAAAAATAATCAACTGGTTGGTATTCTTCTATTTGCAGTTGAATATTGCTGATATTTTTATAGGTTACTCAGCACAATCGGTGATACTGATTTATAGCCAGTTGACTACCATTGATCTATAATATAATTCATTATGAACAGTATATCCACTGAATGTCATAATATAATCATGTTTCAAAATTACATCTTATGGTTCACCTCCTCAATTGTGTGCTTTGTTGAAGAGTTTCTTGTCTGATAGGTCTCTATATGTGGTTGTTGGTGGAATATCGTCTGATATTCTGTCAATAAATGCAGGTGTTCCAGAGGGTTCAGTTCTGGCGCCCACTTTGTTTCTGCTTCATGTCAATTATTTGCTAGAAAAAGCATTTTGTTCAGTGCACAACGGACAACGGTAATCTTCATACTAGTTTTTTCCAGCAAGGAAGACAAGAATACAAAAGACATAAGCGGTCATAGTATTGACGATGACTTGGCGAAAATAAAAAAATGGGGCCACATGGTGGAATTCAGTGCTGGAAAAACCCAGGCATACATCTTCTCGAAGAAAGCTATCTCCATCCAATATTCAGGTGTCAGGAGTAACTATTCCTAAAGAGTCAAATATCTCGATGCTAGGAATTACGATCAGTAATAATCTCTCATGGAAAAACCATGTGAGATCGATCGCGAAGGGTGCTTCCCAGAATCTTGTATTATATTTCGTGCAAAAAAAGCTCGGCACCAAAACATTAAAAGAAACTTTTATTCAAAACAAAGCAATCCGTCTTGTTGGCGATTCTTCGCTCACAGACTCGCTCACTTCGTTGGAACATCTGACTCTCTTTTATAGATATTTTCCATGGTGCTCTTCTGAGTTGTCGTCAATTGGCAGTATCAGCAGAGATGATCCGACGAGTTCAGAACTCCCACCCCTCTGCTGTGAGCTTGGAGACCTATCGAACCTCTCTTATTCAGGAACCTTTTTTCGAGAGAACAGCTGAACTTTGGAGCTCCTTGCCGAGAGAAGTTTTTTCTGAGGCTTACAAACTTCAGAAATTTAAAGTGAATTTTAATTCATATCTTATGTCCTCTGATTCACGTGAAGTTTTTTGAACATCACAGGGTTTCCCTTTCGTGTGAATCTGCATACATAAAAAAAATCAATGCAAGGATATTATCGTTTTATTATTTGCCACACGATACACAAGTGCTCCTCAAATCTGCGAGTTTATAATGGTACAAGTTACTTTCATATATCGTGTTGCATATCAAAACGAAGTATAGTGAACAGTGAACCTTTTGTAAGAAAATTGAAAGTGATTCAATCGCTCATTGATCAGTTATTACAGACTTTATACAGAATACGGATCCACCTGAATTTAAAAAAAAACGCTGATAACAGTGATAACCCAGCAGAAAGATAAAAATTCGGATAGAAGAACAACACTTCTAAAGCTATCCATAAACAAACCTACGAGATATGGAATTGATATCGATGAATGCGATCAATGGCTTGAAAGAAGAAGTACTAAAAAACAGAAGGGAAATCAAATCTGCGATTGAAGCCACCGAAGCAAGACTTTTAATGAAAGTAGAGGAACTGAAACAAAGAGTGCATTACCTTGAAGAAGAAAATCAAACACTCAAAAATAAAGTAGAGACCTTAGAAAGATACTCAAAAAAAAAACAACATTATAATATTCGGCCTCGAAAACAAAGAGAACACACCCAATGCTATAAGTGACAAACTAAAGACACTACTGGGAGTCGATACTAGAATATCTGATTTCAACAACATATACACTCTCAATAATACAGAAAAAGCTCCTGTGAAAGTAGAATTTCTGTCGTACCTAAAGAAAACCGAGATTCTGAAGAATTGCAAAAAACTGAAAGGTACGGGTATTGGTATATCACATGATCTTACATTTGAACAACGGCGTGAGAATAGAATTCTGAAAACGTTCTTGGACAAAGCCAGAGAAAACCCTACCGAACGATCCTACATAAAGGGAAATAAACTATACGTCAACGAGCGGGTATATACAGTAAAAGAATTAGAAGAATCAAACCTAGCAGAGGAACGAAACGCAAACAGTGCCCCACCAACCCCAAATATACGACAGCTTGACAAGGAATTCGAATCCCCAGAAGCAGCCGTCTCCATAACACAGAAGAATCCCAAAGAAGCAGAAAATAAAAAAAACAATACTAGTACCAATATACCCAAATCCAGCGAGAACAAGAAGATTATTACACTGAAAGAAAGGACACGAAGCCAACGCTCAAACAAGTAGACATAGATTAAACACCTAATGCTCCCCTAGTTCTTACATGTTTGTTGATGCTTTGAGATTTTGATAGTTCGCCTGGGTATTATCTTCTCTTTCTTTCATATAACTATTGAACCAAAATAAGGGCGGTTACATTGGAGATTTTAAAGGTGATATGATCAGTACTCGCAAATTTTTCTTTGTTAAATATATTAACTTGCTCGTATCACTGTTGGTGTTCCTAATCACAATCCAATAACTGTACTACTTCCAGATGAATATTTAATATTTCATCAATTACTGCTTATATTCCTTATTCATCTTCTTGTTTATATAAACGATGGACCCTTACATTAGAGATTACGAAATTGAGGAAATCAAAACTGAAATATTGTCTGACTGTAATGAATGTGATCAAATTTTGAATATTAATAATTCATATAAAAACTTCAAACTCTTAAACACCAATATTCGCAGTCTAAAAAAAAATTTCGATGAATTCAAATGTTATCTCTCACAGTTCAAAAATGCCCCGGATTGTATTGTATTAACTGAAACATGGCAACTACAGAATCATGATTTATATAAACTTGAAGGTTATGACCTCCTTTACAATGAAGGAAAATTCAATCAGAACGATGGAGTTGTAATTTACGTGAAATCTGAACTGAATCATTCACATGAAATAATTGAATTTCCAAATAATAATAGAATTATAGTCCTTGATTTGGATTTCCATAATACAACAATGAAAGTTATTGCAGTATATAGATCCCCAGCATCTAATGAATTCGATTTTATAGAATATATCAGGATGTTCATCGACGAAAAAAAATTCAACTCTGATTATATTTTGTTCACTGGTGATATCAATATAAACTTATCAGAAAATACAGAAAGCTCAATTGAATACACGAATATGTTACATGAACAGGGTTTTATACCAGCAATCAATGAAAACACGAGGTATGGAAGGAATAGCAGCTCATGTCTGGATCATATATTTCTTAAAACGAACGAGGATATTGAACTGATACTGCCATTCATTATCAAGACTTCACTCACAGATCATTACTTCACCTTCTTTCAAATCATAACCCAACAACCAAAAAATGAAACATCAAGACCAATATATACTAATACATATACTAAAAGAAACTTGAAAAAATTGAAAGATATCATCATTCAGACCGATTGGAACCCTGTATATCAACAGGCTAACATTGAATCGACAACTGAAGGATTTCTCAATATTTTAAATGAGGGATTGAAAGCCTCCAAAATAGTCATGAAATTAAAACAAAAAAAAAGAAAAACCTGGATCACAATGGGCATAATAACATCTATAACGGAAAGAGACAAAATGTATCAACAAATTTTACAAAACCCAACAAATGAAATTCTCAAACGAAAATATAAAGACTACAGAAACAACCTAAACAAAATCATCAGAGAAACAAAGCTGAATCATTTCAAACAACAAATTGATGCGAATATACAAAACACTAAAAAGATATGGGAAACTGTAAATGAATTGTGTTCTTCTCTGAAAAATAAATCACGAATCAATAAGATATGTACCACAGAAGGGACTACTATCAATGATATTCCAACAATAACGAATGTATTCAATAACCACTTTGTAGCAATAGGAGCTAAACTAGCTAACCAAATAAATGTTAATCCCAACTATATTGAACCGAATTATCAATTCACAACTCCATTGATTGATTCAATGTTCCTAAGGCCAACAAATTCCACAGAAGTATATAACATAATATCTACACTTAAAAACAATAAATCTGCAGGAATAGATGATATAAAAGCAGAGACTTTCAAATCAATTGCAACATTAATATCGGAACCACTAGCTCACATATTGAATAGATGTCTTTCCGAAGGTTATTTTCCGTCCATTTAAAAAAAAGTCTTTCCTGTGTATAAGAATGGAGATAAAATGAATATGAATAATTACAGACCAATATCGGTTATAACATGTGTCGCTAAAATATTTGAAAAAGTCATAAAGATAAGAATATCTCACAAAACATAAAATTATTTCCGATTCACAGTTCGGTTTCAGAGAAGGTCTATCGACTCAAGATGCAATTTTATCGTTGACATCTCAGGTATACTCTGCATTGGATAGATCTCTAAATGCACTTTGCGTATTCATTGATCTGTCCAAGGCATTTGATACAGTAAGCCATAAATTACTGCTCAAATCCATGGAAAAAATCGGTATAAGAGGAATCTCGCTGAGACTATTTGAGAGTTATCTTAATGATATATACCAGGTAGTAATGATTGACAGTGTCATTAGTGACATGACGAAAATAGAGTTTGGTGTTCCACAGGGAAGTGTCCTTGGACCAGTTCTATTTAATATTTATCTGAATGGACTGTCAAATCTCCATATCAAAGGTAAGCTTACATCATATGCTGATGATACTACCATATTTTGTTCTGGAAATAACTGGAACTCTCTTAAACATGAAGTCGAGGAAGACCTCACGATAATTAAAGCATGGATGGAAAATAGATTGCTAACGATGAATTTTGCAAAAACTCATTATGTACCCTTTTATAGGAATATATCCAATCAACCAAACTTCAATAAGTTAAGTATTGATAATGATATATACATTGATTCCTGTCTTGAGTTTAAGTATCTAGGTGTTATCATCGACCATCAATTGAAATGGAATAAACATATCGACTATATAGTGAAAAAAATTCAATACCTCATATACAAATTTGGATTCTTGAGGGAAATACTAGAATTACATCAACTGAGGAAAGTATATTATGCATTGGTCGAATCTCACATCACATATGGAATCTTGGGATGGGGTGGTATAACGAAAACCTTTCTGAAAAAATTAGAAATAACTCAAAAGAAAATAATCAAAGTAATGTACAAGAAACCCCATCGATATCCGTCAGATAATCTCTACCAGGAGAGTAAATTTCTCGACCCGCGACAACTCTATTTTTTCTTCTCGAATATCAGGCAAAGAAAAGCGGTCACTAACGCAAAAAAAAACAGAGCATACCTATAATACACGTCATAAAGAGAATACACTTATATCACCATTCATGACAAAATCAATAGGTCAACGGAGTAATGCTTACCTAAGCCCAAAAATGTACAATCTACTTCCAAGAGAAATAAAGAACACTACACCTCCATATGTATTTAAAAGACAATTGAAGAGATCTATATTAACAATTACAAGACAAACCATACATGATATAATCAATCTGAATGCCTAGCAGAATGAATGTATATTTCATAAAAGATTCAACAAAAATCTCGTGTTCTCTGCAATATTGTTGAAACTATATGGTTATCTATATTATAACTACGTATCCTTATCTCCATCTCCATAGTTGTGATTTTAATCGTGTTGAAAAGTATATAGATATAGTTATATTCTTACATTGAACTTTTCCATATTATATTTGGTTACAGCACTAGAAATATACATCTATGTACTCCTATTTCATTCTATTTTATATTATTAACCTAAATGTTTTATACTTAAATTCATAGATGTATTCTGACTGTATAGTTGTTAGTTTCAGATGAATTTTTAATATTTTCATACCTTGTACTTGTACCATTTATATATTTGTATATTCTTATATTTTATTTTTATATTATTAGACTGCCTTGATTTACTTTCATTTAGCCCACACAAGCTTGCTTAAGGGGTTCTTCGCATTTATTTCTACTTCACATGAAACAAATTGTATACATCAATTACTGTCAAGGATGCAACGAAATGATACTGAGGCCCCATTATGACGACGTCTTGTAGATGTCGTGAATATGTTTTTTTTGATTCGGTTTTTCCGCTACTCGGAATATTGAGACAGTATATCCCGATCTACCGAACTCGCACGAACAAAATATAGAATATGACATCTGACATCTCACTTCGTTACTCGGGAATTTCTTTTTTTCTGAAACTCAGTGGATGTCTGTGTATTACCAGGATTCGAAATTAATATTGCAATTGGAAAATATAAGTGATTTTTACTTTAACTGAAGTCGAAAAAGAGTGTGTTGCATTCACTAATCACTCCACAATCAAGGACGTATATTGTAAAATTGATTATTGACCGCAAAGACGAAGGTCGTATGCGTTTCTCTATAGTGTCTATAGATTAAAAATGCGATTATTAAATTCAATTCAAAAATACAAATATTTCGAATTCAATGATATCATGACATTTCACTTTGATTTCAATAACTTATATTTTTCAAACTGAAGTTTCGAATCTTGGTTTTGTGGTTGACCTTTAATACCACCAAAAAGTATACTATTGTTGAAGTGCTTCGTCAACTTTGAAACCTTGTTTTTACGACTCCATCGCACGGAAATAAATCCCCTTGGCTACATTTTTCGTGTGAACCAAAGAATAAAAAGACTAGATTCCGAGAAGCAGTCGTCCTTTGTGCAACGCCCCTGCTCCTCTACATATTTCTCCGTTCTTGTGCGGTACGGTCTGAAAGAAAAGGCCGCCGAAGGAGTGCTAACATCAAGCACATTCCCACGAGGTTCGTGCTGGCCCTAGTGCCCTCGGGCGAATTCCTGAGAAACGAGATTTTTTGTTATGGCTCTCTCGCGTAGCGGAAGTCTTGGATTACAATAAAACGGAGAACGGTGATATCCTTTCACATCTGATATATCTAGTTCTCGGTTTGCTCGTGGTATAATTTTCGAGAAAGAAAAATAACCGCGTAGTAGTTACTTGTAATTTACCTACTCCATTCATAAATCCACGGTTGCATGCTTTGTACAGGATGTTGGACACGGAGCTGGAACTGGTGCAAAAGTCGTTTGACTAGGCCGGGCGGCAGAAATAGATTTTATGGACAAATTTTTCTCAATTTGCCTTTGGAAGAGAACATTTTTGACGCTAGAACAAATCTGCGATAGGAGAAAAATAAAGCTTACCGAGTCTGAAAACCGAGGTGAGCTATTTTTTCTAGAGAGAAAATTCATTTTTTTCCAAGGTTTTCATACTCTCCACGATGATTGGAAAAAATAAAAATTTCATAAAATGAACGAATAATGAATGTTTACATGATAAATCACAATATATTTTGTGTTTCAAGTAGGCATTGCAAGTAAACGAATATCAGGAAGCTCCCTACAAATGTCACTTTGTTATTAATATCCATTGCCTACGTTCGAGAATATAATATAATATATATATATATATATATATATATATATATATATATATATATATATACATATATATATATATATATATGATGCGTTGTTTTTTCGGGTTTCATTCCGTGTTCTGTGGTTTTGATCCTCTGAAGGATAATTCTCACAACGTTTCGGCAAAGTCTCATTTGCCATCTTCTAGGTGATGTCTTGAGTTTCGATCTCCGAGTCGAGTTCGGAGATCGAAACTCAAGACATCACCTAGAAGATGGCAAATGAGACTTTGCCGAAACGTTGTGAGAATTATCCTTCAGAGGATCAAAACCACAGAACACGGAATGAAACCCGAAAAAACAACGCATCATACTTCGTCCGTGAGAATCTTCATGCTAACATATATATATATATATATATATATATATATATATATATATATATATATATATATATATGTTAGCATGAATATATATATATATATATATATATATATAGATATATATATATATATATATATATATATATATATATATATATATATATATATATATGTGTGTGGATGATGTCTCTGTTATCTGGCCTCATGGATCCGAAAGCCTTCACACCTTCCTCAATCACCTCAACAATATTCACCCCGATATAAAATTAACCATGGAAATGGAGACGAACAACGCTATTCCTTTCTTAGATGTCCACGTCACAAAATCCAACGATAATTTCACTCATACTGCCTACCGATAACCCATGCACACCAATAGATATTTTAATGCCAACTCCCACCATCATCCAGCCCAGGAGAGCTCCGAACTGAATTCTCTTATCAATAGGTCCATCAAACTCACAGATGACCATAACGGACCCAGTGAGCTGAAAAAGCTCACATCCGCCCTTTTTCAAAATGATTATTCCTACCCCCAGATCCAGAGAACCATTCAACGCCAACACACCCGCTGGGACAGACGAACCGACGAGTATCAAACAGGTCCTACGAACACGAACTAGCAGTACGTAATTCGGACATGACTGCGACTGTCTTCAAACACCACCACGAAACCAGACACAGAATTGACTTCAACAATACGAAGACCATTGCCACAGCAAAAACACTTCTCTCCAGAATCATTCGCGAAGCGATAGAAATTGAGGAACGCCCTCAATGCCTCAACAAACGAGACGACTCACAAAGGCTCCCCAATTCCTGGAAACCATTATCATACCTTCGAACAAATCCATTAATCCTTTTCAAACCAGACCTGTATATGGTCCGACAGTTTCAACGACGTCGGATTCTCATAGAGCTATAAATACCATCCCTCTATCCACAAAACTACAATCTTCACTCTGTCAAGATGATTGCTGGGGGTTAAGGAAACTTAGGCCTCGCCACCAAGTCAAGAAGTCTTGGAGAATATATATATATATATATATATATATATATATATATATATATATATATATATATATATATATATATTATATATATATATATATACATATACATATATATATATATATATATATATATATATATATATATTATATATATATATATATACATATACATATATATATATATATATATATATATATATATATATATATACACACACGTGCTGGGTAATCACACGTTGAAAGGTAAGGCCTCGTTGATTCATTGCTCGCACAAGTTTTGACTTCTGAGGGTTGACGTTCGTCAGCTGGTTAACGGAAACGAACAATTATTTTTAGAAGACATATGTCAAGTCAGACAATTTTGAGTAATATATCATATTCAATATCACAATTTTTTTGTCACAACCTCATTTTCCTTTATCAATCAAACCTTTATTTTTTATTTTCGACCAAAAAATCCATTTCAACCTTTTGTTTGGATTTGATGACTTCATTTGATTCGTATTTATATCCCTTCGTTTTCAGCAACAGGTTTTAATAGAGATAATAATATAGACAATGGAAGTCCGAACCCTCACAAATCAGCAAGGAACATTGTCAACCACATTCAGGCAAATGCCGTACGAGTTATTTCATTGATGACATGCCAATACGTCACTTCCTCCCTAGGGAGAAGTAGGACTTTGCAACCTTCAATGAGACCAGGAAATGTATATTTTGGATAGAGGAAAAATGATATGATAATGAACGCAGTGAATAAAATACTTATTTTTGTTTGTTGAACTTTGAAAATCCAAGTTTCTTAACGATCTGTAGTTTTCAGGTAGATATAATGAAAGATATCGTTTATTATACGTCCATAAATGCTTTTTTCGTGCCTGCACTACTTCTTGTTTTCGGCTGCGTCTCCCACAAGTACTTGTTGCGCACGCACGGAAAAAGACTATTTTTTTACTCCTATTTAAATATATTATTTCATCTCGATACAATCGCTACTCTTAAGTTTTATCGATAGGATCAACACACGGTTTCAATGGAAGAATTATTCAATGCATCCAAATTCCCATTCAAAAATACGCAAAGTCCTATCACAATCACAGAATACTCAACTATACAGAAGCGAATCCAATAGATCGCGGGCATGTGACGTCACACGCATCAGCCTGCTGGACAAACAAATCGTATTTCCATAAATAACAATGGTAATTTAATGAGATTATAATTTCAATTCTGAGATACAAAATTCATGAATATACCGTTGCCTATTTCAACTCATCAGTTCTCAAATCTGCTCTTCTAGTTGCTTGAATCCTCAATTCACCTCTCTTAACAGCAAGAGGATTAATATTCTTTCTATTGTCGAAAATAGATTGGAATCGAAATTAAGTTATTACCGAGAGAAAATGAAATATGACACAAATGCACAAAAAGCCTCTTTAGATCGGTTTGTTTGTCCAGCAGGCTGGATTCCGCGCCCAACTAAAAACTACCCAGTACGAAAATTCCCTTTCTTCATGCATACGGTCCTCCTCCCTCCCCCCCCCCCGCCCCTCGCCTCCCCCCCCCCCCCCCCCCCCTGGATTTACAACTACTGTCAGATCCACTGTCGTCTGGCAGATATGCCCGCAGTCTATGCCATATTCGGTAAAAGCCACGCCTTCCCGAGGTGCATCAATAAGAGCGTACTAAAATATTCTATTGCTTTTTTCTCAGTGAGTCAGATGCAGACGGGTAATTAATTTGACGCGTGTTACTTGATATTTCTTAGTGTATTTTCTTATGTTGGTATATATATTGTCAGATTTCTGTGCCAAAGTTCGATAAAGGTAAAATATTTTGGGGCAATTGTGTTAGGTTATCGTTTCGCTTCTGTGCATAGTAATTAAGTATTCTGTGGTTCTATGGTCGCAGATTGGCATCAATGTTGAAAACCGGGGAAAATCCTGCATGACTATGAAACAAAACTATAAGAATCTAGATATTTCCAATTTTGCAAAGAAAAATGCGAATTTCGGATACATGAAGATTCTGTATAAAACTGCTCCTGTTTGATAGAAGTATAGCGAGAAATAATTTCTTACCTCTTCCATTTTATCTGGAAGCTGGTGGCCTACATGAGAGTTTATTTTTAAATGTCTTATCTGCCGTCTGACACCGATATTGAAGTGGATTTACCACTTCCTCTGTGATATCAGGTTATCGGATGAAGGGGAAATCCTCAATTATTTATTATAGGGGGGGTGGGGCTTGAAGAAGACTATTTTTACTTCTTGAGAAGTCACATCAATCACAGCATAAGATATGTAAATGTTAACATTATAGAGTTAAGAAACTAACTGTACGTAAGATTTATATGAAAAACTGTTTTTTCTGAAAATCATAAACTCATAGGGGGATATTGATAAATAAAACAATTTCTCTGTCGATTTTTAGGCTGGGGCTACTTGCCTGGGCGAATCTTTTATTTCTTTACAAATAATCCTTATGAAATGATCCAATATTTTTCAAAATGGGATCACCTACTTCTTTCTTGAACAAATTTAATATTTTTTGTCCTGCCCTGTATACTGTTCGACCAGAAGTCAATATAAATGCAAGTCGATTATTGAACAAGATAAATCTGTACCAATCACCTGAAAATTAACATGGTATACAGCAGGAACAAGCAGCTTTTGTTAAGTATCGTCCGAGATAAAAACTTCGATGTGTTTGTTTTATTGTGTGGAAATATATTTCTAGTTTATGAATTACTACAAACTAATATGAATCAGTATAAGATTTATTAGTTTTTTTTTCCGAAATGAATTATATTAGCCCGTCAGTCAATTTGATACGGACTTATGTCATGGTCTGTACCTGCAGCCGGCTTCACAGCGTATCTAGCGTCTAGCGTAGATAGGTTGAAAAATTTGAGGATATTTCAAATTGTAGATTATTTTTCCTCTCCACAATTTCCCGGAAGAGATAATTTAGAAAAAAAGAAAAAATAATTAACTTCAAAAATCGGTCTGGATGTACATAGACCTAATAAAACGTCACTCTCCAATCAAAATGCATTCAACTCAGTGCGTAATACATAGAAAGAATTACCATGAAGGGTAGATTATTGGTTTGCAAATGACGTCATTATTATGATCATTTCCATTCGCACCGTAATATAGGGAGTATTTGGACCTCCGCTAACATCTACCAGAAAGTAAAACTCAAAAAAGGTTTTTCAAATCCGATATCACATGAATTGAATAGTCAGAGATGAATAAACCGAAAATGAATGGGTGCAGCAATTCTCCCTGTGAAAAAATTCAAATTCGTCGACAATTCATTTATAAGCAAGAAATCAGATAATATTGGTATATCATTTATATTGCCAACCATAGAATTGCATCTCTTATTAGTGTGAAGATCGATGTCTCTCCCTTGTTATAATCCCAGTTCAAGTATTTTATAACGTATGGGGAGTTCTAATAATTTTCAAACTAAAACAAATAAAAATTTGAACTCTTTGTCTCTCCCAGTCTGAGCTGACAGGCAGTTGATTACGTACCTAAATAGTCATAGCTATGAGTTCACATTGTGATTTTCTATCGACTTATTCAATTGATCTCTTTATATATTTTCGATGTATCATCTAACAGCTTTGGAACACGTGGAGTATTTTGTACATATATTCCACCCCGTATGTTGTGTGTGATGCATCATAAATAGACTGAACTTTGCAAGCATTTATAAAGACTCCAGACGGAAGAGTTTTATTTATGGTGGTAAGTGACGAATTAGTGAATCACTAATTTAGGTTGAATTGGTATATATAGAAGCTACCACGCAGAAGATCTAAAAATATATTACTCGGAAAAGCGACAGAATAGTAAGTGGTTAGGCTTATTCTACGACTGCTGAGTAAAAAAAATATCAGTAACGATTGCTTGAAAATGATGTTTTCGTGCATCGTATCCGGAAAGATTTGGAAATTTGGTATGAAGATTTCTTAACCTGAAACTATAAGTTTTATATGTGGTTCATTTATTGGCTATTCTAGAGCGTTCGATTCAGAGGACCATGAGTTGTTGATTTTGAAAATATAAAGACTTGGAGTGCGAGAGGATTTGCTCCAGATTTCATAACTCATTTATCGAGAATAGAAAATAATTCGTAACAATAAAGCAAAGTGATCCTAGGGGTCCGTCCATACTTGGACCATTTATTTATGCTAATTATCTAATGAAATATCTTCATGACCTAAAGATGGTAAGTGGACCAAATTTTCTGAGTGAAGCAAACAATACTATATCACTGGCAGATATAATTGAAAGTGTCTATAAAAGGTGAATGCATGAGCTACCAAAAATCACCCAGCACTCAATGTCAACAGAACATTATAAATAAAATATTTGATACACCATATAAATGACATTTCCAGTACATCTTGTTCAGTACATAGTTTTACGGACGACGGTACTCTTCATACTAGTTTCTCTTCCAGAGTCCCCATACCACCTCGAGAAACAAAAATTCAAAGAAACATTCACGTCAATAAGATTAACGATGACTTGGTAAAAATGATAGGATTGAGTTACATGAACTAGGTAGAATGCTAGGAAAACCTAGGCACGTCTTTTCTCAAGGACAGCCGATCTATCATCATCTAGTATTCAGATGTTAGGAGAACCTATTCCTACAAAGTCAAGAATCTCGATGCTAGGAACTACGATCAGTGATAATCTCTTATGAAAAAAACATGTGAAGTCGATCGCTAGAGGTGCTTCCCAGAAATTTGGATTTCTATTTCGTGCGAAGAAATACTTCACTTCTCGTCAGCTTCTAATGATCTACAAGGCTCAGATACGACCTGTCTTGGAATATAGTTCTCATGTGTGGAGTCAAAACATTCATTGAGGCTTCTCGATTCTATTCAGAGAAAGGCAATCCTTCTTGTTGGTGATTATTCGCTCACAGACTCGCTCACTTCATTGAAACATCGTAGAAGGGTCGGAGACTTGTCTCTCTTCTATAGATATTTCACGGTCGGTGCTCTTCTGAATTGTTATAAGTAGTTCCACCCTTGGCAATATCTATACGGATGACTCGACAAGTACAGAATTCCCACCCCTTTGATGTGAATTTGGAGACCTGTCGAACCTCTCTTGCTCAGCGATCTTTTTTCAATAGAACAACTGAGCTTCGGAAATCCTTTCCGAAAGAGGTTCTTCCTGAGGCTTACAAACTTCAAAAATTCAAAGTGAAAGTTAATTCGTATGTCCTGTCTCTTGATTCACGCGGTGTTCTTTGAACATTACAGGGCTTTCCTTTCTTGTAAATCTGCATATATAAAAAAAGGAAAAAAGTACCCTGATTAATCTGCCCTTGTGCAACCAACCCCCCAATGGGAGTTTATTTTCAATTGAAGGTCGTTCATTTTGAACCTGCCACAGTGTTATTACAAATTTCAACTGTAGTTTGTGATAATGACTCCTTACAACCTATATTAATCAATTTTAAATTTAATCAGACCATTGTTGAAAAAATTGTCCGCTACTTGAAGATTTTTTGGCACATTTCTATTATTGGTCCAGATGAATGTAAATGTAAAAATCCAATTGAATCAGTGGGAGTGACTTGGTTCAGTTGCAAAAAATTGTGAAATGAAAAACCCTCCGATCATGACATCATTGAGTAATTCAATATCCCAAGGTTGAATGTAACATGACTTTAATGGCATTTATATATAATTCAGGAAATAGGCTGAATGCAGGCCACTGTTATTCGTACAAATCAACAAAATCTCCCGGATGATCGAACTCCCCAGATACAGTAGCGGAAGCTGCAATATGTGTGATTTGTTCGGAATGCTTCATGTATAATATCTGTTCGGTTGACTGCACTTTGATTTGTATTCCGTTTTTATGTTTATAACAGATGATAAAGTCCTTTGTGGAACGAAGAATAATAAACAAACTAGAAAATTACGGTGATTCATGAATATTTACAATTCTCTTTATCTTGTTAAACATTGAAGTGTACTTACCCCGTTTACTGTACAAGTGTACAAGTAGTTGTTATTGTGAAACGATTGCTAATAAAAATGGAGGTCAGGGCTTCCTAAGCGATTAATATGAATATCAGACGAACTGAAAATAATTAATTCTCCTACCTATCATTTCTATAAAGATATACCACACCTCTATCCACAACAGTACTTTAATGGCGAATAATGAAATATATGGATGAGTTGAGCTTTCATTCTCAAGTTTATTCTTTTTTTTCAACAATATTATTAACTCAATATGAAAATCTTTCCATTCACAGTAATTCGAAAATATGCAACTTTTCAGCATTTTCTCGGTTTGGAGAATGAATAAATGTTCGGAGATATATAATGTGTTTGGAAAGTTATCCCTTTTTCTGTTGTTCATAGACGATTTCGAACTATTCAATGATACACATCTGGTTTCCGACAAAACAAATCTGCAGTTGAGGAAACTCAGAACTTCTACAATCCCAAAATGGTGGGTGGAATTTTTTATGTTAAAAACAGTTACCGGTAGGTGTAATTGGACTAGCCGTTCTTGGGATATTATCAGTTCTATTTCATTTTGAACGATTTTCAAACTAAGAAAAAAGAATAATATAAAATCGTTTCAATTCACTTCGATAACATTTAAATAATTTGGGAAAAAATGATAGTGCCCTCTTGTCGAAAAGTGAAAACACACAAATATTTTGTCACTATTAATTTCTAAAAATGAGACCATTCAACATAAATTTGTTCGCCTTTGATATTCTTGTCCAGTTGAAGATTCACGAAGGGATGACTTTTTATCACCACTGTATAAACAGTGGAAGTTACCTCCAAGTCAACTTATTACTTATGATATATGCAGTAACTTACTAGAGGAAAATGATGCTGATCACTTCGTTCAATTCATGACAAGTTGCTATTAATACCTGTTGAGGCGTGTTTCAGGTTTTGTCATATCTGCTCCTACGTCGTTGTTCTTTCAGTACACTGCAAAATAAATGAATATATGAAAGGTCATCGTTATAAATGAGAATGACCAATTTGAGAAGTCCTCTAAAACTAAATAATTTCATTGGGATCAATCCAGTCACGAGTGGAATCAAATATGTCGATTAACTAATGATACAAGATACACATTTATATCTGTATTTATGCTAGTTTTCGAAGCAGACTCTTCAGATCCGGCGTGGGGTATAAATAACACTATAATATTGTTACGAAATCTCCTAGCGCCAGCCCTGCCGCTTGTAAACGCAAATAATATGAGGGGTCGAAGGAAGATTGTTTACCTGTGGAATCTCGGCTCGCCGAAAAAATTCGAATATCAAGATTTGACTGAAAGATTCTCCATCGCTCCGGCAGATAGTTATTCAGATAGTTATCAGAGTTTCCAGCTTAGTGGAGAGGCATATTGTTTTACAGAGTTTTCATCGGGAGGGCTTTGGTATTGCCAAGTGCAAAAGTCGAAGTGTAGACAGTTTCTAGTACAGAGAGTTTCAGTACAGATCGTTGGATAGTTTAGCAGAGCAATGTAAGTCATTGTACTGTGCTGTGTTTGGAGTGTTAATAAACAAACCCAAGGAAAGATCGTAACAATATGAATATTTTGAGGTATTCAGTTGAAAATATCGCACAAACATCAATCAATGAAGGATTAACGAGATCTCAACTTTCAAAGTGCGATTCCTAGCAAGGGTAGCCGATAGACTTCACCAACGATCACAAGAATTTCTATTTATGTGACCTACACCAGACAGCTGCTCATATTCAGAGAGTTTCATGGTAATGCTATAAGCCTATCATCACATCAAGTTTAGCATCTTCATGAGAATCAGTATCAATTTTCTTTTCCTGAAGATGTTAATCTTGTTAGTGAAAAGCGCGTCAAGTGCAAATATTATCAATTTGCTGTTAGGATAATTGATTTCTACTAAAAGCTTCGCCTATAACGTAAAAAAAGTATAAAATCTTATATTGAGCTTCAGTAGTTTTATGAAAATCGACATACAGCGTAAAGCGAAAATATCGAACAAAATTGAGATAGTTTTGAGGGAAAACCTAGGGCTGATCAATTTTTAAATTCCTTTCGAGGTATAACGAAAATACCCCCATTATACAGTGTAATACATATCAGAATAATGTCCTGAGTGGCTATTTTAGAAAACAACAAACCCAGTATATTAAAATGTTTTTAGAACATCTCATATATGCTCATTTGAGGCATGCATCACTGATAGGTACCAAATTTCTAGAGAGTGTTGAAAATCACAAAAAACTAATCAAATCATCCAGTGCCAGTCAATCTTTAAATGCAGTTGGTACATATTTTAGATTTGTTTCACACATGGGCACTTATTTGGCATAGAGTAATAGAAATTACCAATGATATGTTTGAATCCTGATTTCAGGCCATCAATAAATCTTCAGCTCATGAGAATATTTGTATGAAACAGTTATATTCTAATGAAAAAAGATGATCAATACCCTACTAACCACATACTGGCACAAATAGCTTCTGAAATAGCATCTTCATCACCTTTGCTTGTTTAAATTCATAAATGTTTCTGTCTATTTTTACCCAAATATCTGCTGATCTTCAGTCGAACACAAGTATTGTTTTATAGTCGCATAATAAATTCAGACTAGGGAAGTTCGTGAAGAAATATACGTTGGAATTTTAAGACAACAGTACATGATCCATCGGCATAAAAACATCGAAAAGTTTTCTCATCAACTGATTTGACAGAAATAAACTTAAAAGAAGACACAGTGATTGTAGCCTGGAGATTCTTTTTGAGTTCTTCGGTTAGTAGACGCGGTACAATAGAATGGCCAGCAAGATCTCCAGACCTTGTCCATTAGAATATTTCAGTTTTGGAATTATTACTCACGCAATATGCTAGATGTTGTTCCAAAGGGTAATTCAGAAATTGATTTGCTCTCAAATATATTGAACCCGAAAAAAGATACAATAATCATAACAACCATACATCTCACGGCTTGAAGATCACTTCAATTTTAAAAATGTCTTTAATGGAAATGCATGATTTTATTATGGGGATGATCATTAACGTTACTCAATGAAACTGAAAGCAAGCAGTGGACAATATTCTTTATGGACTCTTAGGAAACTTACGACTATTGTATTCTTGTCATATCAACACCAATAAACGATGAGATTGGAATCTTTGGTGTAAAAGTTGAAACTTTTCTTAGAGATCAATTACCCTAACACCAAACTGATATGTTTACACTCGACGCGCGTTTCGCTACCAAGGTTAGCATCTTCAGAAGAAAGTTGATACAGAATCTAAAGCTAAGGTTAGTTGTTTATATACCTGAAGTTTTTTGGTCTGATATGGACTTTGTTTGTTACTGTTAATTATTCTAATTGATTTCTCGATAATAAACTAGTGCAGTCACTACCTGCAGCATCCGTCATCTGTTATTATTGATTATTCTGATTTCTTTCTCAACAATAAATTGAAAAGCGGGCTGAAAGGGATAGGTCCCTTGTCACCATTCATGCTGTTTTTACATTTTGCTATTTCTAGAATCTCACATGCATCGAGTAGTCTTGTGTCATGCACATGCTTGATCATTTTAGGACTGCTTCCACCAAATTTGTGTGGTCATTGTCTAGAGCGTGTTGGGCGACACTGGATTTTTCTACCCTTCCCTATTTCATGTGTGCAAAATGCTCTCTGAAACCGTTTCTAATAGCTCGTCAGCTCTGGCCGATGTATTTGTAGTTGCAATCTTGACAACTGATTTCGTTAATTTCCGACTCCTCTGAGTTTTCTAATTTATCTTTTGGGTTACCAAGAAGCTGTTGTAATTGGTAAGAAGTTCTACGTGCATATCTCATATTCACTTTATCAAATATCTGTTGAAGTCCTCTAGTGTATTGAGATTCATATGGGATTATTATAAACTTTTCATTCTTCTCGTCTATTTGAAAAGTCGAAGATTTACGAAGTGTTGTCCTAAATTTACAATTTCTGATTATCTCATCAACTATCTCTGGGTTGAAACCGTTCAATTCAGCTACGTACCTAATCAGTCTCCTCTCCATCGGTCCAACCGATGCGAGTGTTAAAAATTCACAAGATTTCATAGAAAAAATAAAAGATATTAAATCAGAAGAGGGCGAATCATTGGTTTCATTCGATGTAATTTCTTTATTCCCAAGCGTCCCAATACCACAAGCTCTAGATAGAGTATTCGAAATCGAATAACTTGGCAAATGATACTGTTGAAGAATATATTAAATCTACAAACCTTGTTAGCAAAACGCATGTCGAGTGCAAAAATATCAGTTTCGTGTTATTAATTGATCTCTAAGAAAAGTTTCATATTAACGCTAATTTGGAGAAGTACCTAACAAGTTTATCAGATGTGTGTACGATCATTTTTGTTCAAAATATTTCGACAGTAATGTTACCTTCTGCACAGTTTTCAATTTATTCCTCTTGATCTCACAGTTGAGTCTCTGCCTCGTGCGGATTTGCAAAATCACCCTCTCTACTTCTTGATTTGTATACTTGATCTAGATGCTGTAAACAGGTCGAGGTCAAGATGACACAATAGAACGTACCCATCTTTACAATTCTAACGACCTCCCCATCTCACTCTCCACATAAAAACTAATAATATCAAACCGTTATCCGAGGGGTTGAATGGGGACATCTGAACTATATGAGCTGACCGAGGTGAGGGTTGAAAAGAAAAATCTAGTTCGAATGTTGAATAGGGTATTCATTTGGCTCTCTAATGTCCTATGAAAAGCATTTCGCCTTCAATTCGATCCAATAAAAAATTCAATTGTTCGAAAAATTTGTAACACGTAGCTATAAAGAAATATGGAACAAGATTTCTTTTCATATTCTAATTATTCGGACTGGTATCTTATATGAAATGTATCTGGACAATGAAAGAGTATAAAATGCTTGAACATTTTTTTGTGATTGTGACTTGATCTGAAAGTTATGATATGAATAGGGAAGGCATCAAATAAATATTAAGAAGTAATAGTATATTACATTCCAAGGCAAAAAAAAATATTTATCTCGATAGAAAAATTTTCTTACCGAGATGAGCTATTCCTCGAGAGAGAGAAATTTCGTCTTCTGTATACTTATTCACAATCATCCGAAACAATTTCAAAAGGTGAAAAGAGATTAATATTTGCAAGATCAATTTCAATAAGTTGTCTTCAAACTACCGTTCAAGACGCTTCCACAAATATCAATATTGTCAATCTTTGTGAATGGCATTTGCCTTTCTAGAAGTTAAAATGTTAACCAATTTTGTTTCTTTAGTTTCAATACATGCGTTCAAAGTACAAATATTATATCATAAGTTTCCGTTATATTTCACGAGGATTGTTGCAAATAGCAATATTTGGATCCCTTACGGAAATATTATAGTATATTGTTCAACGAGCAAAGAATGATAGCCATTTTAGCTTTAGCATTTCATGCGAGTTATACACTTTACTTTTTGTAAGGCTATAACAGAATGGTTCAACAAATAACATGAACTTTAAATTTATTTCCATTCAAATTTTCCATTTAGGTACAATTAAATGAATGAATTGCTTGCAATTTGACATTCCATGGAAGACCTGATTCATTGTGTAATAATAATTACAACTGTAACACAATGAAGTCTGTGTGTTATCACTGTTTTATCAAGAACAGTTAAAATAGAGCAGCTTCTTATTATTGCCGTAAAAAACCGGCAATTTCGACAATAAAAATGGATTGTCCTCGAGTGACGAGTACGCTGAATTCCGTACTCGAGAAAATGGTTAATAAAACTGTAACGTGGCATTTTTGCAACTGGTGTGTTGGTTATTGAGGAGGTTTGTAGTTTGTAGTTCGTAGACGGTACGAGGATATTACCACAGAACACCCACATAGCAAAGACCAAGTATTTTCTTTTCATGTCTCTCTTGAAAATAGTATATTTTTCTACATTATATGGTGAAATGAGTATTCATTGTAATAATGAAATATTAAATTCTCAAGTAGAACTTGAATAGAAAATACTCGGCCATTGCTCAATAACCATTATCCAACGCTCTCTGGAATGAAAAGTATGAAGGGAAAATGAATATGAATCAAAAACTCCTAGTAGAAGCTGAAATGTATCGATTCTGTTTGCGAGTTCGTACTAGAAGTAAGCTGAACAACAGTTTATAAAAAGGAAATTAAAGCTGTGAAGGCATGTACGTTAATACAAATTCATTCCCTGACAACAGTTCTTTCTCCAAGCAGGGGTTTATTCCATCCTGGAAGCAATCAGAATGGAAGAAGTGAGGCTAGGCCCAGAGACACGTGTACATGTCGCGATTAGGGCTTCGAACACAACCAGAAGTATATCAAGACTGGTTCAGGAGTGCATGGATGCCCTGAAGGGTCTTGCGACAAATAAGGAAATTAGCTGTGGGTCTCGAGCCACGCAGGGATCGAAGACAACGAGCGGGCGGACCAGGTGGCCAAGCAAGGAGCCGAGCAACCCTACTACGGGCCCGCACTAGGCATTACAAATAACAACGGCACGGAACTAGTGGACCGTTGAAGGATTAGATAAGGAGTGAAGTGGAATAGACGGCTGTAGGCAGTAAAGCATAGGATATCGAGGCCCGACAGGGCGAGGACGGCCAAAATATTGAGGCTGAGCTGCGAAGAACTCCGACTCTTAGTGGGAGTTCTGACCGGCTACTGCGGCCTCAGGAGACATCTGACTCTCATAAGAGTCGAGGCAGACCCACTATGTGCGGAATGTGGAGAGGAGGAAGACTCCTTCCACTTCCTTTGCGAATGTGGAATATATAGCAGGCTCAGACAAAACGTCTTTGGAGCCGCCACTATCAAGGAAGGATATTTCGACCTTTATGAGAAGATGAAAGAGGTTAGTAAAAAGGGCCCACTGGGGCCTAGTCGCTGACGCTTGCGTCCCCCACCCTTTACCAGCACCATGAATACAAATTAATTCCTAGAATGAGACGAGCAAAGTCATAATCTAAATTGCCATCAACACTAGTATCTAAAAATAGTTGATGTTCAAACTACACAGACAGACACATTTACAATGATAACAAGAGCATTACAATATCAAAAAAACAACTCCCAAATAGAGCATCATTCAACGGAATATTAACTCAAATGCCAGTAGCATTGAAAGAAGAATGAAAATGTGGTTGATGATGAATTAAATTTGAAAATCATGAATTGGTTCAACATTGATGTTGAATATCAGTAACGTCGGTTATGTTTGCGTTTTTTGTTCTCAATCAAGAATTTTCTGTGAGCAATTCTGAATTTGGAGAAGTGTTTGAGGAAACAACAAATTTGGAATCCTTATCTTTCATTATTTTGTTCACTGTTCTGCACCAAAAAAATTAAGCCATCGTATGATGAATTTGCAAACAGTGTCAGCAGAATTATTATGATGCATACAATTAATTGGTTCAAAATTGACATGTTGTTTCGAAAATGTCTGTAAATCACACAGATGTTTTTCAAATGACAATATCTGGGAATATGATATAGAAGATATGAAAAGCACTGAAAAATAAAAACAGCTACCGGTTTTAACTAATAAGAAAATTGAGGAATATTTTCTTCAATAGTTCATTGTAAACTGTCAGTTCATTAAGAGCATTTCAAACTTTGCAAAACACTTAATATCCACTTATATACACTACAGTACTCTCGACTAATTGTGCTCTCTGAATAATTTTCAGGATGCTACTCGATATTGTTAGAGGTTTTTCTTCTTTGAAAAATAGCACATCTGCTTCGGGACATCAATAGAAATACTAAAAATATCAAAAATAAAATGGCTTGCCCAAAAAGCGACAATGACCTCATCATTTTTCTTTACTTTCAAATAGTTATACTGAGGGGTGAATATTATTCTTGAGCTTTAACAATTTGAAAATATCTTAAGGTAATAGTGACCGAAAAAGGCGTCAATTTAGGGTTATCTAACCATTTTAACGAGTTCAATAAGAGTAGACTTTTTTTTCCTTTTTTGTATTCTTACACATTCTCGTCATTATTAAACGAGAAAAAATACATTTTAAAATACATGGTTCCTGATGATGATGGGTATATACTGTTACGATATTCCTCTGGGTTCGTCGATTAAAACACCAAACAACACTAAACTTCTTTTATTATAACTCGCTATCACAATACAATACAACACAATCACTTAAATCGCTCTGATAACTTTCCAATGCTCGGCACTAAACTGTACTAAAAATTCTACTTTCGCACAAAGCTCTGCTCCACGTAGATCTCAACAACTCTCGTCACTTAGCTCTGAATACAAATTCTCGAATAGCCAACTCTTTGACTAACTGACTCTCCTAACTCTGTCTGCGTCGCGAACTCTCTCCCGTATTTATACCCCTGCGTACGCCTGTGAAGAATCTTCCCGAGAAGCCGCGATGACGTTTCTCGAATTCTCTAGGCGGCTTACGGATTCCAGGAAAATGACGTTCGCTACGACGCGATCCCTCGCCTTGCGTTTACGATTTCGTCAGGGCCGGCGTTGGACGTAACAATACCTTCAATGAACACCCCAATTGTTTGACCTTATAAATACAAACAAAAGTTCAGTGTTAACAAATTCCTGTGAGAAAATCTAGAAAGGAAATTCATAGGTATCGCCGAACCACAAGTCCGTAACAACAAACCGTGATAATGTTCAACGGTTGTTTGTGCAGTGGGGCTTTCGATTTGTAAGTGAACCAACTCGTAGACTGCTGACCATTCGTTCAGAGATGTGATTCTTCTGAAGTGAGACATTGGTTTCCCAATTTGACGATTGATTTGTGATCCCACGATATTTGAATACTTTGGTGAGTACTAATGTTCATGATATCTTCGTGTATCTGGGAAATATTTTCTGTCAGATCTATATTCCAAATCCCAAAATGTATTCAAGTGGAACCTTCAAAACTTGTCAGCAATCTATGGGTCATCATATACTGAATCAGTGGATGATAGGACAGGTTGGGATGTGAACTGTTAGCCTAGTTCATCAGATTCATTGTTATCATTATTCTCCTGACGAACATTTTCATTAATAATTGCCTTGATTAAAATCCACTTAAATCTACCAAGAAATGAGTGAAGGTTAATGAGCGATATAATTTATTATCTATTGATCATTGATAAGCAAACAGTTTCCTGAATTCCTAATAATCTCCCTAACTAGAACTCTAGTTTTGAATTTTCAGCAATATTCAACTGGAATAGATTCCGAAGTTGAATTTATAGTGTTCAATATGGATGCATATTCCATATCCACTTCCACCTTGAAATTATTTGAAATGATGGAAGTGTGGTGTTCCGTAATCTTCGATTCAGAAGCTGAAAGAGGGGATATTTATGACTTCACTGTATACATTAAAAAATCTTGCAATTATGCGTGATCCTATTATATAACCAGTATGCGTTGTCTACCTACTTCTCTGTCCGTGCATCGTGCATCCCTTAGAAATTATAACTAATGGGCTGGTCCTATGAGAGAGAGAGAGAGGACTGCAAAATGAGCAAGATAGAATACGTCAAGTATAACCTCTAAACCCTAAGCGAATTTCTTTCTCAATGTAGCAGATAAAGAGAGGTTAAGAAGTATAGAGTTTGAATTACTCCATACTTCTTAAGAATAGAATAGAAGTATAGAATTATCATTCTGTCCTTTACAATATCACTTCAATCTGCATATCCTTTCTGTCTATTGTATTCTGCCTCGTGTTATGTGAAAAAATGTCCTAAAGGCCAGTCCATTAGTTGAAATGCATCTTCTGCCATTAATCCTTTTAAAGTGCGTTGCTGGCAGATCTGGCTATAAATTACCAGACCTGACGATTTCCATTGATCATGAATATTTGTTTTTGTGGAGTGACGGTAATTTGGCAATATTCTTGGAAACGGTGACATTAATGGAATTGTTCGTTGAAACTAACGCTCCATTCTAGAAAGGAAAATTTTGAAATAATACTACAAACTTCATATGCTCTCTCGAGTCACATTTCTAGCAGGATCCGCAAATATGGTATTTTCTGTTATTTTCATTTTCGATGTTATATAATAGGTCGAATTGTCAATGGGTACAATTGCTTTTACACTAATATCATTTCTATTCCAAATTGGGATAGTGGGTCCATCTGAAATAAATTAAAATAAAAAAATGTTTTCAAAAAACAATTCAGCACCTGGATGTGCCAAAATAATATTTGACTACCAACATATAAACACAATTCATTTGATTTAAAAGCTTGTCACTAGATTTATGTAATGGTATATAAAAAAATAAGATCAAGTTGTTAAATTATTTTCTTCATCACATATTTCTTACTGAAAATTGGCTTACTGAGAACACTTATAACGAATTTTCCCAAATACTATCTGGGAAAATGAAACAAATTTTGCTCAAACATTTCCAATTCATTCATTCAGAAATTTTTCACTTTTGTTCACACTTGAAATGTATTAGCTGTAATTCTACAAATACACAGATACATCATAGAAAATTGGTAATGATTATGCACGAAGTATTGTGCCCTAAATACAAATACTCATTTCAGTATTACTAAGTCTGGTGACAGTGTATGTACCTATGTATTCAGTCAGAATTATCAAAAAAGGTCATATTTTCGAATCCTTTTTATTACTTGAATGAAATGGCATTTGAAATACTTTTATGGTGGAGACATTGACCTAGGTAGGCGTGAGAAATGCAAGAATAGGTGTGGTTTGTTGATCCCTTTACAGTAGCAAAGTTACAGCATAACTATGGGGCAATATAATGAGAGAATGAGAAAAATTTGTACTACACCCTGTATATTGGTTGACTCAACGCAACGACTGTCTCTGTATAATTCGATTCCATTGACATCGCTTGAAACAATAGCACAAAGGTTCAACTTTGCATAATAACAAGTCTGACATGGAATTTATCTCGTAATTTGGTTCGGTACCTCCTGCATAAATTTTTCGACATATATCCGGTTCTTTGTTGATTTTTTCAATAGCGGGGCGTGATAAATAGTACATAAACGTTCAGGGAGCATATCAATCATTGAAAATTTTCTTGACAATAATTAAACAAGGGTACACCTTATGAATTCTAATTGTTTTGAAATTTTAATTTCGTCATCGCTTTTTCTCCAACAAAAGATTTGTCAACAATTATTGTCATCTTCATCATATTATTGTAACACATCCCAAATCACAATTAAATTTCGATGTGAAGTACTTGATATGTGACTCCACGCCTATGTCTTCATGTGCCTACTCCCCAGGTCTTGACACGAGTTCTTTCTAAGGTCTCAATCTGCCTACTCCTTAGACTGAACTGAGTGATCAGCTGAGGTCAATGAACTGGAACTTTTTGGGGTTTTAGGTTGATCCTATCACTGGAAGTTTCAATAGGAACTGAACATCAAAAAATTTGGGATTTCCAGATATTTGTGAGTTCCTTCCCGTCCTCATGTTGATTTAGAAAGAACGGCAGCCTCTAGATTTCGATGGCCTCGCGAATTATACTAGCTTGTTGTGTTTTTGCTATTGCGATGCTCTTAGGACCTGTTTTATAGGTTTAGTTTGAATATGGTATGAAGTTTCATGTTCATATACGCTACTAGTCACTCGTCTGTTGATCTGGCCTACAAATGTTCTATGGCAATCGGACAATTGATTTCCATCAATACCCTAGAAATCAAACGATCCGACTTGAATAACCTCAGTCAGATATATACTTATTTACTTATTACTTTTCAACGAAAAAAATATAACACCCGTTAATCAAAATTCTCCGACTCGATTGAGTAAACTTGACATTGTCATTTCATTCATGTATTTTCTGTTTGTTCTGATCCAATTTCATTTCAATTTCATGTTAGTAAGTACTCCATTTTTAAAATAACTTATATATATATTGTAATCAACCATTCTATAGTTGTCCCGAAGAAGGTCGACAGATAACAAAGAGTTTTGTAAATTTAGCCCCCTTTTTTGACTCAACCTCACTATATCAGGACATATATATATATATATATATATATATATATATATATATATATATATATATATATATATATATATATATATATATATATATATATATATATATATATATATATATATATATATATATATATATATATATATATATATATATATATATATATATATCAAATGATGATGACATTACTTATCTAACTTGATCCTGTCAAAGTTTGATGTCTCCGCCGGCAGCAGTTTTTTTTTCCCATTTCTTTACGGCGGAGGGAAAAATGTTGTCATGGCAACAATATGAAACATGTCACAAAGCAACAATACAAATGTCATTAACAACAATTGAACATCATTTTTATTTATAGTAATATTAAAAGTACAATTAGTTAATGAAGCATTTTCAAAATTGAAACCGTGCAAAAATGTTCCCGACTCTTGATACGCATTGGTAATTGTTGATGATACTGATGGTCGAGCACAACTTTCAGCAATCATTCACGATGTTGGCGAATCATGAGGGTTTGAAATTTTTTGAGCATTATCGCATTCAGCCCCCATGTCGTTTGAGGCATTCTAGATTTCCGCCTCCATCAATTGAAAGTGTTGCTGAAGTTCGTCGTAAACAGTGACCCATGTATGCGCTTGCATCGTTTAAATTTAAATAACTAGCTACTTTTTGGGCTACTGCGCTGATCGAATGTATTCCCATGACGCTTCGGTAACACTTTCCATTTTGCTACTTTATAAAAAATCGGTTTTCTGTGAAAGGACCCCGCACTAATCTTATGGAAAACCGGTTTCGGTGAAAATCGCTGAAATTTCAATATGATGTCGCCCATGCCATCCTGAATAAAAGTTATCATTGCGCCAACTCTCTGAATGCCCGCGTTTGGATTCTACAGGGGGTCAAAGTTCGATATTTTGACGATTTTTCAAAAAATCCGGAATTTCATTTTCATTGTATCGATCTGAATTTTTATAATGGAATAGTCCACAATATGTGCATCAAAAAGTTCAAATGACAAAAGTTTCTAGAATCAAAACTGGCGGGTATACAGGGGGTTGAACTTTGTTTTTGGTAATTTTTATCGAACTTTTTTTGAGAAAATATTCGTTTTCCTGCAGATCCATGTGCAATTGATGTTACTTACAGTACATAAGAGGGCGATCATATTTTGCATTTGAACTAACCATCCAACTTTAAATATTTGAAAGGTACGGGGCGATCAAAAATATATTTTCAATTTCGGAAAAATGTATCCCTTTGTATAGTCAGCTTTCACCAATATATTCAGCTGATTTTTTGAAACTATGTAGCTAACATACATACAAATGTGTCAACGTCTGTGCTCATTAATCTGAATCCAAATAAAGTTGCGGAGATGGTCCAAAAAATATGGAGAAGGGATGTTTCGGAATAATTTAGAAATGATTTCTAAAATCGTCCGTGAATTTCTTTTATTTTCTGATATAATGTAAGATGAGTTATTATTGATCAAAAAGTTCTACAGTGCCTACCACGCGAATGCCACGGTTTGAATTATACAGGGTTTTGAAGTATAGTATTTCCTTGATTTCTGGAATAATCAATAATTTCTTTGTAACGGAAAATAATATTGTTTAATAGACAAACTTCGAAACATTTCAATGACCAAATTATCTGAAATGAGAATTTATGAATATACAAAGGTTGGTCCAAAAAAAAATTTTTTTTCCAAAAATATAAGTATCCGTTTACTATTCATATTTTTTATATATTCAGAAACTCTATTAGGACCAGGACCACCTTGTTTCCACCCGATGTTTTAGGAAAATCCAGTATGAAAACAATATATTCTCGAGAAAGATCGTGTGCGGAAGAACAAGTAGAGAGAAATGAGATGATTTGGTTTATATTCAGGTCTTCGCAACTGCCATTGTCTTCAAAAAATTGTGACCGCAACTGACAGATATATGAAATATGAATTAAAGTAAGTACATAACATGAATTCAGCACGATTCCAAGCATATGGGCTGATTCAGAGAAAACAGAAATGATGATAGTACTACAACAGCTACTGAACTGAGTCGAATCAATTCAGCAAGTACATTTTTTCCATGAAGACAGCCTTTCGGACGATTCATATTTCGTTTTCCGAAACGAGTTATACCGGTTTCGGGGTTTTGCCCCTCATCAGTGTAGGGTAGGTCTTATATAGATATCACTGAATAGAGCATGCGACATTCTGAAATAATTGGAAAAATCTTCCATTACAATGATTGAATCTGCAGTTAATTCAATTGCAATGAAGAATGAGGATGCAAGTGATTTCTATCGCAATAAAGAATTAGACTTCAGACGAAATGTCATGCATCCAAATTGACCACCTACATACCGGTCTTGGGTTTTTTGAGATGTTATTCAAATAAATTGTGAGGAGTTTATTCACCGGCATGACTGTCATCGTTTCACTACCCAACTATTTCAAGCGCACCATCAGGAACCATTTGTTGTGGTCTATTTGCCGCGTCCATTACTGAGTTTAGTAGGGAACTTGAGGGGTATCGACTGTTGGGGTCATGTCGAGCATGACCAAGATACCATAGAACACTGGCAACATGCGCACATGTTCCTAAAGTTCTGGCGCCGGTTTTACAAGTACAAAAATATCCTAATATGGGCTCGTTTGGTTCATCAGGTTCTTCTCCATCATTATATTTGATCCACAGTTGATATTTTGTGGCATTTCTGAACCTCGAAAAAACCCTGACTCTCATGAATCCAGGTTCCTCTTCGAAAATATCGACCTGAAACTCTTCATTTTCTTCCCTTTGCAATTTATCCTGTATATACGAAGGTGAAAGTCGTCCAGGCTCGAGTGGAAGTGGACAATCTTCATCTGAGAAATGGTCAATGGGTCCGTATGAATGGAAACCTGATTCCAAACTTTCCTCGCCTTACGATAGAATATCTAAGAGATTTGACCGTAGGTATATACCAAGTTAAACTTTCACCTTCGTATATACAGGATAAATTGCAAAGGGAAGAAAATGAAGAGTTTCAGGTCGATATTTTCGAAGAGGAACCTGGATTCATGAGAGTCAGGGTTTTTTCGAGGTTCAGAAATGCCACAAAATATCAACTGTGGATCAAATATAATGATGGAGAAGAACCTGATGAACCAAACGAGCCCATATTAGGATATTTTTGTACTTGTAAAACCGGCGCCAGAACTTTAGGAACATGTGCGCATGTTGCCAGTGTTCTATGGTATCTTGGTCATGCTCGACATGACCCCAACAGTCGATACCCCTCAAGTTCCCTACTAAACTCAGTAATGGACGCGGCAAATAGACCACAACAAATGGTTCCTGATGGTGCGCTTGAAATAGTTGGGTAGTGAAACGATGACAGTCATGCCGGTGAATAAACTCCTCACAATTTATTTGAATAACATCTCAAAAAACCCAAGACCGGTATGTAGGTGGTCAATTTGGATGCATGACATTTCGTCTGAAGTCTAATTCTTTATTGCGATAGAAATCACTTGCATCCTCATTCTTCATTGCAATTGAATTAACTGCAGATTCAATCATTGTAATGGAAGATTTTTCCAATTATTTCAGAATGTCGCATGCTCTATTCAGTGATATCTATATAAGACCTACCCTACACTGATGAGGGGCAAAACCCCGAAACCGGTATAACTCGTTTCGGAAAACGAAATATGAATCGTCCGAAAGGCTGTCTTCATGGAAAAAATGTACTTGCTGAATTGATTCGACTCAGTTCAGTAGCTGTTGTAGTACTATCATCATTTCTGTTTTCTCTGAATCAGCCCATATGCTTGGAATCGTGCTGAATTCATGTTATGTACTTACTTTAATTCATATTTCATATATCTGTCAGTTGCGGTCACAATTTTTTGAAGACAATGGCAGTTGCGAAGACCTGAATATAAACCAAATCATCTCATTTCTCTCTACTTGTTCTTCCGCACACGATCTTTCTCGAGAATATATTGTTTTCATACTGGATTTTCCTAAAACATCGGGTGGAGACAAGGTGGTCCTGGTCCTAATAGAGTTTCTGAATATATAAAAAATATGAATAGTAAACGGATACTTATATTTTTGAAAAAAAAAAATTTTTTTTTGGACCAACCTTTGTATATTCATAAATTCTCATTTCAGATAATTTGGTCATTGAAATGTTTCGAAGTTTGTCTATTAAACAATATTATTTTCCGTTACAAAGAAATTATTGATTATTCCAGAAATCAAGGAAATACTATACTTCAAAACCCTGTATAATTCAAACCGTGGCATTCGCGTGGTAGGCACTGTAGAACTTTTTGATCAATAATAACTCATCTACATTATATCAGAAAATAAAAGAAATTCACGGACGATTTTAGAAATCATTTCTAAATTATTCCGAAACATCCCTTCTCCATATTTTTTGGACCATCGCCGCAACTTTATTTGGATTCAGATTAATGAGCACAGACGTTGACACATTTGTATGTATGTTAGCTACATAGTTTCAAAAAATCAGCTGAATATATTGGTGAAAGCTGACTATACAAAGGGATACATTTTTCCGAAATTGAAAATATATTTTTGATCGCCCCGTACCTTTCAAATATTTAAAGTTGGATGGTTAGTTCAAATGCAAAATATGATCGCCCTCTTATGTACTGTAAGTAACATCAATTGCACATGGATCTGCAGGAAAACGAATATTTTCTCAAAAAAAGTTCGATAAAAATTACCAAAAACAAAGTTCAACCCTCTGTATACCCGCCAGTTTTGATTCTAGAAACTTTTGTCATTTGAACTTTTTGATGCACATATTGTGGACTATTCCATTATAAAAATTCAGATCGATACAATGAAAATGAAATTCCGGATTTTTTGAAAAATCGTCAAAATATCGAACTTTGACCCCCTGTAGAATCCAAACGCGGGCATTCAGAGAGTTGGCGCAATGATAACTTTTATTCAGGATGGCATGGGCGACATCATATTGAAATTTCAGCGATTTTCACCGAAACCGGTTTTCCATAAGATTAGTGCGGGGTCCTTTTCAGGCCGCAGTGATGCATACTTTTTATACAGTTTAATGTAGTTTTGACCAATCATCGTAAAAGATCTAATTTGTCGTGTTTTACTGTCTGGGATTTTGATAATTATTACATTTTCTTTATCCTCAATGTACACAGTCTTCATTTTGACCAATTCGTCGCATCGACAGGCGCCGGTAACCCCGATTAACAAAACAATCTGAAATATTTTTATAATTTAGAAAAGTATACTACATGCTTTGCAATATAATTTTTTTTACCTTTAATCCTGAATACAACTTATCTGGCGCTTCAAACAAAAATTCATCAAACTCGTCTTTAGTGAAAACTTTAGACTTCTTTGCAGTATATCCTTCGCTTGTCTTTTTCAGAAAGGCACGTAACTTTATATAATAAGCTGTCTTTATTAACATAAAATAACTGTCAAACAACTGTAACCAGGGAGACGCAAATCCCACCGACGACTTAATTATTTTAATTTCTAACATCTAGACGACTTTGATAGTTGTCACAGTTAATTTCGAGTAAAAATAGCGTATGAATTGTACTATTTATGGTCGAAAATTGCTACGTTTGGAGAAAAAATAGTATACTTTATTCGGCAAAGGAGCGACTTTTCTTGACTTGCCCTCTATTACGCGCCTCACTTCGTTCGGCGGGTAATATCGGGCGCGTCAAGAAAAGTCATGCTTCTCCGCCTCATAAAGTGATATACTATTAAAAATGGAGTAGTTACTAACATGAGATTGAAATGAAATTGGATCAGAACAAACAGAAATACATGAATGAAATGACAATGTCAAGTTTACTCAATCGAGGCGGAAAATTTTGATTAACGGGTGTTATCGTTTTTTCGATTCATACTGGTGCATTTTATTGCCTCAAACTTGTGCTCATTCATTGAATAAAATATTGTTAACTAATAAACTGAAAGTTGAATAAAACGAGACATCATGACGAACCATGTTGGGATCAATATAACTCTAGACTCTATACAATATTTTTTTCGGGGTTTGATATGCGTTCCAGGCAGGAGTAATAACGCCATTATCGAGAACTGATTGATGGATCTGTCAGATCAGTATTTCGATCAATTGTACCAACCAAAGTACAATGTTAACTTCGACTACCTCTTCTGCGTTCGATTTACTGGTGTATAAAATACTTTTCTCATAATAAGGTTAAACTCTTGATGAAACTCATTACGATTTCATCTGCTAATAGGCATTGATTGATCAAGCCCTTCGTCGATCTTGAAGAAATCCTGTCCGTTCAGGTGCGGGGGTTGAAATGGATGTTTTTCACAAACGCGAGATATCAGTAAATGTTTGGCTAATATTCTACGGAAACTCATGAGATAGTAGTGGTCTCGGTAGTGTAGTGGTTAGCATATCTGCCTATCAAACGGAAGGCTGGGGTTCGAATCCTCGCCGGGCCACCGTGCTGGGTAATCGCACGTTGAAAGGTAGGGCCTCGTTGAACCATTGCTCGCACAAGTTTCGACTTCTGAGAGTTGACGTTCGTCAGCTGGTTAACGGAACGAACAATTTTAGAACAACAATTTTTAGACATCCAGTCGGTTATTGTTGACTTTTTCTCCTTGCTAGCTCGAGAATATTCTATAGGGAATTTCTTTTCTATGTGTAATACTTAACCAAGCTCGTATTTTTTACGAAATGAGAATATAATATTATATTGTGAAAGTTTTTCTTCGTAGTTTTTTGTCCTCTGAACCTACTACAATCTGAAATTGTGAATTAATATTTGATTCTTTACAAATGTAGGAAGAAAGAGTTCAAATCTACCCCAAAAAGTTGCTGAGTTCATCAAAAACAATTTGCCCTGAAAACATATATTATTGGAGTTTGAAGCTTTTTCTGTGAAAATATCTGTTTCTACATAACACCTGAACGGATAGGGCACATCTTTATAGAGATCTTTAGTGAGTGATTCAATCATCAATGAAATTTGAGGTGAATTATTATAAATACCAGTATCTCGGGCAAACAGACAATTGAAGTTTGCTTTGTCTTGCTTAGTTATTCCGTAGGAGTGATTGGCCAAGAGGGACAGATATTCGTCTGACAGTTCTTGAAAATGACTTCAAAATGGAAGTCGAAACGTCGAACAAATCAGAAGAGACCAAACAGATAAAAACCCCGTCCTATCCATAGGATGTCCACTGGATATCCTTGCGGTATTTGGAGTGCGAATGGTGCGATAGGGTCCAGAGATTTCAATCTATATGAAGTGGGCGATATGTAGGTTGTGGAGTCTAGTTCAGAACATCAAGCTAGGCACAGAGCTCTGATTTTACAGTATCACAACAGATTTGTAAAGGTCGCAGTAAAGTTCCTCTCAATATTCTGCGTTATTATTATTCCATTTTCATATGACAAATGACTGGATTTTGTTGAAAAATGAACATTCCACATTCGTCGTTATTACTAATTCTTCATTTCTGTCCCAATGCAGTTTTTGTTTCGTTATCGAGAAGTTGGCAAACAAATTCCTATCGCATCAAGCCGTGCCTGTCAGTGACTCAACATTTCCGATTGCTTAGTCAAAAAATCTGCCTCATAAGAGATATTTCCCGACTGCACGTCCTTTTATCATGAATGAACAACACGTCATTCATGATTATCATATATCACTTGTCTGATAGGTGCACACCCATGAGACCGAACCATGTTTGCATTATCTGTCCCGAGTTGAGCACTGAAGCAATAGGGAGTATGCATAAAATTTAAAATTTAAATTTGTCCTAGATATTTTCTTCTCCTCTCGGATCTTCATCATCGTCATATTTCAATAAAAAGGCATTTTTTTCATTCAGTAATTATTTAAACCTTTAAAATATCATATAAAAATCGAAGCATCAGGCGACATACCAGTAGATGTATCGTCATCGATATTCATACTGTGTTAGTAGTAAAACATTATAGACTTATGGTGACAACATATTCTGGATCGAATTTCGATTTTACGTAGGCAGAGATCAAATGAGTGAAAACTGCGAGGTGAACATCATGTTATATGATGTATTTGTGTCTATGAGATAAATTGGCATTCATAAATGCCCACAGCAGGGATGCATATTATAAAACTATATCCCGATGTTTGTAAACTTGGTTACGTTAGTTCAAAACCGAATTTTCCACTACTGAATAGCTAATACAAAACTCACTTGTGACTTATTCACGCTGAGCTGTGTATATGAATATAGGACACTCACATTAAAATGATCTTTACAACAATATAAACAAGATTTTGAAGATACATTATCCCTTCTGGTTATTTTACATCATTGTTTTCGTACTTTCGCTTTGAATACGAAAAACCACATTATCGGGTGTATTTTGCACTTCGATACAATATAATACTTACATAAGAAGTTGTTTCAGCTTCTTTCACGATCTGTAGTGCAATTGAAAAAAAACGCTTGGAGAAAACAAAAATGGGAAACGTCACTTGGCATCATCTTAACCATGCGCTAAATGATCGCGTTTGAACAGCTCAAATCTATTCAGTGTTTTGAATTCGTTTTTTAAAAATATTGCAGATTATCAAGTCCATTCATATATTTTCTTCTACATTAGGAAGATGTAAATGATTGATATATGACATCATGAAATATCATGCATATTGTCTATTACGATTCTGAAACGGTTGTACACAAGCAGGATTTCAGAATCGATTCATTGATGATACCCGCTTTTTCCCAACGAATTCCAATTAGTTCATTGTGTTCACTGCACGGGAATTGCCATCCATGCAGAAATTTTTTTTCAAGATTTTTTCTCCAAACGTACCATACCTCATGAAGTCTTTCGTGACAAAATGTGACACTGGCAGGACTGATTTCTCCATTGCAATACCATTGTTTAGCACCAATAAGATGGCTATATACTGGTGTTTTCTCTCCATACAAAAGATTGTCAGCAAATCAGACGACCGATCTGGCCTACTTGATCAAGAATTGATGACGTAGACCGCAGTAATAACTCAAAAAATTCGCCAGGTACCATCACTCGCGCAGTTGAGATGACAGTCATGTGCACGTCCTGTGTTGCCAAGTGGCTATGTCGTTGTGAATTCTGGTCTATGTGCTGAGAAAATGAGTTGATTGTTGATATTTTCATTTGAGCAATATGATATTGTTATCTCAATCCAAAAGCTCGGTTTAGAAGAAGTATTACAATACAGCCGAATATTATTCACGTTAATGCGTGTGAGCAAAAAGGAGCGAGAATTGTGATCAAATTTTATGAAGATGTGAAGTGAGGACATGCCATTTCATCTGGTGAAATCATCATTATTTTTTATAATCTTCTGGGTTGAACTGAAAATATCTAAAACAAATAACACTGCATTTATAGAATATTCAGAACGCGTGCACACTCTAGAATGTTGTTGCCAGCAAACTTCTCTAGTGTTTTTTTTATGATCACCACGAAATTTTTGAATAGTTATTGAATATACTAGAACGTGACATTATTCTTGGAGGTAGGTCATTGAAGATGAAGTTTGTTTTCATCAAACGTCAGATTGATCTCGCGTTCTATTCTCTGTTCTAATCGAAAGTGATCTGTATTGGCATCAACGTGTTCCATGGATCGAGTGATCTCGAAATTTTTTAGGAATTTTAACCACAAGCGTACCCGTAAGGCGTAATTTCGAACAACTACACCCTGTCTACAGGTTTGTTCGAAACAATATCACTTAAACACCAAGTATCGATTTTGACAACTTCGAATTGAATCTTTCCAGATGAACTTTTCTTTTGAGGATAGTTATCCAGCGTTGGTTCGTAACATAAGAATGCTTTTTTTTGACTTTTCAGGTCACCAGGTAGAATTTTCCTTCAATTCATAGGAAACCAAATTTTTTTGCTCGCACTGAATGCGTAAAAACGAGTTTCAGTTTTTGACAAACATGTTGAAACTAGAGATGATTTCTCTAGTTTATTCGTTCAGATAGATTTGTCAATTGGTGCATCTATAGCATAATTGAAACACTCAATGTAAGTGATTTAGAGTCAGAGATTTACATGCACTTTCTTCTTCTTTCGTTTTATTGTTACATTGTAGTCGACCCGCCCGTTTCATGGAATCCTAGAAACGACGAAATATGTTTCGTCACTATCATTCAAAAATGTGCCTAGATCTTCCCTACTCAGTTTAGAAAGTGATCAATTGTTGATCGAGAAGATGACAAGGTCTCAATAGAACTGCTTCGAGCTCTGATTCGAGCTTTTTGATCCTCCTGGTAGATGGAATTAAGAGAGTGTTCAGATCCTTGCACACGTGTGCACACTATCGTAGTAATACAAAACAATTTAACCTTATACGATATCACACACTCTCTCAAAACTGAACGGATGGAAAAGCTGTAACTAGAAATACGCTCAAAAACACCAGTTCCCATAAATGTAACGATAACGATATATCAGGTTTTTGTAAAGTACATCATTCACCTACTCCTTCTTGAGCCGGTCTCCCTTGCTTAGTGCCAGTGATTTTTCAAGAATTAATGTTACAAATTCGTCAGTGGTAGACATATTTCATTTACTTTCATATTCGAATATGGTGCGAATATTTTGGACAATAATTAACAATGCTTATTTGTAACTATGAAGCATTACTGAAATTTATTTTGAAACCAAGCTGAATGGTAATGATTTTTAATCTCTGTGTAGGCAGAAGACATTTTGAAAGTATGACAATATTGCCATTCAAATATTAATGACAGTTTGATCTGCAATGCTTACTTGGACCACAAAATTTATTGTACAAAACCTTGCAAAGAAGGAAAGGAATGGCTGTAGATAAATGGTGCATCACCCTCCTTGGTGTGTATTGTGCTATTTCCGATCCTTTTACCACACATTCATCAGGAATTCTGCATTCTTATAAGCAGGAGTGATATCTTTATTTATCAGACGACTGATAATTTCTGGCGCCTTATTGATACCTGTCTTTTGTTCGTGAGATTAGCAAATCAAGATAGCGATTCAGAGAAATTACATAAAGGAAACCATAATCAGTCGTGCAAATCTATATAAGTATTATCATAATTGTTGTTTTCGATACCGATGATTGTTAACAGCTCAAAGTATGTGATAGGGTGATAAAATTTGAATATCTTTCACGGTGTTTTTTCAGTTATCTTCTAGATTATTCAGTCGAAGCCTTCTTTGCTCTTATCGACATTGATAATGATTTATTCATCCATGCCCAACATTCTCTAGAAAATGTTATTCGTGTGAGTTTGAACCAATGAAATGCTGGCATTTAGATATGTTGCTATGGCAACCATCCGATTCTACTGGAAATTTTCCTACCTTACCGCAAAATTAATAGGTGGAAATTTCCCTGACTTGAAACGTCACTGCAGTCATCTGTTAACTTCGTTATTGAAATATTTCAAAGAAATAACGAGTGATATCATCAAATGATTCATGATTCGAACTGCATCAAATATTTGTTTTAAGACACTGAATGTTTCAAAATGTTTCGAATCTTGGAATTGAAAATTAACGTATTTATTTTATTGCTGCACATAAGCTGTTTGTCGGAATTTGACAAACTCTTCAGTTTTAGCATGACATTTTCCCACGAGCCTGAATTAATTCCGGAAATATGTGGGTTGGTTTTGGAACAGAATGTAAACCAATAAGTAGTACGTACTGAAATTCTTTTGTGGGAACGTGCGTTTTCAGTGCATTTCCACCTTTTTTTAGCACTTCATATAGAATATATATATTATTGAATCCCTTGCTCGCACAAGCTCTTGAAGCAGCTTCTGAGGGGTTTATTCGAAACTTGAGATATTCGTTGAAAGGAAAGTTTTGAATTTTTTCCACTTCAAATAATGCGCGAGGGAGTAATTGGTATCTACCACAAGAAATGGTTTATAAGTATATCAAACAGAAAATGTATAATAGAAAAGAATAAATGGAAATGAACAGAAAATGGGAATAGTTAAGAAACGGAAAAAGCAATCATTCATCCGAGTTAAACCCCACTAATGAACTCACTGAGTGGAAAAAATCAAATGATGGTAATAAATGATAATTAGAGATATTGAAATATACAGGAAATTTATCTGAATGAACTCGTCAATAGTCAAAAGTCAATATGAACATGATAAAAACTTTGTTTCTGCTTCATATCAATGATTTGCTCCAGAAAACATCTTGTTCACTACATATCTTTGCGGAAGACAGTTTTCTTCATGATAGTTCCTCTTCCAGAGTCCCTATATCAGCTCGAGAAACAAAAATTCGAAGAAACATTCACGTAAATAAAATTGACAGTGACTTGGTAAGAATAATCGAATAGGTTGAAATGAACTTGGTGGAATTTAATGCTGAGAAAACCCAGGCGTGTCTATTCTCAAAGAAAGCCGATCTATCACAATCTAGTATTGAGATGTCAGGAGTAACAATTCCTACAAAGTCAAGTATCTCGATGCTAGGAATTACGATCAGTAATAATCTCTCATGGAAAAACCATAGTGGATCGATCGCTAAATGTGCTTCCCAGAAACTTGGATTTCTATTTCGTGCGAAGAAATACTTCACTTCTCAGCTCCCAATGATCTACAAGGCTCAGATACGATCTATCTTGGAAAATAGTTCTCATGTATGGAGCTCGGCATCAAAACATTCATTGAAGCTTCTTGAATGGCCCGATGAGTACAAAATTCCCACCCCTTTTTTGTGAGCTTGGACACCTGTCGAACCTTTCCTGCTCAGGGACCTTTTTTCAATAGAACAGCTGAATTTTGAAACACCTTGCCGAGAAAGGTTTGTCCTGAGACTTACAAACTCCTGAAATTCAAAGTGAATATTAATTAGTATCTTCTGTTTCTTGATTCACACTGTGTTCTTTGAACATCGAAGGGCTTTCCATTGGTGTGAATCTGCATATCGAAAAATCAGTAAAGGAAAAAGAATTGACAGTAGAAGAAAAATCGAAAAAACGAAAGGAGAATATTGAAGAAGGTAATAACAATGAATTGAGAAAACGATTAAAAACATAAAAACTGCGAATTTTATTGACGATGATATGTATGCGCTAACGACTATTAGATTGCAACTATCCGCAATAATCCAATGTAGGTGAAAACAGCCATATAACAACGGGGAAATGTTGAGTTCATAAAGTGCATTATTATACAGACTAAAAAGTTCAAAGGGTACTTGGCATCACTCAATACCTACACTTTTCCCACTTGGAGTCGGTTAAACTCAAAAAGCTGAGTTTATGAACGTCAAAGCTCGGAGAGTAATAAAATGATAATGAGAATGTTAATGAGCACTTGAACTACCCGTATTGTCAACGAACACTTGATTTCAAACACAAGGATCTCTACCAATTCTTGAGGAATGGACTATGAACAAAATTCTACTAAAATCCGACTGAAGGAAATTGAAAGTACGGGTTTTGAAATAAGCAAATAAAATGAAAGAAAATGATAACGAAACAAGTATGGTTGATAGCGTTTTATATTATACAAAATCATTTTTCAACTGGCTGTACTCGAGATGAGATATTTTAATGATTGAATGCTATTGTTTGAATAATATTTCATAAATGAAACAAAGTCAAAAATCGTGTTCGGAAGTTATTTTCTTTCCCTTCATTGTGGACACAAACCGTTTCCAATTTCCAAGTATGTTCAATATTTGTAATTATTCACTAATTTTTTTTGTTCGAGTTGGATGGTGGCCGAGTTGTTTTACGGTGACGTCTTGCATTTGATTTCTGGCAAATTCGTAGGGTGTTTTGACAAGGGAAAATATAAATTACCGAATAGACCTGGAGTTTGAGATTAATCATCATTGAGGGGGGAGTTCCTTCACTCTAGTCTCATCACACCAATTCACGATTGGTATAGTTTGGTGACTTTTCACTATCGAATATTGCATTCATTTTATAGTTAATAGCTGAAAATGTTCAGGGCGTGCTGAAACGTTTATCAACTTCGTCATATTCCTAGATAAAACCATACGCTTCATAGTAATTTTCTTTGTTGAAGTACATTCTGATTTTAATTGTTCATGCTTTTTGATATTCTGATATACGAAATTGACCTTCGTTTATAACTCTCAGAGCTTTGAAATTCCGCTTGCATTTGCTAGATTTTAAACGATATATTGAGATATATACAGTGTTGTGAAAATTCAAAATTGTCTACCAGCATGAATAAATCTTTCATCAATATGTATACCAAATTTCAAATAATTCACAACATCGAAAAAGGCCCTAAATTTGCAATGAACTCTATCGAAACTCCCACTTTGGATTTTCGTATTGAAGTCCACGATCCAACTCTGTGTATTTCTCTAACAATAATAATCTGCATCATATTTAATTTACAAATAAGTAAAATTGCATAAAGGAAAATTATCATGTTTAATCTAATTGAAATGAAGATAATGACTCGTAATAGCATCCACATCCAATAAAGGCGAGGTTGCGGTATATGAAAATGGTATGGTATGCTGCCATCGTCTATATAGGGTGTCACTACATATATGAACACCAGAAGCTCCAAGTGCTGGAAAACGCCGAGACAAAAAATTGGTCAGTTCGAAACATTGATGGAGAGATTTAGTATTCGCAGTATTTCAGCCTATACTTTTCACATAATGTTCGCGTAATCTGGGTCTCCACATCGATAATAATTTAAAATTCACAAAACATATCAATTCTTGTATCAAAAAGGCATATGGAAATCTGAAAATGATTCATGGAAACAAAACCTGTTTGACAAAAAAAGCTAAGATAATGCTGTGTAACTCCTTAGTATTGAATGTTTTCACTTTTGCAGGCATTACGCGTGTTTAACAAAACATGACCAAGATAGAATACAAAAGGTACAAAATTCATGTACCAGAATGATTTATAACTTGAAAAAGCTTGATCCTGTATCAACAGAAAGAAAGGAGATAGGATGGTTGTCAATGCGGGAAAGACAAGTGGTACATAGCTGTAGCTTATATAAAAATATTATCAATACAAAAACACCTAGATATTTATACGACAACATTCGGTTTCATCACGATGTACACAATATCCCCACCAGGAACACAATTGCAATCTACCCTCCTGAACACAATAAAAAACAAATCAAAAAATCTTTTTCTTTTAATATTTATAAATATCTCAATAGGTTGTCCGCGGACATAAAAAAAATATAAACCGAGTTCTAGTCAGGAAAAGCTTGAGAAACGCAATTTCCAACCATAATTTCAACGTGGACTAATCTGGATCTATATGCTGTATGCTGTTTCTTTTATATACCCATCTCTCCCAAACCGAAGCTGACAACGATTAATAAAAAAAATTCATTTCCAGTATGTCTTTCGGCCTTCATTTGTCATTTATCTAGGATACAAATTGTACGCATGAATGAACAGTTTTTTTTCAACTACATGTTTAAAAAAGTATCTTTATAATGTAATTTCGTTATTGGGGTTGAGTGGAAGAGCGGAAATGAGTAACCCTCGGATTTTTCGAGAGCTCATTGCCGAACTCTGCCTTTTTGTCACATTCATCATTTTTTTTGTAATTGATAAGGAAAGTTATGTGGTGAATAAAGTCATTTATTATTATTATTATTTGAAAAGATGCGATGGTTTTTCACTTTAAAATTTTATAATCTAGCATCAATGAGCGGTTCAATGTTGTGTCCCAGTTCAACACATCTAGTCCATTATATGTTATTCTATTCGAATGGAAATAAATCCTCATGACACAAGAATTCCCAGTCCCAGTCCTAGAAGTCTCACGATGAGAGGTAGAAGCAACATTCGAAACTGAAAATGTTAATGAGAGTTCAGCGATTGAGTTCTTGGATGTGTGAACAGAGAATGAAGGTTTCTTGCTTGCCCTGTTTGCTTACTTTTTCAAAATCGAGGAGAATTTTGGACTGATCCTCGATTCTTGAAATAACATACCTACGCAAAAAGCATCATATTCATGAAAAATTCACGGATATATCAGGTCAGGTCTATTCTGGTAAATCATGAATATCTTTCAATATAATACAAGAAACGCTAATAGTATATTGTTTTATTAGGAGTAAAAGTATAACTTTTTGTGGCGAGTCTGAATGTTTGATGGCCGAACGTTAGTGAGGCCGACAATTTCAGACGAGCCACAAAAAGTGCTTTTGCTCCGAATGAAACATGCTATTTTTTCCGCAAACGGCATCCAGACTATAGAACTAATTAATATTTAAATAAAAATTCAAAAAGATTGCAACGAAGTTGATAAATTCAGAGAATAATAATTATAAAACTGCGCACTACATTCCCGTGGTTACTGGTTTTGTGATTGCCAAGTCAAAAACAAATTTGACAGTTCAATAATATTTTATAATGTCAGAAATATTGTAAGTGATTCAAAGCAACAATTGGACTGTGCATTTTTGGTGAGTAATTGAGCATCAAAATTTCGTTTGTTGTAGTAAAGTGTACTGAAATTTTCTTTTAGATTATATTATGTCGGATTCAGAACCCAACTGTACACCGCCCGACGTTGTTGACATTGCTAAGGCAGCTACGAATGATTTAATTCCAACTAAGTCAAGTAGAGTTTATAATCATGCTTACAAAAGATTTCTCACATGGTGCAATGATAAAAACATTTCAAACTATTTGGAAAATGTGCTACTAGCTTATTTTTTTGAAATGACAACTAAATTAAAAATGAAGAGTTCTACAATGTGGTCTCAGTATTCCATGATAAAATCATTACTGAATATTAAACATGGATTAGATATAAGCAAATATATGAAACTACGTGCTTATCTGAAGAAGCAGAATGAAGGGTATACTCCCAAAAAGTCAAAGGTATTCACAAAAGACCAGTTTGAAGATTTTTTAAATAATGCATCTAATGAGCAATATCTAGGAATTAAGGTTAGTTATAATATTCTAACCTGCATAAATACAATCAAGTTTTTGAATACATACTACTTTTAGGTTGTTCTAATAATGGGCGTATCTGGAGCATGTAGATGCGATGAAATGGTGAATCGTTAATAAAGTTTAAAAGTTCAACTAATAATTATTTTCCCTGTTAAAAATTCAACTTTTTTGTACAGCCGTCAGCGTACAAAAAAGTACTTTTTTGTCCGCTCACGGCGGTACAAAAAAGTGGCGTCTGTGAAATCATACTTCAACATCATGAATTGACGTTAATAATGTCTACTTTTTTTGACGTTTGCGGAAAAAAAGCTTTATATACCTTCCGCTTCACTTGCGATGATCAGAAAAGGCCCAATTTTAACTTCTCTCAAAATATATAACCACTTACCTGTCCAACTCAAAGAATTGGGAAAACAAGTATTTCGGAAACAATTTAAGAAGTTTTTTCGGGCAAAGAGCTATTACTCCCTCGCTGAATACTTTGCTGACTTATTTTAATTGACTTGCCCTCGTTTTTTATCTACAATTTTGAAACTTTTTTAACTATGTACTAAGTTTTATGATCATGTCATATCGGTGTTTTTTTCTTGTTGTCCTTGAGCAAGCCATGTAATTTTAGACCTGTATTTTATTAAATTTGACCATGGTCATGTACTCTGACAATTTCGATACTTGTTATCACAAGTCTGATGAAATAAATATATTTGTATTTGTAATATCGTATCTTGGTTACTGAAAATAATGGACAACTGTCATAGAAGAATATTATGATGCACCATCGAGATATCTTGTAGCTACTGGTTTTTCGATATCATATAATATTCAATGCCCGGAAACTTTTTGAATAATACTGACTATTGAAAATTTTTGATTTGCACCATAATTGTATTCGGTCCCATTCTTGAATATTTATCAATAATCTAGATATATTCAAAAATCTATAGGCCACCTGAATATGATTATCGAAAATTAGTTTATTATACAGAGTGATACATGTTAGACTAAGTTAGAGTAGCGATGTGATGGACATTTTTTCTAATGGCATGACCTGTATATTATCAGATTCTTTGAATCCAATATTATTGTCGGGAAAAATTGCGAAAAACATGCATATATTTCTGGAACATGTGAGAACGATCGAATGGATTGTTCGAAGTGTCTGCTTTTTTCTACTTAATAATTTCCAAGGCGATAATGAAAATATTTTAGGTGTCATTTTTTTAATTTTCCCATATTTCCTTTCATTTCCTCAATATGAGTTGGCTATAGACATAACAAATAAACGATGAGTTTTGGAACCTTTGGTGTGAAAGTTGAAACTTTTCCTAGAGATCAATTCAGAGAAATTGATATCAATTGATATCAATTTTCTTCTCCTGAAGATGCTAACCTTGTTAGCGAAACGCGCGTCGAGTGCAAAAATATCAGTTTGGTGTTAGGGTAATTGATCTCTAGGAAAACTTATAGACATAACCTTCAGTCATTGATCTGAACTGGCAGTCACTTGATAAAAATCTAAATAAACAAAAATATCACATAACCTTCAGACTCGAGATTATTTCATTGAGAAAATCAAACGAAATAAGGTCCGGAGAACTTGTTGGCTTTTCTATTATTCCTCGTCTTCCAATCGAAGAAGTTCGGGAAGAAATCCAAGTTCGTCATCGTTGTGATTTTTTCCAGTTCATTTCTGTCAATGAATTCATGAAAAACTCGTGAAACGTTGTTCCATCCGAAGTTGCAATGTGAGAATGGAAACGCAAAAGTGATAGAGAAGTAATTTTAGCACAGGTGGTGTGTGATTAGTAGGGTACCATTTGCTTTTTCTAGCAAAATATGTCAGTTTCATATAAACATTCCCATGAGCTGTCGAAAGTTCAACAAACTATCCTTCATGAAGACTATCAATGAATTAGTATCAGAAGTCTGATTTTGATGATTTATCTCACTCTACATTGAATTAGTACCTATGTGTTCATGTCTGAAGTCAGTGCTCATGAGAATTTCGAAAAACCTGATGATATAAAAAATGTCACTGAGATGATTTCCCTTATATTTATCACCCTGAACGGTAGAAGTGTTTCTGATAAAACCGCAAATTGAATTTGAAAATCCACTCATCTGAGGATTTTTTAATGATGTAATGCATTTGACGAAAAATGAATTTATTCCAACTTTCACGTACGCACTGTGTAACTACAACAGAGTATGACAAGAGATTTATTTGCAGTTTATAATGATATTTGGTATTCCTGGTGGTTACCGATGGCAAATCTGAGTATCAGTTACGTAGAATTTAAAATCAGGTAGGAGTAATAAAAACGTCACCACCATCGTTGCTGTCATTGTGAATAATAGTAGGTAGGTGATTAGGTATGATATTTCTCATCCAAAATAAAGAGGCTTCATTCCATCAAAAAAATCCGCATCAGAAATCTCAATAATTTCTGTGGTTGAAAAAATCATTGATTGACAGACTCCGTTATTATGGCGTCATTTTATCAACAAATCGAACGCTCTCACTGAGAAGTGGCTATCTTGCAAAAAAATACTGTGACATTGAGTGTTTTGTGTTCATAACCCATAAATGTGTAATGACTATCTCCGCTACTATTTCAGCTTTTCATTGAATCATTACCAAAAGGACAAGAGACCGAAACTGAGAGAAATTTTTAAGAAGGATTTTTGATTGGTTCATGATTATTTTTTGTATTCGAAATTGATTTTGTTCGTCTAGAAAAAATTCCCTACTATTCTCGCATGTGAGTTGGAGTAGGTATTTTTCTCTTGAGAATTTCTCTGACCTAATGGGTAATGGCTGCCACGGTTCAGGTTCATGTTTGACGGGTGCGCGAATAACCATGCTGCTCCTGAGGTATGGCGTAGGGAGTAGGTAACAAGGCCTACTTGCTGAAAGACTTCGAGCGAATAATATTCACTACTACTGGTATTCAAAGTTAACGCAAGAGGTTAAGGACGGAAAGTGTAACGTCTTATGGTATTAGTCACATTTTCTGGTATGGTCATCTGTAGTCCATGTGAACTTACGTCAAACTTTCCCTTTTGGGAAATATCATTGGAACGTTTTTTGAGGATGTGAACATGTCATGAAATCTATTTTCTGGTTTTTCTATTCCTGATAATGAAAAGGGATGAGCTTCAAATTTCTTATATTATCTTTTTTCAGGGCAAGTTGATATATTTGTCCCAACACGTAATAGTAATATTATAAAAAGAGATAAAAAGACTATTTTGATTTGATGGTTTGAATTGAGAAGCACCTGTTTTGAAAGGTTTTTTCAACTAAAACGTTGGGGGAAAACGTATCTCCACCTCGCTTTTGGGTATTTATGAAAATTCTCAATATATTTTCCTTTGAAATTTTTCACAAAAGTATCACTTATAATAAGAGATAGTGGAGACCCCATTGCTATTTCAAATGTTTGTTCGTTTCCAAACAAAATTTCAGCATTTCCATGATTTGATCTACGCTGAAATTGGTTTTATTTGTAACATAACCATCATTTATCAATTTTTGTTTCACGATGTCTGAAGTTTCGTCGTACATTTGGAAATAAAATCAGTACATCAAAAATAACATAAATAACCATTGTGGATATAAACCCAGTAAGTAATAAAAAAATTACAAGCAATTATGAAGGTATGATTAATGATGTGGGAAATCTTCCAGTGTTTTGGAAAAAGCACTTTTTGAGAAGTTGCATCCACCCTGTTTCAATGATTCACGAAATCTACGCCGTATATGCAAGTAGGTGTTCTAATTACGTAAATGCCGATTTAGGGTCTCCCACGCCTGTTTACTTACAGTAATCTACCGGAAAATTAACAATGAACCATTTATATTTTCCATGCTCGTTCCTTATCAATGATGCATGGCGTCCGTATAATTGTTTCCTTCAAATTTAATTGCCGTCATAAAACGTTTCACCTGAATGTTTTCAATTCAATAAACTCACAGTGATTGATGTCATTGCTCATTGTTCCTTATCAACTGAAAACAATTCTCATAATAACAAGGAAATTAGCCGTGGAAAAATCGATATCAACAAGTTTAAATCATATCGAAACAGAAGCGTTTACACTAACCGTGTACATTTGTACATCAATTTGAAATTGTGAGGCCAGAATATTCATGCTATTTTTGCAATACTGAAAGAGTTTTCCATAAATGATATCAGAAAGAGAATTCTTATTTACTATTAACGTCTGTACACCAATTCACAAGCGAAGGCGCCTGCATGTAAAAATTTACGAAGCTGTTTGGCGCCTGTGGAAGATGAATATAGAATTTCTCATGAGAGCTAGGTTAAGCCAGGCTAGCTTCTAGGATCTAGGGGAACCAGATTCAGCAGATTTGTACATCAATTTGAAATTGTTAGGACAGAATATTTATGCTATTTTTGCAATACTGGACGAGTTTTCCATAAATGATATCGGAAAGAGAATTCATATTTACTATTTACGTCTGTACACCAACTTACAAACGAAGGCACCTGCATGTGAAAATTTATTTGGCGCCTTTGAAGGATGAATATAGAATTTCTCATGAGAGCTAGGTTGGGTCAGGCTAGGTTCTAGGTGAACCAGATTGATTCCAAATGTAAGTCATACAGGAAGTGAAAAAAGGCACTTACTCTACGTAGTGGTGCAGTTACTCCTAATGTATGGTGCCTTCATTTTACACAAATCGTGAGGATCAAAGAATACAGTGAAATGCTAATTAGCATATAAAGGAAGATGTTGTTAATGGACACCATCATTGACCTGCTGGCAAACGAGAGAGCAGTTCAGTACGAAGCGAGGGGTACAGTAGAAAGCAGAAGGGAGTCCCAACTGAGAACAAGAGAGAACAAACTGGAACATGGCAAGAGAGATGGACGGGAAACACTAGGATGTTTCAATTGACAAGACAAAGTAACTCATAGGGAACATAAGGCCCTGACTAAAGTGTAAACATCGAAGTCTGGACTATTTTCGACACGATATTTGACCGGACAAGACATGCATATACTGTACGAGGTAGATAACCCTAGACACACCATCTTTGGATGTGCGAGATGGCAGAACATTGAAATGAAATCAGGAAGAGTTATAAATGAACGGAACATCATTCATATCATGATGGAAGGTGAATAAATGTGTTGAATAATACGCAATTATATTAGAAAAGTCATGAGCAAAAAGGAGGGGGAATTGAAATAACTGGAGCACAGAGAGGGAGAGTAAAGAGAAGGTTAAACGCAGAGAAATGAAAGTTTGGAAGATGACTGCCGCTGGTTTTCTGTGTTGTCTTACACATTTAGATCCAGAACCAGAGAGGGCTAGTGAGGTGGCTTTAGTGGCTGCAACTCCCACCCTATCAGAGAACGGCAGACCAAGTACTCAATGTCCAGAGATTTCCTCTTGTCAAAGAAGTTCTAGTTGTGTGGGTGTATTTGTCCCTCCGACACTTCCCGTAGGGTCTTTTGAGGCATACGCCAAGTCACACTCCTCTAGTTAACTCCTTCCGATGAGTTTAATTGGTGAACCTTCCAGGTCCAATGACGACAGTGAAACTCTGACAAGCATTTTGATTGTTTTACTACTTTTCTTCGGATTTGGAGGCAGTCTCTCTTTGGAATTTCTTCCTGACATTTCGCTAGCGCGAGTGGCTAGCTTCTTCAGAGGCTCACTCATCTTGACTATTAGTCCGATCGATGACTGACTAACCATTTTTTTGATCCTTATCCGGGCTGCAGCAGGGCAGGCACGAAGTGTGTGCTCTAGTGTTTCGTCATCTTCCAGACAACGTAGGTCATCTCTGATGTAAAAAGGCTATTTAACCACTGGCTAGTAACCCTCGTGAAGGATGTATGAATGCCTCGAAATGGGAAATCCTTGTAGATTTGCAGTCCTTGCATTGTGTTTTAAGGAATTGGTTATTTTTGTAGAGGGAAAAAACTTTCGAGAAAGTGAATTTTTGGCTTTTTCTATCAATCTTAGACGTTTCATTCATTCAAAAAAAGGCAGAAAGAGTCTATCTGAATGTCTTTATGGCATTTAGGGGTCCCTTTTCCTTGCTCAATTTGTAAAGCACACGAAACTTGACTTAGACAAATAACATTTATTCTATATATATTTCTACACGGATAGAAAGTGGTAGCAAAAAAGTTTCCATGAACCCAAGGGATAATTTTCTATGAATGAGACAAGCTTATGTGGGCTTGAGAATGAAATATTGTCCTGATGAATGAAATGTATTTGCTAACTGATGTCTTTTTGTGTCGAAATATTCTATAAATGTTATTCGTTTTATTGAAGTTTCGTGTGCTCAACTCAAAAATTGAGAAAGAAAAAGTAACTCTTGAATGATTCTGCTCCCATCGTGCCCTCTATAGTCAGGGTAGTAGCTGTTCTACCTTTATGTGAATGAATCACACGTCTGTCTATGAATAAGATTCACATATTTGTTTGCTATTTATTCGTGTTACTTCTTTTGTAGATGTTTTTCATTATTTTTATATTGTTTGGAGTAATTCAAGTCAAAAAAGTTCCTCAACACTTCATTCTCTCCACAAAAATAAACATGTTTTTAAACAGACATAAACAAAGATGAACCGCACCTAATATCTTAATCCCACTGTGGGATTTACAATCGTCCGCTCCAATCTGATTTATCTTCATTAGTCTATAAAGAGTTTCCGCACTGCATTGCTGCAATAAAATCGTTTTTATCATCGGTTCGATGCATTCTCGACTTTGTACTTTAATCTCGTTCAATACCGTCATTGTCTGGGATATAATCCAAGAGAAAAGTGCACAAACAATGCAGAGTCAATGTTTGCATGGCCTACTTCAATGAAGAAAGTCGCAGTAGAAAGCTGGGCAGTACCAAAAACGGTTTTGCTAGTACGAACAATATTTTTTTATGTTAGACCGGAGGCTGCATCTACATGACAGTATTTCATCATATTTGAATCTATGCATGACTGTGTTGTTCAGTATACTGCACTTGGAGAAAGATTTCAGAACACTGAGGTAACAAATGAGGTGGAACATTGCAATTAACTAGAGATATTGAAAAGATATTCCGAGACGTTGTTAATATCGGAACTATCGCATGCAAAAAACATCACCTCACTGAAAAAGTATATATCTATTTTTCATTAGGAGTCGAGAAAATAGGCTTTTCCCGTACGTGCACTACTAGTTCTCCGAGGTGGCGCAGCCGAACACGGGAAGTCGTGAAAAAACGGAAAAAGCAGTTATGGACTTGTTATTAACGATATTTTTCATTGTATCTACCTGAAAACCACAGATTGTTGAGAAAAATTCATTTGTCCACTAAACTTCCAAATATTCTGGCAAGCGTTATTTTCCGTGTTGCTAAGGAAATATGCAAACAATTTGTCATTTCTAGAGAACTGTCAATAACATATTATTTTATTTCGAAATATAAGTAGTCAGCTAATGACAGCGAACGGAAAAAGCCCACTTTCGATGCGCTGAATAAGCATGTAAATATAGTATTTCAGATAGATATAATAAAAAAAATTGTTGTTTGAGAGTGTTCAACTCATTGTTGTTGTTTCTTTTGTATCAACTGTAACAATTGTAATTTGAAAAGTTATAGTTCTTTGTTCATATGTTCTTGCCGTATAGTTCAAATATGAACTCGCCACCAAAAATGGTTTCTTCTACAACAATTATTTCAAAGCCATCATCAGACTCAATGCTTCGGAAAACGCTGAAATACTCGAAAGGTACTTTTTGAAAGTCATCTTTTATTAGTTTTTTCGAAGGAATTTCCTGGCGATCTGGCTCTTCATACTTAAAAGTTCAACCCCGCCACTGATGATGACGTACAACAGTTTTCATTCTATACGAGCTGTATGCAAAATGCTATATTCTGGATAAGTTATTGGCATTTCGATTCAAGATAGCAGCGCCTCATACAAGAAATTTTCAACTAATCTGCACAACTTTGACAACTATTGCTAATTTAGAACTTTTGTGTTGTTTGAAAATTTTCAAACTGTAAAATTTTTTGAACGACTATTACAATTTCGTTTTTTTACTTTTCATGCGAACGTTAACCATGAATTGTGCTTGATAAACATAATGATAATTTTATTCAAATTCCATAATTACAAAATAATATCGCAGGGCTACTTCGATCAAAACTTTAACTAATAAGCACCACTTTGACATTGTTTGAAGCAATTGAAATTCTTCAACAGGGGTCGTATCTCTCATCTTGAAATCCCAATATATGCCGTTGTTTCGATTCTTTCAATTTCCATGTTTTTTTTACCTGATACTTCAGTGATCTACAATGATCATCTTAAATATTTTCCATTCGAAGCATGTTAACAACTTTTCATCTGATAAATGAAAATCATTATCACTGTAGTAATCTGACTGAAATAATGATAAATTATCAATAACAACATCCACATAAATTTAACAACATCCACATAAATTTTTCATTTTTATCGATATAACGACCAACATGATGGCCATTACAGCCAAGCATACATTGTTGTTATGGAAACGGTCCAATCACTTCAACTTACACTACACACTAACACTGAAGGATTAAAAATCGCATTTTCAGTAGAGCAAAACAAAATGTATAAGAAGTCTATAATAAATTTTTATTTTCATCTGGCGCATGCTTACTACCGTTTTTGTCTAAGAACTTAGTTCTTAGTTAAAAGTTAGTCACCTTTTAGGTCATCGTTCTTAGTTCTTAGTACAAGTAACGATTGCGTAAACGCCCTCGTTAATTTCCTGTTGTTGAATTCTTAGTTATTAGTTCTTGATCTTAGGCTTAGTTCCTGGGAACGTTGCATAAACCCTCCATCAGTTTCACAAATGGAAGCGGATAATTTCAAAACATCCTTCTAGTATCCAATCACATTAATTTTCATGCAAAATAATGCTCCATGACTAATGCGCATGCTTAGTTTCTATAGGGAACGCTGCATAAAATGTCAATATTTTCTTATGAAAATAACGAGGTCGAAATGGAAATTAACTTTGCGTAAATAATGAATAAGAATAATAGAAGCTTCTTAACACACAACATGACAGTTCAAATTGATAGTTCAACATTACAAATATGCAGTACAGCTAGAAATCTTGGCCTAGTATTAGATACGGATATGCACTTCTCTCTTCACATCAAAAGTATTATAAGTCAAGGATTTGCATCTCTGAAACTCATTCACAGTTCACGCCATTTCCTCAGCGTTATATTGAAGCGAACTTTTGGCGAGTCATTGGTTTTGAGCCACTTCAACTATTGTAGCATGATAAATGTAGATAACAAGATTCAAGAAGTGCAAAATAGCTGCTGAAGACTAATTTATTCTATCAGAAAGTATGATCATATTTCTCATAAGCTTCAAGAATGTATCTGTCTCAATATCGAAAACAGGAGGCAACTCCATCTGGGTACTTTCACACATAAACTTTTCAATGATCCCAACCCTCCAGCTCTGGATCGAAAATTCATTGCTAGATCTGAAGTTCATTCAAAGACTATCCGGAATAAGTCCACCCTGATAATGCCTCACCACCGAACTGCTATGTTTCAAAAGTCAAAAGTCGTTTGAATTTAATGCTATTCAAATGTAAAATCAGTTGCCAGACGAATTAAGAAAATACATCAATGAATTCAAATATAAATTGAGAAATCACCTATTCGAAACACAACAATAACAGTTTTCACCGGCTCTGTAAACCTCCATTGTTTATTTATTAGGTGAGTTCTGTAATCTAATTTCCTGTTTGTAATATGTATCAATAATTAGGTATAATAGTCCATGCACTCCTTGCACTTCTTATTATTTCATAAGACAATGTATCAGTTCAGTAGACCTAGCCATTATCAGTTATTCTTGATTTTCTCAGAATGGGATTGATTCCAAATTCTGTTGAGACTCAACGCTTCTTCTTTTCTGCCTGCACTTTCAAAGAGCATGAAAGAAACTGCAGGCTAGGGCAAAATGGCAAGTCGGCTGTGGCGGAACACGCACTCAGTGAGGGTATCCACAGGATTCTGTTTGAAAATGCGAAACTGATTGCCCCCAACCAGGGTTACCGTAGCCGAATGGTACGGGAAGCGATAGAGATCCACAAACACACGGACAATTTCAACAGAAAAGAAGAAGCGTTGAGAATTTGGAATCCCATTCTGAGAAAATCAAGAATAACTAATAAAATCACGGCAGGCAACTGATACTGATGATTACTCTCCATACCCGACAGAAGTAATCAACACTCCAGACTACCTGCATCAATATAAATACGCCTAACGAAATCGAAATGTCCCGGAGAGGTCGGGGGGACCACCATGCAAAAACTGCAACGTAGCAAAGTCAGGTAGAAACCAAAGCAAGAGAATGGCTTCGTTCAGCGGTGCACAACCGTTGAGAATAATCACTAAACGTGTTGAGCCGCTGCTCAACGGTTTCGAGTGATCAATGGTGCAGCGGTCCGTTCAGCCGAACAAGTTGACACATCACTCAACGGTTGAGCACCGCTGAACGAAGCCATAGAGAGGAAGCAATAGCACCTAAAGGCTGATTTCCAACCGAAGCGGGTTAGATATCAATCTTGCTGAAGTGCCTAGCAGCAGGTTGAGGTCCGCTCCTGAGAGGGCGGGGGTGGAAAGGAAAATGGAGGATGGCGAGGTCTCGTATCCAGGCAACTGGATATGGCATCACGTCATCCTGGGCGCTCAACCCCGGGGGGGGGGGGGGCATGGTGGAAATGTCCAGTCATAGGAATAATACATGAGTGAGCCTCTGAAGAAGCTAGCCACTCGCGCTAGCAAACGTCAGGAAGAAATTCCAAAGAACGACGGCCTTCAGTGGCGGATCCACGGGGGGGTTTCGGGTCCGGACCCCCCCCCCCCCATAGGGAAAATAAAACATTTTTTTTCAATTTTTATCGGCTCCTAATTTCCAAATTTTAGTAAATTTTCATTTTTTAACAACCAATTTCATCAATTTATTCAAATCAATAACCCTCCAATTCCTAAAAAAATAATTCTCAAGAATTAAAAATAGTACAAACAATATTTGGATTGAATGTTACCCAAACAAACAAATTTCACTTGAAATTTTTGGACTCACCGATTGTTCTTTCCTTTTTTTTTTCAGTCGGTTCAGTCGGTTCAGACGATGGATCGAGCCGAGTAAAATATGAAAATAGAGTCCTCTTCATGTTGTAGGTTCAAAATAAAATGCTTTTTTTTACTATCAAATTGCAATTTTTCTCGATGACACTTTAAAAAAAATGACACTTGTCAGGCTTATCGAGGAAAAGTTCGAGAAATTTCTGACAGTGCTGCCATTTGGACCTCCTGGCTACACCTTCAAATTTTGCTCATGTCAATCTCTTTCACCTTTTTTTTGGTCTTAGTTGTTACTATACGGTAGCTCATAATTTTCTGATATATATATATATATATATATATATATATATATACATTTTGAGTTATAGACCCCCCCCCCATGACCTGATCCTGGATCCGCCACTGACGACCTTCAAACCCGAAGAAAAGTAGTAATACTGAAAACCTCGACCGTGAAAGCCTTAACCATTTTGTCATTAATATGACTTTGAAGTTGTCAGTTATTAATTAAAATTAAGATGCCTAGGAAACACTGGTGTATCTAGTGATTCGATATTGTTTACAATTTCTTGGCGAAAAACAATCGACGATTACAAAAGCTTTCTAATTTGTGTATAGGGGGTGTTATATGAGCATTTTCGAAAATCTGTCGAATGTCTGTTTTGTCAGATTGACGTAACTATCCGAAATCATTTCTTCGCACTCAACAGTGTTAAAAAGTCTATATAAGTAGAATAAGTTTTGAAGTTATTACAAGTACTTTTTCACGATGTGTAGAAGATTTTGTATTTTGTCTGGACAGTCAAAATCTGGGGATCCAGATATTCGTCTTTATTCAGTACCTAAGGTGAGTACGAAACAAATCGCCCCAAAAAAATAAGATGAATGTAGCGTCGTTGCTAATTTTATTCGTTTCAGCTTGAGCGAAAGTCTTATATCGAGGAGGAAACATCTATAGCTCTTATCAATGAGAGATTGAACACAAAGTGTTGTTAAAATAAAGGAAATATCGATGTGATACGTATTTTCAACCGTTGCATAACTGATGTGTGTATCCCCAATTCCAAGACAGTTTATCAGTTTCAATACACTTGCAAGTTTTTTTTAACAGGCAACTCTGTCGTATATTCTCAGGTGAATGGGCAATGTAATTTTTTCTTGGAATCAAAGTCTTTTCTTACAAACTGATATAAAAACACTAAAAACTTGTAGAGGTAGCAGGTGACAGTGACAGGATTGACAGGTTGTTAACGGTAGGTTTCTACGTTACATGCACGTTTTCTGAAACACATTTGATTGTCTGTCAGGGATGACAAAATGTCAGTAGGCAAATAATAAACAGTAGAAGAATATTCGGTTGCACATTTCTCTCTGGTGACAATTAAGCTTCAAATGGTATAGACTGATCGCCATCTACAATAGCGATCTGAAGTTTTTATGATCTCAATCGGTTTTCGCCAAGTTTATCCCAAAATTATTCAGGTATAAATAGATACACCAGGGTTTCCTAGGCATCTTAGTTGAAATAGTATTATTCACCCTCCTAGCAATTGGATTCTGTTGGTCCAGTGGAATAGCTTTAAGCTAGACTTCTCCAACAGTCTCATTGAAATGGTATTTTCAATCCCCTTTTATTGACAATGAAAGACGTTTATTATTATTATATCACATTAAAATCTAGTGATCACAGGGAACGAACCAATATTATGCAATCCGAATTCCACCGAATGTTCATCACATTATTCAGCGGTTGTGTATTTCCTGTAATCCTGTTTCGGAAGGTCAACTCACGCAACACGCATTCATCTTTGTTCCGAGAATATGGGAAAATACCATGTTGATGCTCAGCGTCCCAGAAAAACAATCGGGCGCCGCTTTCCCATGCATGTTATTCATTATTTCTATTTGCGAAACTCGCAAGGTCTCGTTGAAATTTACTGCGCGTTATTCCTATTGAACAAAGTTCCGAAATGTTTGTGTGTGTAACGATGTGATTGTCAGATTTTTTTTTTGGATCGGGCGGCAGTGACAGATTTTTTGGACCATTTCTTTAAGCACTACCTTCGAAAAAGAAAATAATTGAAACTAAGACAAATCATCATTGTCAAATAATGCGCGCTTCTCGATATTTTTACGGGGCCTTAAAACCCTGGTGATTCCACTGATTAGATTTTGTTCAGATTTTTGTGGCTTTTAGAGGTTTCCACTATTGTGTCGGTAGAGGGCGTTCCCATTTTCAAATTTGATGTCATGTAACGATGTCTTTATCGTTTTTATTTATTGATTTTGTCGCTTATAAACATTAAAACATTCTTCTGAAACTTGTTCCATCGTATTATTGTGTCGGATTTGTATTATTGTTGTTAGTTTTGTTTGAGATTTTTGCAAAATGTGGCGTTCTGTAATTTGTGTGGACACTCTAGGTCTACAAATACAGATGTACACCTTCTACCTATACTCTTGGTAAATGGAATTCACGTATTGGAAATCAATATTCTGAATGAACCTCCAAGCGTGAGGTTTCGTTCATCAGGCAGAATGATAAAAACTGTTTCGGCTTTCCTAGTGATAAACTGTTCTCGAAACATACAATTTTTTTATACAAACATTTGTTGGAGATCTTTTGAAAAATAACTTTTTTAACCCCACTGTTTTCCACAAAAGTTTTGATGTTCATGACTAGGATGCTTTCAGCATTGCGATATTGTTTCAGAATAGCCTGGTTGAAATTCCTAAAAGTTTTCGAGATCACTCGATCCATGGAACAAGTTGTTGTTGCCAATAGAGATCACTTTTGGTTAGAACAGAGAATAGAATGCGAGATCAATCTGTTTGATGAACACAAACTTTATCTTCAATGACCTACCTCCAAGAATAATCTCACGTTCTGGTATATTCAATAACCATTTAAAAATTTCGTAGTGATCATAAAAAAACACAAGAGAAGTTTGCTGGCAACAACATTCTAGAGTGTGCAAGCGTTCTGAATATTCTATAAATGCAGTGATATGTGATTTAGATATTCTCAGTTCAACCCATAAGGTTATAAAAAATAATGATGATTTCACTCACCAGAAAAAATTTCCTCACTCCACATATGCTTATAATTTGATCACAATTTACACACCTATTCGCTCACAGGCATTAAAGTGAATAATATTCGGCTGAATTGTGATACTTACTTCTAAACCGAGCTTTTGAATCGAGATCACAAAATTACATTGCTCAAATGAAAATATCAACAATCAACTAATTTTTTCAGCACATAGACCAGAATTCGCAACGACACTTGGCAACACAGGAAGTACACATGACTGTCATCTCAACTGCAAGAGTGAAAATACCAGGCGAATTTTTTGAGTTATTACTACGGTCTACGTCATCAATACCTAATCAAGTAAGCCAGATCGGCCGTCTGATTTGCTGACAATCTTTTATATGGAGTGAAAACACCAGTATATAGCCACCTTTTTCATGACAAACATCAGTATCAGTTCTTCTGAAGCATCATATTATACAAAAAAATTGCTTCTTTTCCATTGATGACTCCACTACGTTTGTGAGGAATATTTCCTGAAAACTTCTGATCTTATCTTCAAATAAAACTAATAAAGGTAACCTTTGTGATAATAAAGGTAAACTTTGCGATCGATGCCTTCGACGTATTCTCATAAAAAACTGTTTCATTTTTCAATTAACAAGTACCTAACCTCAGGAATGCTAGAAATTGAACATGAGCCACAACTGGTATTCAATTGACCACCCATTATCGTTTATGTTGCGATTTCTTCTCAATTGCCAATCAAATGAAAATAGAAAAACCCGATTGCACACTTTCACTTAGTACAAATTAAGCTTCAGACAAGACTGAGGTGTGGGCGGCATCTGTACACGTATTATACGGAAACCTCCAATCGTTCAAATATCCACCAAAAATCAAGCAATCGGATTTCGTCAAGTATATTCTAAACTTTGACAGGTATAAGTGAACACACTAGGGTTTCTAGGTATTTTAGTGGTACTTCATGTCAAACACAGAATTTGCTTCTGATGTAATACACTGCATACTACTAAAGAGAGAGTATGTTCCTAAATTTTTGTCAATTTTACGATGAAACTAGTCCGAGTAGTAATGGGTCATGGGAGACTTGGTTTGCATTACTTTTTTTCTTAGAAACAGTATACCAACATGATTTTTGTACTTTGGGCTAAGTTTTCATTACGAATGGAAGGAAACCAGAAAAGAGATTTTCCTCAATATTATTGTTCATCCTAACGAATGTCTTTCTGGTTTTACATATTGGACCACGCAGCGCGTAATTTTTTTCTCAGATTTCGAGATTTTTCACCCTCAATTACTTCCCATTTCAAAGGCAGACTGTAGAAAATTGCTCCAAAAAATCTGCCACTGACGCTAAATGCAGGAAAATGACAGAAGAGTTGAGGACTAGACAGCATAATATAAAAATTTCACAGCGAATAACTGCTCTAGACCAACCAATAAAAGGAAGCATGGTTTTGCTTGATTTTTTGAATAAGTATCATAATTATTTTCGATTCTGAAAAATCTTTGAGTTTATTTTTTCCTTGCCTTTTCTAGAGATAATTTTGACATATGTCCTTTCCATATCAAGCTTTATCCCATTGTGGTAAATTAGTGAAAATAAGTTGTAGGATCGAACTACTATCCTCATCTAGTTTTGAATACACTTTTGGTTGTATTTACATATTTTGAACCGCTGAAGATGTATCTGGGACGAGCAGTTCTTTCCTTTCGTTCGGAGGCTATATAGTTCCCAACGAGACGGCCCAAAAACTAGGTGCCATTTTATTACTCTAGAGACCGTGTAAAAAGTATGGGGAACGACGTAACTAAGAATTTTGGACCACTGCCGTCAATTTCTGGTGGCCCGATTTTCCGCCATAATTAAATGAACATTGCATCTGGAAACGTCATTTTGTATAAAATTATTACTGACGGCATACTGTTTATATTAACAGTAGTAGTTAAAAAATAAATTTAAACTTATTGCCGCCAAAAAAAATGGCACCGGAAGTCAGGAAAAATTTTGAAAATTTGAAAGTTGAGTATCCATTTTAGTATCAAATCATTATTGACGGCAATAGCATAATTTATTATACTTTTTGATGTTATTTCGTGTTTTATTAATGCCGTCAAAATTTACTGGCACCGGGGTTGAAAAAAGGGGGTGGTAACCCCTTACGTTGAATAGGGTTTTAGTATTATTTCATTACAAAAAATTTTTTAATATTATTAAACTACTTGAGAATAGAATATTATAAATTATTGTGCCGTCAATTTTTAATGGCACCGACGGCTATTAAAATTAAAAAAAGTTTATAGCGTACAAGACGTGATACGCCGTCAAAAATATTTTTATGGCACTTGAAATATTTAAAAGAAAAGTTATAAAAAACAGAAACCACATGTTTAGGACAGAAATTGAACTATTTTTTAATAATTAACAGTATCGTTAAAAAAAAATTAAAAATTTTGATGTTTTTGAAAAAAAAAAGAAACCTATAAATGGATTTATGTGTAGAAAAAGTTTTGTAGGTGCCGAAAAAAAATTCTTCTCTCCATGTAGAGATTTGAAAAAGATGTTGAGAGAAAAATTATTTTTGTTAGAATTAGTTTATTTATAAATAATAGCACCCCTCGGTAGGTGTTCAGATTCCTAGATTCTTAATCCACGCAATTTCTTTAACTAATTTACTTAGAAAAATGCCGTCTTCCTGACTTTTTCGTTTTTTCCGAATTTTTAGTTTAATATTTTAGGCTGCAAGCATCAAAGGCGGCCGTCCACCCCCTTTTCTCAACCCCCGGGCCACCAAATTTTGACGGCGATGATAAAAAAAAAATAACATGATAAAATAAAATAAATTTTACAACTGCCGTCAATAATAATTTGATACAAAAATAGTACCTCTACTAGACGTAAATAAACAATTTTTCTGACTTCGTTTACTTTTTTTTTTGACGGCACCAACTTTAAATCGTTTTTTTATTGATTTTGATGTGAAATATAATTTTTTTGTAAGTGCCAAACACTATGCAAAAATTCTGCACCCAGGGTGCCCGAGGTTGGGGTGACCACCCTTTTTTTCAACCCCGGTGCCAGTAAATTTTGACGGCATTAATAAAACACGAAATAACATCAAAAAGTATAATAAATTATGCTATTGCCGTCAATAATGATTTGATACTAAAATGGATACTCAACTTTCAAATTTTCAAAATTTTTCCTGACTTCCGGTGCCATTTTTTTTTGACGGCAATACGTTTAAATTTAATTTTTAACTACTACTGTTAATATAAACAGTATGCCGTCAGTAATAATTTTATACAAAATGACGTTTCCAGATGCAATGTTTATTTAATTATGGCGGAAAATCGGGCCACCAGAAATTGACGGCAGTGGTCCAAAAGTCTTAGTTACGTCGTTCCCCATACTTTTTACACGGTCTCTAGAGTAATAAAATGGCACCTAGTTTTTGGGCCGTCTCGTTGGGAACTAATAGCTTTCACAAATCGAAAAAGGAATTTGGTAAGTCAGTAGAGCGCCACGTTTTGACTCATTTCGTGTTCATCGATAGAAAATACGTAGGTACCTACTTATATGAGCCCAAAAATGTATTGAAAACTAACATATGCTACAAATTGATCAAACATTAGCGGAGTAACTTAAATGATAGAAATAACGATTGATGAAGAATGTCTTTCTCTAGTCTTGCCAGAAGTCGTGAATGCTACAACCTCGATTATGTTGCCAAATTAACATTTTAAAACATTTCATGATATGGCAGAAATGCTTCAAGGATAATTGTCTTGCAAAAAAATCCCATTCCTCTTCGGAGAACAGTGTTATTACATATTTCTCGGACTGGTCCACTTAGATGAAATCATATACTCGTGGGTGAATTATTCATTGCTGAAAACTACTTGTGTTGAGATAGACAAAGACAAGACAAACTTGATAGTTCTGGAAATTTGAACATGAATGGAGAGCATTTCCAAAGTGCACAATAATTGAATTCTGGCAGGAAGTATACAAAAATATTTTCGTTTATTGTTTGTTCATGAACTGTCGACCGACCCCATCGGAACGACAAATCTCGTAAGAAATGAGGATTCTCACCTTTTGATGTGCGATTACTAGAACTCGTAACTGAGAAACCTCAGAGTGAACTTAACAAATTACTAGTTGAGAAAGTGATTTTTGGCTTTTTTTTTGCTCCGAATCGATGCAAAATGAAAACAAATCTTCAATGAAAGAAGTAACATCAAATACTTAGGAAACATTATCTGTTATGTGTATTTCATTTAGAACCTTAACCTTTTTTAATTAATTTACATATAAGAAGGAGAAGCCTATCTGAAACAGTTACTCCCCTCCCTAAATGGCGCGCCGGCCGCTGAAAGTAACAGGAAAGTAACTTTACCTTGCTAAATTTGTATACCTAGTATACGAAACTTGAGTCAATTAGATAGTATTCATTGAATATTTTATACATATAATACATATATTTAAAATGGAACTTCTCACTAGTTACATTTAACAAATTCCGATTTGAAGAAAAGCGTCTAATGAAATTTATAACATTCAATGTTATATATTCGATTAAAATAATAATAATAATAATAAATGCTTTTATTGAGAGGTTACAAACTCAGTACAGAGAACCTAACAAAAGGCAGGATTCAATATCTGCACATGAAAAATTTATGGCAGAGCTTGCTCTTCCATCCAACCGTAAGAAATACATTCATTATCATACCTAATATTGAACATTCGTGATACAGAAAATATAAAAAAAAAATATGAAAAAAAAAACAATAATAAAACGAAGAAAATATGTGGTGCTCCAATTTCATTCTGAGCTGGCGAAACCATGGTATTTAAGGAACAAAAAATAAAAATATAACAATACTATATACTAAGGATAAAATAAATATTGTAGGTTGCAGGAAATGCATTAACATTGTGTACTACTTTTTGAAAGTACCCGTGAAATCTTGAAATCAAGTTCGTTTTGAATCACATTCCAATATACGTGAAATTGTTTTCGATTAAATATTGTTTCAAATTTTTCTTGAATGTTTTGAGTGGTAGTGATTTGAATTCAATCGGTAGCCGGTTGTATAAGCGGACAATCTGATATGAGAAGGAGCCACGGAAGAGAGACATTCTCTATGTAGGCGCAGTCAGATTATTCCGAAATCTCGAATTGAGATTGTGTATATCAGTTCTGAAGGATAACTTTCGGTATAGGTAAGGCGGTTTCCCAGTTGAGATAATTTTGTGGAAAATCGCAGCGGAATGTAGTGTGCATCTAGCCTCCATATTTAGCCAACCAAGAATTTTTAAATGCTGTGATAAAAGTTCCCGTCTTCTAGTACCTGTAATAAGTCTGATGCATGAATTTTGAAGTTTTTGTAGCCGCATCTTGTCTGCTTTCAGTAGTCCCGGGCTATAAACTACTTCTGAATAATTAGCATGGGAAAGCACCAATGCATCACATAACATGAGTTTACTTTTTTTGTTTAATATATTTCTATTTGAATAAATCATTTTGAGATTCATGTACCCTCGCTTCAAAATATGAGAAATGTGTATTCTGAATCTGAGAGCAGTGTCAAGGTATAATCCTAAATTTCTAGTTACCTCTGTAGTGGGTAATTGAACTCCATCTACGGCTACATTAACTAAATTCTTGCAGCGGTTTCTCGCGGATGTTCTTCCAAATAGCATGACATGAGCATTTAGAAGCATTAACAGTTAAACAGTATTTATTAGAAATAGTTATTAAGGAATTCAAATCCTGATTCATTTGTTCGAGAGCACGAATGAGCGAGTCTTCTTCGAATTCTAAATATAATTGCGTATCGTCTGCGTAACAATGGACTGATGTATGACTTAAGGACTTTGGAAATTGGGAGGTATAATGGATGAAGACCTAATATTGAACCCTGAGGGACACCATTTTTTTGAATTAGTGATTTAGACTTTTCATTATTGAGTATGACGCTATGAGATCGGTTTTGAAGATAATTTTGGAGGGGTGATATAGCATCTGAGGCAAACCCTAAGTAACTTAGAATCGCTATAAGTAGTTTATGATCAATACGGTCGAATGCTTTTGAGTAGTCTAGCAATACTAGAAGACAGAGTTTATTATTGTCAATGGAGATGTGAACATCATCCAGAACTTTCAATAAGGCCGTTGTACAACTATGGTCAGTTCTGAATCCTGTTTGACAGGATGGCAATATATCGAATTCATTTAAATAATTTAATTCACATCTGGGAATGATATATACATATAAACAGATAGTGTTTACCAAATTCTCGATGTTACTTCTTTTATAGTAGTGTGGCATTCTTGTAACTTCACGTTGGTTTGGAAAAAAAGAAAGACTTCCTCGAAACTTCATAAAAATAATCATTTTTCTGTAGATATTCCCCACACTAATGATGAAATACGCAGGGATATGATCTGATACTGCTATGATTCAAGGAAAGAATTTGATAACAGTTACGCTTCCATATTTTCAAATCGGGTGGTTTGTAACTTTGCTTCATCCCATCTATTTTCTAAATAACAGTACCAGTTTTCAATCGCTCGGCAGGTGTACAGATGGATAGGTTGTTCATCAACATCTGCTATTTCGATGAATTAAATCGGACAAGAGTCCCCTGTACATCACATCACTTGAACGTTCTATACAGACATTCCATCCTCAAGTCGAAATTAAGACTGATGTCATACACGAGTTGTTTAATGGGGTAGGAAGTAATGAGATTGGTGTCAATTCGTGTGCTGATATTCCTTCACAGGTTTTTCATCATCGATCTAGCACCCTTGTTTTCCAAACCGTCTCCATAGTTTTAGTGTTTCATATTTTCTGTCAACATACCATCCTAGAAAATCATAGGTAATTATTGATACTTCAGTGTGAATGTCAAACTTTCCTTAGAATGTTTTGATTTACCAAACAACAACAAACTATAGGCGCTTACCCTCGACCCGCGTTTCATCAACAAAATTGACATCTTCAGTAAAAAATGTATATATTCAAAAAGTAGATTAAGGCTATACCTACTATAACCACCTTCACCAGAGTGACTGGAAATTACCTGATACATTCAACTCCAACAAAAACTTGACTTCAGGTCATACATATCACTCCTGAAAACAATTCAATAACTCTTAGGAACTCTGTAAATAAGACTGATAACCGGGCTCAATGGAGTCCACCCTCTGTCACCTCCTACGCTAATACGACAATTAGCTGTGTTTTCAGACTTATTATTTGATTAGACTACAAAGAGAAAGAACGTTTGTTTGAAAGTGGTTGACCTGTTGCTAAGAACGGAAGGATTAAAATACAAATCAAGTGAGAAAATCAAATCAAACTCAAATTTTTGATCAAAGAAAATACTTGTGTTACAAAAAACGAGATATCGAATATAAAATATGAATAAAAAAAATTCAAATAACGAAATAAATGAAATAATATTGTGACAAGAAAATTGAGGTATCGAATATGAAATACTAGTCAAAAAATGTAAATGAATAAATTGAATGAAATATTATGAAAAAATGTTGAAACCAAGTTCCAAGTTGAGTGCACTCACGACGTTTCGATTTGCTGGTATCCGCAATCGTCTTCGGGTGATGACTGACAATATTTCGAGGTGTGGTCGGCTATAAAGCTTCCGATTTCCCCGATTTTCCTATGGTGGATGACTGACAATATTTCGAGGTGTGGTCGGCTAGAAAGCCCCCCATTTTCCCGATTTTCCTATGGTGGATGACTGACAATATTTCGAGGTGTGGTCGGCTAGAAAGCCCCCATTTTCCCGATTTTCCTATGGTGGATGACTGACAATATTTCGAGGTGTGGTCGGCTATAAAGCCCCCGATTTCCCCGATTTTCCTATGGTGGATTTTCCCCACCACCATAGGAAAATCGGGGAAATCGGGGGCTTAATAGCCTACCACACCTCGAAATATTAGTCATCACCAGAAGACGATTGCGGATACCAGCAATCGAAACGTCGTGAGTGCACTCAACTTGAAACTTGGTTTCATTATTTTTTATAATATTTCATTCAATTTCTTCATTTACATTTTTGACTAGTATTTCATATTCGATACCTCAATTTTCTTGTCACAATATATTTATTTCGTTATTTGAATTTTTTTTTACTCATATTTCATATTCGATATCTCGTTTTTTGTAACACAATTTTTTTTTTTGATCAATCAATCCCTAATTCCATCATTGACCAAAAATTTGATTTTGATTTGATTTTCTCACTTGATTTGTATTTTAATCCAACAGTTGAAAGATGAAAAGTCCTGAAAACCGGAGAATATAGAACAATAATCCCTTAGGCTGTTTCGAAATATTCCTGTTCTAAAAATAGAAGGAAATGTACGAGCTCCACTTACTGCACTGACCTGCTTAGAGCATTCACCTACTAGAGGCATTTAGTTTCACAACTTTCATTAGTCAAGGAGCCAATTGGGAACACCGTTTTCTCATTGTGAAAGTGTGCACGAATGAATGGAACCAAATCAAATAATAGTATAGGTATAAAAATTTCACAATATAGTTGGTGATCATACCAGAAGAATGGTGATAATAAAGTCATCGGAAAGTCTCTACTACCTACACGGTTGGTTAATGGGCTAACATCTGTCAGAAAACCACTTCTTCTATGGCAAATACTACGAGGGGCATTATAAATTACATCCGACATGTACGATATCCGAATTATTCACAGAAGAAATTTACGCTTATGCTTCTAGTGATAAAAGTACAGGAATTAATATTCAATTATTGGAATAGGTACTTTTGCAGACCAACTTCAGGCTTACTGTATTGTGAGTGCAAGGTAGTTTCCATTGACAAATCGAATATCTTGCTGAAGCAGAATTGTTTTATCACCAATATCAGCCTATCTACCTGTTCTGTAGGTTTGGTTTGGAAGCATTCAAAGTTGATTTTATCATCACCAGTCTTCAAGTATGCCCACGTGAAGATTTTTACTGATCTGAGTAAACGGGCTTGTTATTGGCTGCCTCATAGCAGATGGGACGATAATGACTTATTTGCTCGTTGTTTGCTTCAGCTTTTTTGGGGTTTAATATTCGTGCTGGAGAAATTCTAGATCAAGAGAAACCAACGAACACTTTTTGTAGAAATCAGTTAACCTAACACCAAACCTATATTACTTGCACTCGACGAGCGTTTCGCTGAGAAAGTTACCATCTACAGGAAACAAAAATTGGCGAGGATCTCTTGAATTGATCGGTTTTTCAGGCTTCAGGTGTCATCCAGCTGATGGCGTTTCACCTTTGAGGTTTACACCATCTGCACCAGATTGGATTCTTGGTTGCAATATTTCGGATTTCGAAATCCTTCAAACTATATTTCATCATTACCGGTTTCATCAACAGACACTGCGGAGTTGGTTGGTGATAATAATTTGAGAAATTGCACGGGATGATAAATGCATGAGTTTTTTATATTGGTTGCTACTCATAACGATCTGAGGGTGGACTTATATTCGAACTTGCCCAAAGCGACCCCCACACGATCACACACACACACGACCTAATAATACTGAACAATTAAGAACTTTTATCTCGGAATTCTGACTTCGAAGTCAGAATTACGACTTTTACCTTGGACTCTGAAGTCGGAATCCAAACTTCTCTCGGAATTCTTAGTTTAGAGTTAAAATTCTGACTAAGAAGTCAGAATTCCGACTTTTATCCCGAGATGCCGACTTAAAAGTCAGAATTCCGATTTCAATCACGAATCTGACTTTCATCTCGGAATACCGTTTCTGAAATCAGACTTCGGACTTTCGGAACTCCAAGATAATAGTCAAGATTCCGACTTTGAAGTCGGAATTCTGACTACAAAGGTGTTTTATACCAAACGTCATCGATTTCGACCGAAGTCCTTCAACAATTAGGCGTTGTTAGTAACTACAGAATATTTCAGTTGTAGTGCCCCTGATCTACTGACTCGAGCTTTTTCGTTATCAGTACAATTTCACCATTTATAAATAATTGTAAACTTCTCAGGATTTCCATTACCTGTAAACTTTCAGAGAGAATTTTCAAATTTACAGCAAAGTTTCTAATCTAAGCTAACTCTACTTCCTGACATTTTCCAATACTTTTTCGAGGAAGTGTGCATATTATATGGACTTGATGTTGATTGTATTTCAGTGTTTTTGCAAATGAATAAAGTCATTTCCAGCATCGGCAAAATAAATTGTGGATAAACAAGGGATGTGTTTAATTTGACGAATTGTTGTTGATAGACATTTGAAATCAAAGGAAATTGCCAGCCAATTGCTCTAAACAATTGCTCATCTAGTAACTTGGATGGAAGATAGAAATTGCATAGTGAAAAGGTTCATTTCCCTGTATATACTGAGAGACCTCATTAAATTTTCACATTAAAAATCGGCACGGTTCAAATAACTCATGCAAACATTGACTTTGAGTCTATAATTAATGTGTTTATTCATCGAATGAAACCATAAGCCATGAAGGGCAATGACGAGTAAATAAACAAATCAGATCAGTGCTTGAATATGAATTCATCTCAGTGAAATATAAGATAAATAACTAATGACAATGTAGCAAGAAACTCCTACTTCGAATGAATAATAGCAGGGAATGACTGGATGTCACATTTTTTCATATCATCACAAAGCTCGCTGATTTCAAGAACTATTAACCTGTGGTAGAAGTCCATTGTATCTCAAAGTGGAGTGTAGTAAAAATTTTTTATGTCCTTTTGAATTTCACCATGTGATTTTGCAATTTTTTCAATTTTTTCATCTCCATAATTCAATGTAAATTCAGCTGATGATGAACCTATGTAGGTTCGAAACATGTACTGAATCACCGTACTGACATCTTTCGAATATTAAATTGTGGAGATGACTTTGAGTTTTTCTGCATCGTAAATCAAGAACTATTATTGTAGGAAATATAAAATTCCGAAGTGTCATATTCGTTCTGCTTATTTTAGGGATGAAGGCATAGATATGAAATACCAGGGGTGTGCCCGATTATAATGGAAGTATCGAATTTAACTGATTATAATACATAGATAGATAGATATACGTTATGACCTCATTAACCACTACAAACAGAAAACAAAAAAGTCCTAATTTAAAAATGGAGGAGTTGAAGAAAATACAATAACGAAAAAAATTACAAACATGTCATTGTAAATAAAATGAAATATAATTTTTGACATTGACGATATCTATAAATTAATGGATGTTATAAACAGGGTTATCAGCCAGAAGAGCCCTCACAAGTTTTTTGAACTTATTGATGGAAGTTTTCTGCATTTCCTTTAGCAGCAGGTTGTGAAAGTAGCTTCCTGCCCATTCTGGGGACTTTTTGAATGAGAAGTGTTTGAAACTTTCCCGATGGATATTCTCTGGCTTTCTTGTTGGATAATTATGAAGGTCCGAAGTTTTGGGAATATTTTTTAAGTTTTTGTGAACATCTATAAATAATTTCAATGAATATGTTCCCAGTAAAGATGTTTTCACGGGAGCTGGAATATTGATAATAGTCCTTTCAGGTATTAATCCGTGTGCGAGTTGTTGAACTGTTCGACATTTTGACTCTCATAATTTTTTTTCTCCTGAAGATGCTAACCTTGTTAGCGAATCACGCGTCGAGTGCAAAAGTATCAGTTTGGTGTTAGGGTAATTGATCTCTAGGAAAAGTTTCAAAAGAGATTTGTCAGAAACCAAGAAATTACCGTTTGTCTTGTCCAATGAAGAAGGCTTGTTCGACCTCCAAACGGAGATGATTCAGAAACAGTTCACAGCAGTGAGGTAGTTGTGCCACATATTTCCAATAGTTCATTTTTAAGGTGATCTTCGAACTATTAGCACTACTATCACACTGTTGGCATGTGGGAAGGGTGACAGATTGAAGATCGTAAACCTGTCTGATTGTGGTACAACCACCAAGTGAGAATATTTTCAACCTATCAAAAATCATCGATTATCAATATTCTATCGACTACGATTTGATGATAGATGGAACATTTTGAGGAACTGTTTTTTGGAGATTTCTTCCCAGAATAAAAAAAAAGGATACTAAACTTCTAGGATAGAAGTAACATAAAAAAACTAACACCATCGTTTAATAGGTAGATGATAAACATTCAATTCACTCACAAAAGTTCGTAGGAGAGTTCGTAGCTAATCTAATCTAATGATATTCAGAAACACGTTCTTGGTTTTTTCTCGAATGAAAAAAGGAGATACCAAACATCTATGGAGAAAGCAGACTTTCAAAGTCGGAACTCTGTGAAGGTTGTCATCTTTAGAGTTGGAATTCTTAGATCAAAGTTAGTTTTATGGAGAAATAAAGGGTATGGCCCTTCTACCCTTTCGTAGCGTAGAATAAAGTGTACTCCAACAAATGCAAATTTTGGGTTATCCATAAAGTACCCCTTAGCGCGTGAATTCTATTGCATATTACGATTTGTTCTGTCTTTGACTATTTCCCCCTTCAGAGGAAGTCTTGAAAATCGGTCCAAAAAATCTATTACTGATTTGAATTACTGATTTTTCAGAAATAGAATATAGACGATTCAAATTTTTCTCTCTGTTGATATAAATGTCTCTATCAGTAAAAAACATTTACCAGCATCGTAGTTCAGGAAATGAAGCATTTTGGCTCGCAGTTTTTTCGTCCACCTTGGATTTACCTGAAATTTTCACGGAAGGTAGGGAATAGCTCAAGGATCATTTTCTATATCATGACGCTGTACGCTAGAGCCTTGGGGGTGGTCGCCACCCCATCACGAGGGTGGAAATTTTTTATTACACTTTAACTGTAGGAATCGACGGAAGAAGTAATTTTAAGAAAAAAATGTTCCATACGTTTTTTTCCCAAAAGTAATATTTTTTGAGTTATTCGAAGTTGAAAGTAACAGTTTTTTGACGAAAAATCGACATTTTCAAATGGTTTTTTGCAAATAACTCTAAAACTAGGCATTTTATCAAAAAAAGTGTAGAGAGGCAAATTGTAGCTTTTGAAAAAACAAAAACAATGCTTACTTTATAATATTCTTACGACACATACGAACTGAGATACAGCAAATTAATGCTTAGCTTTTTTCGTTAAATGTATAAATTGGAAGATTTAAAGAGAAATAACGAGAAAAATTTGCATTTTTCGAAGAAAGCTCAAAGAATCTTTTTTAAAGTATCCGATTAGAGCTTTCAAACGAATGACAAAATGTCTTCCTAGCATGAAAATTGACCTACTTATGATCAAAATAAAATCGGTACCCGCTTTTTTCTACGAAAAAAATCTGTCAAAATAACCTCCAAAGTACCCCTTAACTCAAATTGATCGCCACCCTTCTGTGATTTTCTTTATATATGTACTATAAATACACCCACGAAGTTAAACCAATTTAAAATGCCTAATTTGAGAAAAATTGGAGTTTAAAGAGAAAACGATTTTTTTCAATTTCGTGTTTTTAACCCTTTTCTTATAAATATCTCTCAAAATACTAAAGATACGAAAGAAACGATACAGTACTAAATTGAAGCTTTTTCAATGACAAAAATTTCCCTGTGTGTAGATTTTTTGTAAAGTGAATATTCGGCGAGATATAGCAGTTTAACACCTACATTCACGGTCGAACATCACCTTAGTCAAGCGCTTTGAACTCTCCCCATTTAAAAATTAAGGGATCTCAAGTAATTTTTTTCACATAGTCTTATAGCTTATGAAAAGCTCCATAAAATCGTTTGCGAAAAATATTTTCTATCACCTAAAATGAAGGAGCTATGCTTAAAAAAAGATCAATTTTTTTTTTGAAAAAATTGAATTACCCTCTTCGGAGCGTAGTAATCTAAATAACCGGTATACTCGGCCGTTGCGTTATATGTACCCTTTTTTCCATTCATATTGCAAAACAGAGAAAAAGAAAAATCTGCTCGCGTGTGTGAGTGTATATTCCTTTGATTTCTCACCAGTGTATTCTAAAGTTCGAAGACATATAAAAATTTCAATGGTTTCAAGGGTAGTTTATAACAAGGGTAGGTTGAGAGATTATGAAATTTTATCCTAAAGCATGAAACAATCATTATTTACCTATTTTTACCCATATTTAGGTTTTTAATGTTATTATATAATTTTTGACAATTAGGGGTAGTTTTCACCCCTAAAAAACAAAAAGCGTACAATGGCACAATAAAGAAAATGAACAAGACGGTGTAACAAGCCTAATCCCAAATTTTTGTACAAGTCGGTGCTGGACGAAAAAATTGCGAGGTTTCGCTATTTTTTTAGCTTCATTTTCTGAACTATCGGCAAATATTTCGAAATTGATTTGGCAAAATGGTGAGGCTTTCGCGGCCGAGGTTATTAGTATAACTACTTCTCTTCGGGCTTGAAGGCCGTCGTTCTTCGGAATTTCTTCCTGACGTTTCGCTAGCGCGAGTGGCCAGCTTCTTCAGAGGCTTATTCATCTCCGATGACTAAACAGTTCGATTTCTCAAGGCGTATTTATATTGATGCAGGTAGTCTGGAGTGTTAATTACTTCTGTCGGGTTCGGGGAATAATCATCATTATTAGTTGCCGCACTACCTGCTGTGATTTCATTAGGTATTCTTGTTTTCCTCAGAATCGGATTCCAAATTCTGTTTAGAGTCAACGCTTCTTCCTTTCTGTTAAAATTGTCCGCATGTTTTTGGATCTCTATTGCCTCCCGCACCAGTCGGCTATGGTAACCCTGGTTGGGGGCAATCAGTGTGGCATTTTCGAACAGAATCTTGTGGTCGCCCTCACTCAATGCGTGTTCCGCCACCGCCGATTTATCGGTTTGCCCCAGCCTACAGTTCCTTTGATGCTCTTTGAGCCTTGTACCCATGGATCTTTTCGTGGTACCGATGTAAACCTTCCCACAGGTGCATGGAATGCGATAAACCCCTGCCGCTGACAGTGGGTCTCTTTTGTCTTTAGCCGACCTGAGGCTTTGCTGGATCTTCTTGGTCGGCTTGAAAACTGTTTTTATGTTATATTTCCCCAAGAGTTTTCCAATTCTGTCAGTGACCCTCGGGATGTATGGCAGATATGCATTCGCAACTACCTGAGGGTCCTCCCTGTTATGAACCGTGGGACTCTTCGGTTTCATGGCCCTGTTGATCTCAGATACACTGTACCCATTCGACCTCAAGGTCACTTGAAGATGTTCCAGTTCCTGCTCTAGATGTTCTGGTTCACAAATTCTTCGAGCACGTTCAGTTAGGGTAGATATGACTCCTCTCTTCTGACTGGGATGGTGGTTCGATAGTGCGTGCAGGTACCTATCCGTGTGCGTGGGTTTTCGGTATACTTTGTGGGTTAGTCTAGCGCCACATCGTTAATCAGAACATCTAAGAAGGCTATCTGATGAACGACGGCCTTCAAGCCCGAAGAGAAGTAGTTATACTTGATTTGGCAAACTAGCAACAGTTAACTGAAACCTCATTTGATGAAAAAAATTGTTGCCAGTAAAAATAATATACACATTTGAAAATATAATTAAAAAATCGGATGACTCTAAAACCATTTGATCACGAAATAAACGAATGCTCTAATAACACCAAATGAAAAACATTTCCGTATCGTGTCATACAAGTACATGTTCAATGATGTTGTGTAAACAACTCAGGACTTGTGCTCTTTCCCACAAATATAGAAGCAAACTCATACAGTTATAATCGCTCAGCACGCCTTCTTGCGGAATCATAGGTTATTTTGAAGCACTTGTGTAATCGTAAACGATAACAATTCATCCTATCGGCCTGTCATCTGCGGTCGCATGGAGAAATGTAAAAACTCTTCGTGCATGATAATCGAGAAATTACTGTGGCACATAAAAGCGATATAGTTTCATTCAAAGATATGGGTGCTCACAAAACGGAATATTCTAATATTTATTTAACATACCTCCTCCCCAAAAACTACCATAATGAAGCCCGTACAAAATGTAAATAGTTGTACGTCACCAATAACGACATTGGTTTGTTTCAGAGATGGACAAATTCACTACTTTCGTGAATTGAATTCACAGTCACAATTCACGCAAAAAAAAATGAATTGTATTCATGAATTGGGGATTCATCAGAAAAAAAAAATAATTGAAGCCACAAGCTAGCTTGTGAATTGTTACTCTAATCAATTCACAATTCATTTTGCTTACAACTTTTCATTGTATTTTTTTTTCTTAGTGGTGAAATCTATAGAAAATCAGTGATATTACGCTCGCATTCATAAAAAATATTGCACAATGATTTATTGGATTAAACGAAAATTAGTCCTAATACAGGTCAGGATTGTTTTTTGTTTGACTTGCATGGTAAATAGTAGGTACCCAACAACTTGGAGAAAATCTTCTGATTTCAGATGAGAAAAAATTATGAATTCATACTTTTTAATGGTGAGATGTGTGCTACCACTGAACCAGTACTTACTACAAATAGAACTAATCGAATGAATGGATGAGTGATGAACATGAGATAATTGAAGAAACATCATGCCTATTGAGTATATTTATCAATATTTCTGATCGATTACACTCTAACAAAAAAAAAACACTTTTTTTATTGAAACAGGAAATGAAATATTCATTCAGAAGTAGGTAGTCAACATAAAATACAAAAAATAAATATAATCATAATAAAGTCACAAAATTCTGGTAACTGTCAAATTGAATACAAATCTCAACATTGGAATGTCTAGATAAAATCCTTCATTGATTTTAATATCACCAATTTCTCAAAATTTTCGTCAGATATGTTACTCCTTTTAGGAGTATTTATCATTGTTGCATGTGAGAAAAGCCGTTCTACTGGCGCGGATGATGGTAAACATGTGTTGAATCTTTGGAATAGAGCTTTGACGCAAGGATAATTATTCAACATGTCTATATCAGATCTAGGGTCTTGCAAGGATTGTAAAAATTCAAAATCAACATCATTTCGAATGTCAGGTGATTCGACTTGTTCCTCAGACTCATTGAAGTCAAAGAGGGTGTCATCCCAAATGATGAGAGACTTAATTTTTTTCTTCTTCTCCATATTAACGGCTGCTGACCCCTCCAGAACCAAGTCTTGAATATCTTTTTTTTCAATGCCTGTGCAAGTGCACATGCGCTTTAGGGAATGGCTTGTGAATCTGAATTGTGGCTTCAATTCATTTCCGTAAATTGAATTCACGAAAACCAATTAACAAGTCACAATTCACCGAAAAAAAATATCAACTCACAATTCACAACTCACTTTATTTTTAATGAATTGAAGTCATTGAATTGAATTCACAGAAAATGAATTCAATTCATTTGAAATGAATTCAATTCACAATTCTGTCCAACTCTGGTTTGTTTTGGTTTCAACGAAGGACTGCTCGAAGTAGTAGCACAGTCGAGTATTGAAGGACATTTTTGCCAAAACCCCTCCAGCTAGCAACAGTGAGCAACTAAAACAAGCGTAGATCCAATGCAGTGGCACCAATCCATCGAGATAAATGCATTTAAACGTTTACATTGAATTTCGCACTTGTTTTTCGTTGGTATACTGTTGGCGACAAATTCGATGTTGCCGCGATTAATTTGTTATTCCACAAACGATAACTATTATCTGTGAGTTACAGTTTTGTGTGATATAATCTCGCGATCAAGAAATTTACGTTATTCAAAACAATCCTCGCCTATCTAATAATTATCGTAGTTGTTTTTTTCTGAAAAATGATGAAGCATTCGAACGAGTGGCATCAAGAGGTACGTCTCGCTCTGTCCACCATAATCTTTTTCGAGAAGATATATCTCTAGTTCATTCGATCTACTTTCTAGATAGCACAATGACCTATTTGGGACCAATAGGGGACAACGTAAAAACTTCCGTAAGATACCGCTGGGCGTCCCAATCGTGTTACTAGGGAGCGGAAATGTTACCAAATTCCTACTTCCTAGGACGTCCTCAAGATGTCCTGCACAAAAACCACCAGTATGAAATGGGTACTATATTGGATACGTTGAGGATCAAATTATGATGTTTTCAGGAAATCCTGTATACGTCAGAAGGATATGAAGCGGACCATGTCAGGTTAAGCTCCGGATCATTTCCTCTATAAATATGATGTCCTGTGGATATCCTGTAACATATTTTTCATAGTTTTTACCTTTTTTAGCCTCTATATGAGACATATTGTGGAATAAAAGGAAACAGAAGTTTATTCATAACTAATCTCAACTCAAACAAAGACCCGAAAACACTCTGGAATATTATATTAATATAACACATAATTCTTCAACACAAATAAAAATTCTGAGAAAATACAAAAAACTTGGGATACAATAAATTATATCACAGAACAAAAATTAAATAAATCCCAACTATCCACTGAAGTCTTCTCGTTTTATCCGTCCTTTCTTTGGTATGACGCATAGCTCTTCATTGTACCCTCCAACAAGGCTCCTGTTTGACTTTTTAGGGGTGGTATTGTCCTCATGCCTTCTGAAATCAGAATATTCAGAGTTTAGAATGGAAAGCAAGTTATTGGAATTTGATTATATTTTTCGTGAAACAATGATGGTAATTCCAAATTATCAGTCTTTGAAATACAAATTATCATAGCCCTCATCATAAGACAAATCCATCTGGTTTTTCAGTGCAAATGATTCATTCCTATGTTCACTTTGGAATGAAGGATTATCGGTATCCATTACATAATTAGATGCTCTCAGTTCATTTCGATTGTCAATATAATGTGGGGATTCTATATTGATATTTGAGTTTGATTCAAAGTCGTAATTTATGATATTATCAAGCTCCAAAAGTCCATCTGTTCCTCGTTTGATTCTCATAAGAATTGCTTTATCACTTTTTCTTTTGGACATATTCATACGAACCAATTTAACTTACCTGGGAATATTATTATCAACCTCTGCTCTGCAAGTTTATTTGTTTCTTATAATTCAATTAACCCAACACAACTACAAACTGAGTACAAACTAAAACACAAGCAACTGAACCAACGCCATTTTTCACCCCGTTATGCGAACTGTCATATTCAACGCTTAACAGAGACAAGAGTTAGTATACTGTGCAATGGAAAAATAGGCTGGAGCAAAAGGGCTGCGAAAGTATAGCTTATTTCTTTGAAAAAAGATTTAAAGCATTAGTGGGTCTACAAATATTGTAAAACGAATGATTTCGTAATGTGTTCCATTTCTTAACTGAATACTTGTTACTCGTATATTCCCAAGTAAATGAGCTAAAGCGTTCGGTTGTCATCGGATAAAAGTCGTAATGGATGATTCATATCGAATTTCCAACCGATGAAAACCGAACACGATAGCTCGTTTACAGGTTGCAGGAAATATCGGGTTTGTGTTGAAGAGAGTGTAAAGTTGTAGAGTTTGTTCTGAATTGTACGATTGTTCTAACTTTCAACACGAAAGTCTTAGGATTCATAATACAAGTGAGATCTATACTGAATAATTATCATCACCACAGAGAGAGATAATGTAGTCCTATGATTAACTCAGGATACGTCGAGGACAAAATGAGGATATTTTTACTGGTATTTTTTATAGACTGCACTCGGAATACGCGGGGGAATCCTGAGGACGTAACACCGTAATGTTACTACAATAATCAACTGTGATGAAATTGGGATATTCTCAGGATCTCAACTGGATATCAACTGAATATATCCTGCGGAGTGACTGGTACATGGGAAATATTATAATATCCTACGGACATTTAGGGGATGATTTATAATATAATGAATGATGGAATTGGGATATCCTGAGGAAAATGTGTGCTATCTGGGTTGTTATTCACACAGGGTGTATTCCCCTCTGCATGCAATGGTTATTCCGAGGCACAAAAAAATTACAAACATAATATCTACAATTACAGAGGTATTGTTTTTCTTACCAGTTTCTAAAGTTATTCGAGAAGTCCTATCACAACAGATTCGTATCATTTCTCAAAAAAATTGGAATTGTCTCTGGTAGTCGGTATGGTTTCCTGGCTAGTTTATCAACGCAGGACGCCATTCTTTTTCTGTACAATCACTTTTTATCTAACTTTGATAATGGCAATAAAATGCTGAGCGTTTCCTTCGATTTGACTTGTGCTTTCGAAACTTTAAATCATTATCTCCTCTTTGAATGACTTAGGTATTCGTGGACCTTGTTTGAACTGGTTGCCGGCTTACTCGACTGGCAAAACCCAATCTGTTAAAACAAAACTTGAAACTGCAACGTATTTTTCTGAAAATCCCCATATTACCACTGGCATGCCACAAGGTAGTGTTCTGGGGCCCAAACTCTTCATTTTATTCGTTAGTGATATTTCTTCATTCAGTATTTGTAAGAGCCTTGTTCAATTTGCGAATGACACAACGTTCACAGTCGTAGAAAAATGCTCTGAGGCCTTGTCTAACAAAGAAAATGCTGCTGTGTCGAACATGCAAAATATTGTTTCAAGAATGGTTTGATTTTGAATCATGCCAAAACAAATTCATTCTATTTTCGATTGAAGGAGTAGACTACAGATTACTTGTTAAGTCTTGTGAAACTACTACAGTACAGGTGGACGTTGCAAGATTTCTAGGTGTTCAAATTGATTCTCAACTGTCTTAGAACCCTCAGGTTGACCTAATTCTGAAAAAGCTGTCGAGGCATTGCTTCGTTATATGGAATCTTCGAGACTTTGTTCCAATAAGCATACTATTGAGCTATTACTAAGCCTATGTTCATTCCACACTCAACTATGGTCTTTTGTGTTTGTCATTCTTTGCAAATATAATTTGCCTACGTAGAGGTTTGATCATGTTTGTCAATCATATCCCATAAATCTCAGTTATGTTTCACCAGGATTGCTGCAAATAAGCAACGTTTGCATTCTTACTGAAATATTGCGAATGACGTTTCGAATAAAAGATTAGGACGAGGCCGGTAAAGAGCTACCGACTTCTTCTTCAATCTTCTGTTTTTGAAGGAATATCAAGTCAACCTTGAGACTCTGTTGTCAAAACTAGCTCCCGAACTATCACTCTGCGCATAGGCGTCTATGAATCAAATGTGTACTCTGAATGGAATTCATTATTTGTTTTTCGATAAGGAGAACGGAAGTACGGCCTTTATTTTCACAGTCGAATTAACCGAATGCATCCCGTGTCTGGCAGTGGAGGGGATATGAACGTTCCTTCAGAATGAAAAAGGGCGTAGGGCCTCAACATAATAAACACTCGAAAGGTTCGTCTCGAGTACAATGAAAGGTCACACGCATTGAGAAAGGGGAGATGAATGAAATCCTTTTCGGTTTTTATGATACGCTAAGAAGGAATTTGTCTTCAAGACTACTTGGAGTCAATTTCTATTCGGAACCAGCGCCCAGAGACAACGTGAAGGGTATGGAGGATTCCATTAAGAGAACGGGACTTCCTGGGTGTTAATTTAAGCTGATATCCTCATGAATTCTACCTAATATGGTTATCACCTGGACATGAGCTGAACTTAAACTGATTATATGAAGAAAGTTCTCAAATCACTACTTCATGAGAGCTTTTGTTTTTCAGTGAAGAAATACCTACGAAACGGAAAAATATGACTAATGCAATATGAAGGAGGTAAAACACTCAAAATTGTACCAATCCAATGCCTAAGCAAAGTCAGCAAGATGTCCAGTTGTCGTATGATCGACGAAGAAAATACCACACCAGTGGCGGATCCACGGGATGGGGGTGTTCGGGTCCGGACCCCCTTCCCATTGGGAAAATAAGAGATTTTTTTTCAATTTTTATCGGCTCCTAATTTTCAAATTTTGTTAGGGAACGAAAAAATGTCACATGAGCAAGACAAAAAAATGAAATAGAATAAATTTTTTTGCTTTAAAATTGAAGAACTTAAATAATTATTATTACATTCCATTGAAAACTAGAGAGCAGGCTACATTTAAACATTAGTGAATTTTCATTTTTTAACAACCAATTTCATCAATTTATTCAGTTCAAGGTAATACTTCGGTCGCTATGAGCACCTTTTTTGATTTTTTTTTTGTGGAACTTACGTAATTCGGCCTCCTCTACAAAAAACTATCATGAAAAATCCGGCGGTCTCTTATAGTTTCGGAGATACAGGGCCTTTTTGGTGTAAAACTTCACAATTTTCCACATCAAATTTCTGTTGTTTGAACATACAAAATTCCTCCTTCTTCTAATCAAACGTTAGTCACTCTCTTATTTACTCGTTTTTAACATTTTCGAGCAGAAAAAACCATTAGTTTTCCAAGAAATGCAATTATTTTCAAACCATAACCAATTTGTTGTGATGTCATAGTGCAATGACAGTCGAAAGTGATGTATTTGCAGTGTTGCCGCTCTCGTTGTTATTGTTGAGAACTGAATGCATTAATGCTGACTTTTGGGGAAAGTTGAATTTTTTGAAAAAATGTTTTTTTTTCTGCTTAAAGATGTTGAAAACGAGTGAATAAAAGAGTGACTAACGTTTGATCAGAAGAAGGAGGAATTTTGTGTGTTCAAACAACACAGAAATTTGATATGGAAAATTGTGAAGTTTTACACCAAAAAGGCCCTGTATCTCCGAAACTATAAGAGACCGCCGGATTTTTCATTTGAGTTTTTTGTAGAGGAGACCGAATTACGTAAGTTCCACAAAAAAAAAATAAAAAAAAAGGTGCTCATAGCGACCGAAGTATTACCCAGTTCAATAATCCTCCAATTCCTAAAAAAACTAATTCTCAAGAATTAAAAATAGTACAAACAAGATCTGGATTGAATGTTACCCAAACAGACAAACAAATTTCGCTTGAAATATTTGGACTCACCGATTGTTCTTTCCTTTTTTTTTCTGGTTCAATCGGTTCAGACGCTGGATCAAGCCGAGTAAAATATGAAAATAGAGTCCTCTTCAAGTTGTAGGTTCAAAATAAAATGCTTTTTCTTTACTATCAAATTGCAATATTTCTCGATGACACTTTAAAGAAAATTGACACTTGTCAGGCTTATCGAGGAAAAGTTCGAGAAATTTCTGACAGTGCTGCCATTGGATCTTTTTTGGCGCACTCTTTGAAAAATTGGACATTTGTGATGAGTATTGTGTATGCTGGTAACGATTTGAATATACTATGTATGAGTAGAATATGCTGTTGATTAGGTCAAATCAACTCAATTCGATTTAAAAAAAGGAAAGTTTCGAACCTACTTTACCTCCTGGCTACACCTTCAAATTTTGCTCATGTCAATCTCTTTCACGTTTTTTTTGGATCTTGACTTGTGGTTGCTATACGTTAGCTCATAATTTTCTGTTATATATATATATATATATATAAAAATTCGGCGGTCTCTTATAGTTTCGGAGATACAGGGCCTTTTTGGTGTAAAACTTCACAATTTTCCACATCAAATTTCTGTTGTTTGAACACACAAAATTCCTCCTTCTTCTGATCAAACGTTAGTCACTTTCTTATTCACTCGTTTTCAACGTATATAAATTTTGAGTTATAGACCCCCCCTTGACCTTATCCTGGATTCGCCACTGTACCACACCCATTGGTAGTCTTTTATATTGCAGAATATTCATAATTTATTCGCTAGAAGACATACCGTGGACATCCATTTATGTTCATATTCATATGGATAATAAATGGATCTTGACGAATATCCAGTTGTCTTTTTCATATCCAAGTTATAAGGACCTATAATCGATAGCCTGTGACTACTGGCGGAGAACAACTTAATAAGTAGAAAAAAAAATTACTAAACTCGATATAAGAAAGCCTCAATGTGTTGAATGTATTAACAAGTCAGATAGTTGAGAGCTCAATCATCCAAAAATTTTCAATTTAAAAGATAATAAATCTAACGAAAAAGATGCAGTAGTACAAATGAAGTTACATCCTCTGACTTACTTCTGATACGGATAATGTTCCAGTTATGGGTGGAAGGGATTATTCTGAACAACTTCATAAATTTTTTTTTTCGATAAAGAATATTCGATGCTTTTTCGAAAATCGTGTTGATTTTTTATTCCAAGAAGCCATGATTCATTACAACTAAGTGAATTTGATTTTTGGTAAGTAACTCTCCCGAAGCCCTGGATAGTACCAAACAAATTTTTTTTATACAACTTCCAAACAACAATCAAAAAGATGATGCAGAGTTGTTCACAGTTCAAATAATATATCCTGTATTATTTTCGAATCGAATGATATTAAAGATATGTTTTGGACGACTTCAAACTTGATCAAACACAATTCACCAATATTTCATCGAGAATCTTGTTGAATTTTTATCACAGTAAACTATGATTTTTTGAAAAAAATTCCAATTCTAGCATTGTCTGCTATATTTTCATGGATTCTAAATAGGAAATGATGTTTTGGATGAGGACTATTGTGAAGAAATCAGGTGAGATTCAAGTTGGTAAAAAAACCCAAGCATGCATCTTATAGAAGAAGGTCGATCTATCAATGGCCAGTATCTTGATCAGAAGTTCCATCGAAACCAACTATTTCAAGGCTCGGAAATGCTATCAGAAATAAACAACGGGAAACCACTGCAAAAAATAATTCTCTACATACCGGTTTTCGATTTTATACCAAGAAATAATGTATCTCCTGGCAACTTCCAATGATCTGAGTACCGATCAAAAAAGTACATCGTCTTTCAGTAGTACTTCAATAATAAACTTGATGATTTTCTAGGAGATCGAAGAAACGCCTGGGATTTTTCGTATTCGTAGATATTTCCATGGTTTTTGATCTTCTGAAATGTCATTAGTTTATTCGGCAAGTAGAGTTTTTCCGTCTTTTTGTTGTTACCGAAAAATTTTGCTACACCAATATTTTTCCACAAAACTGTCAGAAATTTTATAAGCTGTCAAACTATAATTATTATGACATATTTCCATACAATTCGGAGACTTCGCAAACTCATGCGTGAATTGTATCAGCTGGGATATATTTTAAGCAGAAAAACCATTGTGATGGTGTATAATGCACTAGCAGAGTCCATTATTCGATACTGTGTCATTATTTGGGGGGGGGTATGTAAAACAGCTTTATGTGCTCTAGAGATTACTCAGAACACAATAATAAAGATTATATTTAAAAAAAAATATTTTCCACAGATGAATTATATCGTGAAACTAACGTACTGAATTTTTTTAAAAAATTTATATATACCAATGTATTCAATGGATAATGAAAACCAAAACCTATACATATACTACAACACGAGGCCTTTTTCCAATAATCTTGTGTCTGTTCAATTTTACAAAACGTCTCTACCACGAAGACACATAAGTTATTTCGGCCCAAAACTTCTTAACATGGTTTCAGAAGATATACGGCAAATCAAATCGAAAGTTAATCTCTCTATAGAATTGAAAAAATTAGTGAATTATGTCGAGCTAAAAAACATTGTCCACTGATATAATTGTATCCATTAAATCACTGTGTAAAACATGTCGTTTTCACCACAAATACATAGTATTGAAACCAATAATCTTATCTCTCTCGCTCTGCTATCGCAAATATTTCCTTTTTTTTTTTATTGTGTCTACCAACAAATCTTATCTCATCAATCTATCAGCCGCAGCATTCAATCTACTACTTCGCTGCCTAGTAAAACAAATAGCTTTTCCTCGAATATTTATGAAAATCAAGTGAGTTTTTGATATTCTCAATCGAAAACAACAATCTCGACATTGAAAAGTATCCTCTGATATTCACTAAAGTTTTCCACAAACCAGATGTAAACGGAATCTGTCGCAGATATTTTATATGCTTGATGTTTTCCTCATATTTATGGTTGCATGTATCGCAATCGGCCTTTGGTATTTGATCTTCACGTTTGAGATATCATTATCTATACTGTCAGTGCTCATCAAAGTGATACCGGTCATAAGATGAAAACAGCGCCAGATACGATAAGCTCATCTTTTCTAGGAATGGAATGAATTTCAGTTCGGGAAATTGTTATCGCCACCATTCAACGATCAAGAATTTGAACTTTGAACAAAAGGTTCGCCGAATGTGTGAACTGGGAATTCCTGGTGATTTACCGTATAGATTATTTTTATTTTTCCACTGCTATCATTGGAATAGTACCAGTCGTACAACTACATAATCCCATACTAATCAGTTGTTTTCCATGTTGTCATTTCTTGTTTTCATAACTATTCATCATTTTATTATAGTGCATATAAATATTAACACAGTATTACTGAGTATAGAAGTCATCACGATCCTTATTAGTAGTGCATTTAAGCACCCTTATTCCTAGATGAATTGTTTCTAAAGACAAAGATTGCTGACTGACCCAATTATATCAGCAACCATTGTTGCTTAATCGATTTGAAAGAATATTTCCCTCATATACAGGGCGTCCCAAACTCGATGGCCTATTAGTTATTTATGGAAAACGGGACATTGAATTATTTTGAAAATTTGATTTTTTGGGTAAATAGTTCTGTTCTATCGATTTAAAATATTTTCAGCGCTGCGACGTTGCCGCTTATATTGAAAAGTATCAACAACTTTGATATTTTAAATGGGACACCCTATATATTGTTGCATTTCTCGCTTTGTTATTGCTTTTCGATTTGTATGATACTTCCCTATACCTATCTCTAGTGGTTTTCGAGAAATTTATTGTGCGAAACAAAGCTTTAATCAAATGCTTATTACTGCGGTATTTGGATTCGAAGACATCTGAAATTTCGGATGTAGTTTGACAATGACCTGTGTATTAGTTGTGTCTAAGGAAATTCTTTCTCCATTATACAGGGTCGTTCAAAATTTGTGATTTCACCGATACATACAAAAGTGGTGAAAAGTGCATTTTTTCAAAAGGAACATCCTGTATATTATTGAAAATCCTGAAAGACAATTGGAGTTCCTTTCAAATGATGTGGCATGTTCCTATACCTAAATAGTCAGGTTTCCGAAATAAATGCAAGTTTCTATAAAAATTAGATTATTTTGACATATTTTGTATTAGGTAGCTATGAAATGTCATAGAACAAGAGTAGTAGGGATATTTGAATTAAAGCTTGTCCCATTCTGGTAGCAAAACAATTACAAAATAATCAATATACGATAAAAGGTAGAGATAGGTATACGACATGATTAGTAAAATAAGTTATTTGTATTTATCAGTAGAATTCAAATACGGAATGAAATACTTGGTGTTCCCCATTTGAAATCAGTAAGTCGATATCAGTTACAAGCAGATGTGGCAACACTGCAACGGTGAAAAAATTCTCAAGAGGTAGATCACAATCACTTATCGTAGAATACAAGATTTCAAGCGTTTATGTCCCACATCTCCAAAAACGTCTAATAGGCCATCGAGTTCGTAATACCCTGTATATCAATCATTCTTTGTACAATCAGTTCGTCATCTTCACATACTTCAATATACAACAGAACATTTTGCATGTTCTTGCTACAATTTGATCACATTGACCATGACGAACAATTTCCATTTTGATTCGTTTCTAACCAAATTTACGCTAATGACGCCCAAACGTTTTATTATTGATGCATTAATTGTCGAATTTTCATAATGACATTTCATAGCTACCTAATACAAAATATGTCAAAATGAATCAATTTTTATAGAAACTTGCATTTATTCCGGAAACCTGACTATTAAGGTATAGGAACATGACACATCATTTTCAAGGAACTTCAATTGTCTTTCAGGATTTTCAATAATATACAGGATGTTCAATTTGAAAAAATGCACTTTTCACCACTTTTGTATGTATCGGTAAAATCACAAATTTTGAGCGACCCTGTATAATGCAGAAAGAATTTCCTCAGAGGCAACTAATACACAGGACATTGTTAAACTACATCCGAAATTTCAGATGTCTTCGAATCCAAATACCGCAGTAATAAGCATTTGATTAAAGCTATGTTTCGCACAAAAAATAAGGAAATCAATGAATTTCTCGAAAACCACTAGAGGTAGATCTAGGGAAGTATCATACAAAAATAATGGGAAAGCAATAACAAAGCGAGAAATGCAATAACATATAGGGTGTCCTATTTAAAATATCAAAGTTGTTGCTACTTTTCAATATAAGCGGCAACGTCGCAGCGCTGAAAATATTTTAGATCGATAGAACAGAAATAATTATCTAAGGAATCAAATTTTCGAAATTATCCTATGTCCCGTTTTCCAGAAATGTCTAATAGGCCATCGAGTTTGGGACACCCTGTATAAAATGTCCCATAAGAGCAATGCAATTATCGAAAACTTACAGCGATAATTGCATTGTATCAAGTCACCATTACAACACATTTGAAACCGTATCGCTAGACGTCAGTAAACAACACAAATAAAAGTCAGATAGACTTCAAAAATAGAAAAACATTTCGCGTTTAAGTGAGTACTCCATACAATCTATAGAGGAAAGTATAAATGAACAAAAAATAACATTTCCTTGAGAATTTTTTTTATTCGTGAAATATTCCAATGAATTACATTCGTGCATAAAAATGACCAGATAATTTTGCATTCAAGCGTGATATCTTATACAAATTGCATTCGGTTATTTTCATATTTTGTAAAAGAGCCCTCGTCCTTCGGACTCGGGCACTTTCGCCAAAATATGAAAATAAACTTGCAATTTTTAGATATCACGCTTACTTGTAAAATTATTGGTAATTTTTATGCACTCGTGCAATTATAACCAACAACATCACTTCTAAAACTAGTATAAATACTCTTAGACGATATGTTTATATCATCCACACATGTTTACTTCATACACAAAAGGGGATGAAACGACTACTCTTCTGACTTCTTGCAGTGATAAATCGCATGGATATCAGGTGTCAAACGTACCTAGCGTTGTTGATGTTGCCATGGTGAAAGTTGAATTTAAACACGCTGAGGTGTAATTTGAATATGCAAAATAGGGTTCCAACAAAAAAATGTGAAAACTAATACTTCTAAATGCTGCTTTATGCAGGGTCAACCAGCCAGTCTGAGGTAAACAAAAGCTGTTAGTAGGTAGGTGATTAATTTCAAAGCTTGTTGTTCCCCGAATGTTGTTTTGGAGTCTTAAAGGTGTATTGTGTTCCATTTTTTTAAATTTCTTTTTCTTATTTATACTGCTTATGGTTTCTTCGTGAGAATGACTGGTTGAACTTGAACAAGTTACGCGGTGAGAAATGATATTTGATATTCGAATAGGTATTTGATTAGTGGATTATAAAAATATTTCATTATAGGAAATCCATTTTCTGAGACTTGCAAACAGTCACAAATTTTCAATATGGAAAAAATAAAGGGATGGAAAGTTCTACGTTGAAATATACAAAGACAGACAAGTAAAAATATCTCATACAAGAATAGTCGAAAATAACCAATTTAAAAAGTGGTTTTTGGAGTGAATACGTGCGTTAATTGCAAATCTTTTTAGTTTGATGTTTTTGTAATTGAGCTATGAAATTGAATATCTTCGTTGGAATTCAATTTCTGTTTTCTATTACTTCAATAATTTTTTTTTCCAATTCGTTACATGTTCTAATGAGTATTGAGTTATAATTGCACCCGCACAAAAAATAGAAAATCTTCTATAATAACGAAAAATGAATGAAACGTTTTGCTAGTCCAGTATTATTATGAGCATGACCTGTATCAGGAAATGAATGTTTTTATCTATCACTTCGATGAATTTCAAGATGAATGAGCCTCTGAAGAAGCTAGCCACTCGAGCCAGCGAAACGTCAGGAAGAAATTCCAAAAAACGACGACCTTCAAACCCGAATAAAAGTAGTGATACTGAAAACCTCGGCCGCGAAAGCCTCAACTATTTTGTTTTTATCTAGTGTTTGAAATCTTGACTTCTTCAAGAAAGTTTGACATTCCTGTAAGAATTACCTAGCGATTTGCAGAAAATATATTTCACATTGAACTTATATATTATATATTATTTTGTGCTCCTTTCTAGAAAGATAACAGGCAATCAAGACAATCAACAACTAATATGAAATTGGTTACTTCTACCAGTCAATCGTCAATTTCAAACTTGTTTATATCATAATTTCACTTCTGTTCAAGGCGATCAGTTGGATCCAATCCGAAAACTATATATATTAATTACACCCCGTTTCGACGATGCAATTTTGTCGCTGCAACTTTTTGAGCAGATCCAAAGTTGTGAGATGAACGTAGTCATAGGTACTTCGCAATGTTTTTCAATGATATAATGATTATTTCAATTATTGATTAGTCTCAACAATTTTTTTCTGATTTTCACGTTGACAAATTACAATTATTGAAATTGAAGAAAATGATGAAAAGACTACTTATCCTGAGCATTCAGGAAATGAATTTTCTGTCGACTTCAATCCCTGTTTTGTATTTTTTACGATTTTGTGAAATATGACAAACACACAAGTGATATGATGAACAAGCGATATTTGGTAAATTCATCTTTCTGGAAATGGTGAATATATATTCGCTCTCAAAATAAGAAAAAAACATGCTACTATTTGCGGAATCTTGCTATGCTCGTCTTGCAGAAATGGTGTTCGTTATTCAAAATCAAACTTTTTTGAACTGTTACATAAGTAGTAAGAGGATTGGAATAAAGGTATATTTTTATTAGTCAAACTAAAAGAATATTGCCAGCCGAAATAGTGATATTCTTCAATTTTATGTCAAATAATATTTTCTGAAATCGAAATATATTGGTGTGTATTGGTGTATTGGTGAACTATGTGTATTTCCGTACATCACGTAATAGAGAATAAGTGCCAATTAGGCACAAGCGAAAAATTGTGAGCACGAGGCGTTAGTGCGGTAATTTGCGAGTGCACGTAATTGGCCTTATCCCCGAGTCGCGTAATGTACTTTCTCTACTCCCATCACCCCGACAGCTGTAACGTAATAGCTCAATTACAAAACACGTATGTTGTAAAACAATGGCGGCCGCCAGTGGAAGTGGAAGAATGAATATAGTCAACAAATAAAATTCTTGAAATTATGCAATCAAATACTATCACCATTCAATTTCAATCATGTGGCTGATGAAGCACCAGAATAATTATTGATTTCGAATAATAGAAACGAGAACTGTTAACATTCCCATTCGTTTATTTCTTTTTCATAATTTCTTGTACTAAAGGTATACATCGTTGCATAATTAGTTTAATCTTTGAATTCCATAATGGTACAATAACAACAATATTAACGAATATTGTGTTTACAAAAGCCATGTTTGTTTCTAAAATTAGACATTGCCTCGCCGAAATAAACATCAAACAAAAGTAAAAGTGTTCGGGGCCCCAGTAGGGTCTAACATTACTACGGAAGAATTATTCTTTTTAACTGGAGAAAGGATGAAAAGTCCGAAAATTAAAACTCTCAAACCGAGATCAGTATTCCTACTATAAACATTTGTAACTTTTTCTTGGGATTGAAAAAGTTGTGAATACTGATAGCTTGGTAGTGGGTCTTCAGTTGTTGGGGTAATTATTGATTTTTGAAAATGGGATCAATTACCTAAAAACCAGACTAATATATATCACTTGCACTCAATACGCATTTCTTTATAGAACATTTCATCTCCAGAATAAGAAATCGCAATTAATCTTAATACCAGATTTATTTGCATTTATTAGAATTTTATTAGAATTTCAGGAATTGAGGTGCAAGAGAACTCACCTTCTGATTATTTTCATTGAATTATCGACACTCATGAAGCCAAAAAACTAATATTTCAATAGGAGTAAAACAAAATCTGCCCTAGATCCGTACATAGAAAAAAGTGTATTTTCATAAATGAAAAAGCAAATCTTGGAATATAGATGAATCAGAAATCGAACTGGAATATAGTTAACTAATTGTTGAAAAACTTGTATTCACTAATTGGAAGATGTCCCAAATTGAGAGGAAATATCGTAAATCCCACAGTGTTAATGAATCGTGAAACCCACTGAAAAGTGCAACTTGAATTATTTCAATAGGAAATCAACTGAGAAAAAAGCTTTGAGAGTATTGTATTGACTCCCTTGTAGGTTTCAGACCTAAATAAAATAAACTCATTATCTTCACAATGAAAATTTTTAAAAAGTTCAAAATTACGAAACAAAATCATAAATGGAACTTTTAAATCAAATCTAACTTTTAAACCAAATTGGGAGTTTCATACATATACTTACGATATAATACACAAGAGAACAAATGCTTGGAGAGAACACAATGGAATACCTGCATCTATAATATTATCTAGCAATATATTAATTTTTCGAAAAATGAAAAAGTATTCTATTATAATTTTTCGATATTTGGGATAAAAACGTGTCAATTCTCTTTGCTCTCTCACTTCAATATTAAATTATCATAGTAGAGTAAATAGTGGGCTGAATGGGATAAGTCCTCTGTCACTGGTTATAATACCCTACAACTAGCTATTGCTAGGCTTTTAAATGTCTCTGAAGCAAATTGTCATGTTCTTCTTCAATATTTCTCATATTCCTCTGATCGTTATTCAGAAAATAGTTGGCAACACTGGAAGGAAAAAGTTTATCTCGCTGGTCGGTTGTATATCAATTTACAGAGTCATAAGCAGTATAATAACACCCTCTGATTTAAGAATAGTACTTTGTACAAGAAGAGTGAATGTGGCCAATATCCATTTGAGTGTACAGTTAATTTTTCCTTCGACCAGGTAAATATTTCAGAACTCTCTTTCAAGTATCATATTGATAATCAACCGTAGAAATAATAGAGTATTCTTTCGATATTTACGAGAAACTCAAAAGAAAGAAACTTCATTGAAATCAATACTGAACGATACTAAATAAATGAGTAATGTCAAATTAAAAAAATGTCAAAAATGTCGGCCTTGCTGAGACGACTCGAACTCACAACTATAAAGTGAATCATTTCAGAGAGGGCTAACGCTCTAACGAACTAGGCCACTTGAACTGTACACTTTCGGTTAATTATTGGTGTGAAGAGTATATATAAAAATTCGAATATGACCATTCAAACTTGACTCAATAAACTAGAAAATATTTCATTTAGTAGATATATTTATGCTTAAATGAAACAATTTGGATTTCGTGTTTGTAGGTGGACAGATCAGATTTGTGACTTTTCAACAAGGTTGTCCCTGGTAACCAAGTATTTTGTTCTCTGTGATCGGTGGAGTTCATATCACCCCTTATGTAAATGAAATAATAATAATAATCGACTTTATTCACCAATGAGATTCAAGTTTGTGCAAATAGAACAAAAAAAGGAAAGGTGAATTGGCGAAGTATCAGCTGAAACTGTTTTTCATCTTGACCATTGGAGTCAAATTATGTTGTTTAGAACTATACTGTAGCATATATGAAGGAGAAAAGATAATAATAATACATATAATAAGAGCGTCTTACAATTTTTTGTATTTCGAACAAATATTATAGAATGGATAATAGAAAGGCCTTTTCAACAGCAATATTTCAGTCCTGAGCATATCTAAGTGTCACTTTTAATCTCTTCTTGAGATTTTTCCTCGTGTTTACTTGGTTTCTGTCCACGAAGGTGACTAGTTTATCGCGAAGATGTGTTGGTTCGCCTGTCTGTAAAACCTTATGATTCAGTGTTAACAGATGAACTTTGCCCATATTTTCTGATTTCAGCCACCCAGAATATCTAATTTCGAACTAATGTGCTCATAATTTCGAATACCGTAATTGAATCGAATACCAGAATTTTGAATTTTTTGCAGTCGCGAAGCATCAGTCTGTAATATTGCTGAACCGTAAATGCTGTCACGATACGTCAATTTTGACAATATTAGAGATTCGCACAATTCAAGTTTTATTTTAAATGGCATGATGTCGCGATTGGGATACAACTGTCTCAGTATATTATACGAGCTCTGGCAGAGATAACTCAGATGTCTTGTGAATCTGAGGTCCTCATCGACCCATAACTCGAGATTCTTCGTTTTTTTTAACCAAGGCTAGGGGTGTTCCAGCAAATTTGATGTGGATATGAGGCGTTACAAGCGCATGCTTAGATTTCGAGCCGAAAAGTATGGCAATAGATTTGGATGGGTTGAGTTTGAGGTTGTGAGCAGCAGAAATATTATATAGGGACAAAAGATCATCTTCAATAGTGCTGATAGCTTCAAGAGTGAGTTCAGAGGGAAATTTCAAATATATTTGTGTGTCGTCAGCAAAGTGATGAACTGTGCATACCTTAACATGTTCGTGGAAGTCCGATATGTAAATAGAAAAGAGCAAGGGCCCAAGAAATCATATCCATTCAGTTGACTCGAATCGCCTAATTATCCTTTTGGTAAACTATAAAGAAATCAGAATTTTCACGGGTGGGAGTAGTAAAAATATTTTTTTTCATATGATAAATATTTTCCTAATTTACTTGGAGTACCTGATCATGGCCCGGGCGGACTTTCGAAGTTCGTGGGCCACTAAATACGCACCAAGGCCAATTTCGGAGAATTACGTCACACGAGCCATAAAAAATTCGAAGCCGTTTACTGCGTAGCGCTTTTCAGAATTGCCACTACGAAATATCCCCGGATAAATATTTATATAATTTAGAATAGTTGCATTCCATTTCAACAATGAGTCATTTGTTTTCCAATATCATATTTATATGCGTGGAGCAGCATGGTAATGAGATTTGGTATCCAATTACGAAGGTTTAGTGCGGAATCACTTCACGCTTGACCGAATCGCATTAACTCGACATGAACTTGACACTTATTACTGTCAATTGATTTGAAGGATCAAATTAAAAATACAAGGTAAACATGACAGTTTCAATGACGGACCACTTGGTGCAGGTGAACTATTCATGGATACACTACTTTGGCCACTTTCAATACGGCTATAATCAATAAAATATTGGTTGAAAATTACCATTGGGCTATATATGTCCCACTAAAAGTTTGTAGAATACTGTTAGCCTTTGAACACATCATAAACCATTCTGACAGTACCTTCAATCAATGTGCAAGCGCAAAACTCTACTTTTTTTCTCTATAACATCAGTTAACCTCATTATTTATTTTTATCTACACCCGTACTCTAATAATACACTTATATGCCCACAACCCGTTTTATAATGAAATCCATTACGATACAGATTTTCAACCAATAGAAACCCATTATTTTTCAATCAAGCATGATATGCAAGCTTTGCATTTTGACGTTTGGCAAGTCAAAATCAGTAGGTATTGAATTTTTGAAGAATTGCAATTATTCAATTTAGTCAATTTTCGATAATCGAATGAAAATGTCTTGTAGCAGTGATATAGAAGAATTACCAGCGACTCCTCCACAGATGTCTTGGACAATCGAAAGGATTATAATTTTTCATTTGACAAATGCAAGACATATGTTTTTATTTTCGATCATATCGAATGAGCTCTCATGGCCTAGTGGTCAATGGCAAGGACAGTGATCAGAAACGTCCAGGTTCAAATCCTGACCTCGGCAGATATTTTTTAATTTTTTTTTATTTTCATTTTTCATTGTTATATTTTCCGTGGTTACACCATTAATTATAATTTTGTAGAATTTTTCAAAGAAATACGATTGATTACCTACTATTATTGTGTTCAATATAAATACCTAATAATATAATATTTTTGGTTCTTCATTATTTATAGGGTGTAGATGAAATAGCGTTTGCAACTCTCATGTAATGGTCATTAATACACTCGCATAAACACCTTCGGCTCGTTTCGTATCCCGGTTTATGCTCATGTATTAATAACCATCATTATACGATCGTTGCATAATATACTACTACAATACGCCTGGGACATATACGTCTCTCTTTATAATACTAGAGTGATATATATCGCTTAAGCCATTTCTTGCCTAGATAACCATCCACTATTTCTTTGTCTGTGAAATTCTGCGTTAATTGATGATTCTTAGAAAAAATAATTTCGAGAACTGAAACCTCTTGGGACATATAACACCCTTCAGTGGCGAAAGGGTTAATACCTCTCCACATCTCTAAATGTCATTCAAATCTCATAGAGACCATTTCTGCAGAATTTGAAGTAGATTGGAGTACGTTGTCCATACAAATTTTGACCTCGTTTTTCAACCCTTTAGGGGTGGGATTTTGGAAAACCCTCTCTTATCGGATGCCTAAGTCAAGAACACACCCTCCAAGTTTCAGGTCTCTAAGATCAACCCCTAAAATAGCTTTCTAACCCTTTTCAAACCCGTTAGGCGATTAATTAAAACACGAAACACGCCTTCCATCATTTCTGTAAAAGAATTTCAATGCAAGATTTGAAGCCGATTGGACCAAGGCATCACGTTGTCCCATACAATTTTGGCACCTGTTTTTCACCCCCTTAGGGTGGAGTTTCCGAAAACACGGTAAAACGGAAAATCCTATCCTCTCAACCAATTTTCAGACATATCGGTTTAAACTTTTCCTAGAGATCAATTACCCTAACACCACACTGATATTTTTGCACTCGACGCGCGTTTCGCCACCATTAGCATCTTGAAGAGAAGAAAATTCATACTGATTAATATTCAGGAAAAGTTTCAACTTTTACACCAAAGGTTCCAGTCTCAACGTTCAAATCGGTTCAGCCGTTCTTGAGTTATAAATACTGTAACTAACACGTCTTTCTTCAGGATGTTGTATGAACATAATTATTTTGATCCCAAGTATTGAAAATAATCAAACTCCAATGAATACTGGAGGATTTATTTTGAAAACTATTCTTTCGAATTGCTTTCCATATCAAATCAGGAAATGACAGTTAATTAGTGGTATGTTGAACATTTGTTATTTACACATTTCCACTCAAACAACTACAAGATTCTCAATCCACCAATGTTTTCATTGAATTTATTTATTGTATATTTTTGTGTAGGCAGGCAAATATACCCCCTCAAAGATTGTAATCTCTGAATATTCGATGAAGGTAAATTAGTTTTTGATAATATGAACTGATACACAATGCAAACATACTCATACAATGAAATTTAATGATAGTTATTTCGTCAATATTTGTCCAGTTAGTCAAGATATTCAGGTACAATGGTTTTGTTCTAGTTCTCAGATGGTACTGTATCAGATGGTCGAAAATCAGTAAATCAAACATGAACAATTTATATGACATTATGTTCCGAAAAAACTATTGATAGGGTATACGTGAATATTCCTGGTGTTAACGAATCTATTGAACAAGTAATAACTTCTAGAATATTAGGTGTATCAAAATGAGCTTCCATAAGAGTAAATGGTTGATAAAAGATTTGACATTTGTTTCACTTTCCGGTACAAATGGCCCCAGTTTTCAGTTTTAAAATGGAACACCATTTTAACATTTCTGGATTTCTGAAACAATAATGGTTCAGAATGTGACATTCTGAAAAGTTTTTACACCTACTCCATTTTTCAGATGTAGAAATGTAATCTAAGGACCTCAGGCTCCAGGTAATGTCAGAAAATCACAATCGCCAAGATTTATCGCCTAGTGTGGGAGATAGAAATGAGGATTTTCTGACGATTCTAACGATACTCTTTGATTTGCAATTGGATTGAAAATGAAAACATAAATTACATATTACTAAAAAAAATATTCAATAATAATTCATTTACTTTTGTCACGGATGCCATGGATAGCTAGGATTCACAAGTTTTATAGTAATTCATATCAAGTCTTCTTTGGAAAACAGAACACTCACTGGACACTGACATAAGCTTTATGAACAAACAATAACATTTTCTTTGAATTCTTGTTGAATTCGTGTCGGAATAATGTACACTCAAAGTGAAAATGTCGGTATGTTGTTAATATTTGGATAATGTCATGGAAATTCAAGGCTGCTACTGAGTTGTATGCTCAGAGTCAGAGATAATATCCATTTGCCGTATGTTGAGTGTGTCTTCAACAAGGAAGAATGTACTAGAGTGAAATTTTTGGTAGATTCATATATTCCACTGTCAAATGGGTAATTCATGTGCATCTCTGAAATTATCAGTTCATTTTGTTAATAATAATATTTATTTTTCCTTAAGACACAGATAACATGTATTGAAATCGCCAAAGCCATGACACAAAATTCACAGTGTGAGCAACACCGTTGTTAAAAAAACAACAGCAAAATCAAAATAAAATAAAACACAGCACAGAAACAGTTATATATTACGAATTGTACAATTCTTGCAGATTATAAAAAATATTCTCAATCAAATAATTCTTTAGCAAGTTACTGAATCATTGAGGTTTGTTATATCTTTCAAACACCTTGGGAGCTTATTTAGAAAGTTAGACCTACCACTGATGGACAATTTAGTGTAGTTTTAAATTGACGAAACGGAACATGGAAATCACGTTTTTGTCTAGTGTTCACATTGTAAATACTTTCTTGTGAGGGAAATCTATTCTTGTTTTTAAAAAGATTGACAGTTCAAAAATATACATACAGGATAGGTTTAAAATTCTGGATTCTCGCAATATATCCCTACAAGAAAATGTACTGAGAACTCCTGCTACTATACGAATATTTTTTTCTGTACAATAAACACATCTAAAGGTAGTGTGGAGTTATATTTTCACATATGCAATATAGCAATCTTGACGCTACTTGCGTTGTTGTTCTGTCAAAATACTTCTGAAATTTCTGAACATATAAGGGGCCGTTCATAAAATACGTTCGCATACAAGGGGGGGGTCTGGCTGAGTGTGACAAGATGTGACAAGGGGGGACGGGGGGTATACGGCAACGTGACGTTCGCCGTTCATTATTTTTTGACATGAGTACTAGAAGCCAGCGTGACCACTTTTGGTAGGAATCTACTTCTTTAGTAGATTTCTGACGAAAATTGAAAAATTTTGGTATGAAAGATATCTTCAGTAGATTTTGGTGGAAATCTACATGTGCGACAACTTCTAACGAATTCCTGAACTCGTCAGATTTTTTAATCAAATCTATAGTGACTCCCTCTTTTCGAATGAATTTTCAATTGAGAATGCGAATTATTCTTGTTACACACTGTATTTCACTATACAAATGAAACAGAATAAAGCGATTTTTTTACTGTTTCGTTGTGTTAATGAGCATTGAATCTTCTGATTATGTAAAATATGTATATTATTTGTGGCCATCCATATTGAAATTGTTTATAAATATCTTGAAACCAAAGGCCAACCAACATATAATATTATTTATTATTTATATGTTCGTTATGAAAGATATTTATTAATTTACTTAAATTTTATTATTAACTAAATAGATATTTTTAATTTTCAGAATTTGTGTACTATCATTTAGAATCTATCATACTCAGCAGGGGGGGGTTAGTTTATGTGACGAAATATTTCTAGGAGGGGCCACAAAAAGTGTGACAAATCGTGACAATGGGGGGGGAGGGGGTCAAAAAAGCTGATTTTAGTGTGACGTATTTTATGAACGGCCCCTAACACAAATAATTTAGTTCCTTCTTCACGAGGATGCAGTGTTTTTTCCAAGTCAGACATGCATCCATGGTTATTCCCAGAACTGTCGTATCATCTGAACTGTTGGGTGTTTGATCATTTATTTGAATTTGTACTTTTTCGCGCTGTCTTTGACGATGATGAAATCTCACCAACTGAGTTTTTTCAGCATTGAGATAAAATGAATTGTTTCTGCACCAATTCACAACTGCCAAATTACTTTGACATTTCTCAAACTGAAGATGAACCACATCATTGGACACCACCAAGAATATGTTATCAGCGTACATCGTTATGAAAGAAACTGCGATGAAATTATCGATTTCTTTTATATAAAGAAGGAATAATATCGGACCTAGCACAGATCCTTGTGGTACACCCATCGTGATATCCAAGCGCTCAGAATCAGACGTAGTAGTGGTAGACTCGCTATGATATTTCAAGCAAACAGACTGTTTGTTGTCTATTCTTCAGAAACCATAAAGTCCAGTCATAGGCAACACCACGTATACCATACGAATAAAGCTCTGACATGAGTTGATATTGATTGGCATATTCGAGTGCGATCACAGAATATGCCCACAGGGCTGTTTTCAGAAGCATAGAAACTGTTTCGATAAATGTAATTATTGCAGTGTTTGTGGATTTTTTTGTAATTAGTTTCGTTTGATTCGTTAATTAGGTTTGTTAATTTGAAACTTGTGTTTTAAGAATTTGTTAATGTAATTGAAAATGAATTAGTACCGTTACATTCGTCAAATTCGAAAAGTGCTTCTCTGAAAATGGTTGTAATTCGAGAACTAATATTTTGACACGAAAATTCAATGTTGCCAACTTTTCTCATTCAAATCTGACAATACGTTTTCAGATAAGTTTACTTTTGATCGTTGCCACCTAGATACAATATTGAAAGTGGCCCTAAAATAGTGAAGTGTGTGAACATTTGTCGAAACGTCACAATCTGAACAAGAATTGAAAATGGGGGGAAAATGCCAACTCTCCTCTTTATATATCATTCACTTTTGCACCGAATCTCATTTTGACATACCTAATTGAGATCATTTGCCCTAACATCAAACTGATATTATTGGCACTCGACGCGCGTTTCGTTAAAGAGGTTTGCATCTTCAGGAGAAAAAAACTGATAATATCAGTTCTGTCAGGTCAGTGTGAAGTGTTTAAATCCTGCTTGAGGAAGCTATTGTATAGCGAAACACGTGTCGCGGTTTAGTAAACCCCTATAAGTGAATATTTCTCTCATATATAAAATGTCCCATAAGAGCAATGCAATTATCTAAAACTCACAGCGGTAATTGCAGTGTATCAAGTCACCATAACAGTACATTTGAAACCGTATCGCTAGACGTCAGTAAACAACACAAATAAATGTCAGATAGACTTCGAAAATAGAAAAACATTTCGCGTTTTGGTGAGTGCTCCATACAATCTATAAAGTATAAATAAACAAAAAATAACATTTCCTTGAGAATTTCTTTATTCGTGAAATATTCCAATGAATTACATTCGTGCATAAAAATGACCAGATAATTTTGCATTTGAGCAAGATATCTCATACAAATTGCATTCGGTTATTTTCATATTTTGTAAAAGAGCCCTCGTCCTTCGGACTCGGGCACTTTCGCCAAAATATGAAAATAAACTCTTGCAATTTTTAGATATCACGCTTTCTTGCAAAATTATCGGTAATTTTTATGCACTCGTGCAATTATAACCGAAAATTTCACAGGCTTATATATCATTTGTTTGAAAGAGAAATAAAAAAGTTTGGTCTATGAATCGTCAAACGTATATTTTTTTCATGACGAGAAGGCAGAGCAGTCATATATTTCTTACTCTATGCTTATAAAATGAAAATGTGAAAGCTGCCGTGTAATCAACTTTTCCCAAATCTGAGATTTTCGAAAATATGTATTCGCTTCAATAAACAATGATGATAAAACTTCTTGGTACTAGTACATTATCAGAAAAGATTAAAATGGATTCGAATTCCTCAAACAGTAAACTACTTTGTGAAGTCATTTAAGACAACAAATGACTAATTTGTGACTATAATAGTTACTGATTAGAGAGCAAGTTTATAGTGAGTTCTTACATCAAGGGGTCTGGAGATAATATCTGATTGTGAAAAAAAGTCCGCTGTGGGTATCCAACTGTCTTTCAGTAATTTTTTTGAAAGGTAAGAAGATTCATTTAACAATGCACAAAAAGTTTTGCCATATCTGTATATACCATGTGGAAGTTATTAGTCGATTTTGAAGATCATTTATGCTGTTTGAGTGCCGTTTCAATGTAATGATGAACAGCTTCAAGCAATGAACAATCGATGTAAAAAAACTGTTTTGATTTAAGCTCGCTCACATATCTTTTTTGTCTTTCCTGATATCAATGTGAAATGTTTTTCAGTGATCAAAACACCCTCCCTAAATGCATTTTTTTGTGGAAAAAAAGTAATTGGCATTACTTTATCATCAAAATATGACACTTATGTGTGGAATTAACCACTGAATTTATAAGTGTATAAATATACTGGGTGTTTCATTTGCAATTTTGAAACCAGAAATACTAGAAAAAACAGTTTTGAGCCGACGTGATACCATATGTACCACCCAGCAAAATTTCACTTTTTCACAAGAAAAGACATACAATTCATTGGGGTGAATCTGAATCGGTTTAAACCCAGGATAATATATTTTTTTCAAGCAAGAGTTGAGGCCCTACAAAGTATTTATTCGAGCCTCACCATGCTCAAGAAGAGTGAGATGTGACTGAAAATAATAAATCAATGCATGTCAGTTCCTCTAACATAAATGTGCAATATTATAAGAACCCAACAGTGTTTCTTGAGAACATGCTGAAACTTGAAGAAGTTGTTTTTGTATCTATTTGGGAAAAAAAATCTCCGCATGAAATATTATCTCCTGAAGAACTACAGGGTGTTGATAATTGAAAATATTCTGATAACTTTGGACTGACGCTATATACACATTTTTGTGAAACCATTCAAAAATGATTTAATAATATATTGTTCGAAGGTAGATAATTATTTTTTCCCCTAAATGGTGTAACGAGATAGATGAAATTTATATTTTTATTCATAAAGCGTATGTCAAACAAAAAATCTTGGGACTCAGAAAAGAATTGGGTCTTCGAAAATAACTTCTTCTTTGAGAAAAAGCAGTGAGGTATCACGTTTCCTTTTAAAACGATTCTGTGCAAAAAAATTAAATTATAAAGCTGAATTATTGTGCCTTCAATTACCTTTCGAAACAGACTGGAGCCATTTAGAATAAATAAATTGAGTGATCATCCATTGATGAACAATAACTAGATTATTTATCAATAATTTTTCCATACCACACTGAAATTCAATACGTTAACTTTAATTCAATAATAATAATAATATGGTAACAGGTGTATCAAAAAATCAATTATTATTATTTTTTGATCAATTAAATTGATAAAATTGAGAAATCAATATTTCAATCATTGCATATGTATGTTCGAAACTTATCAATCTAATAAAATAATTTCAGAAGGTTTCCTTCACTTCGTCACTAATGTTATCAACACTGACATATGCCTCAATCAACAATTCCGATTATGCAGTAACAAAGAGAGAGTGACATCGAGTTTTGTCTATTCATTTTGTGAGATATCAAAAAGGTATCACAAAGAATAATCATCATCAATGAGACCGCTTTTGATTATCAATTCGAATTATCTAAGTCTGGAAAGCTGATTATTTTAACATTTTCGTGGTTTTTCGAACTCTGCAGCTTTGGTAATGAACATTTGCAATATTACCCATATTTATAGCAAATTCCATGTCCTAGACCTTTTTTCCATGTCTTTCCTCTGCAATACCGGAGTTTCGTGAGTACATTGAAAAAATCACCGCATAATGAAAAAGGAGAGTGTTGGCATTTGTTTCCCTTTCCGGTTTCAGCAGAAATGGCCCCAGTTCTCAATTTTCAAACGGAACACCCCGTATATATTTTGAAATTTTTGGATTCCTGAAAGAATTATGGTTCACAATGTAACATTCTGAGAAGTTTTAAGCCTACTTAAATTTTTTAGAGTCACTTTCAATATTACATCTAGGTGTCCGTATCTAAGGACCTCAAGCAATGTCAGAAAATTACAATCTCCAAGATTTATCGACTAGCATGGGAGATAGAAATGAGGATTTTCTGGCGATTCTAACGATACTTATTGATTTGCAATTGGATACGAACAACTAATATTTGTAGCGAATTTTATGTCCTACAACTTTTTTTCATGGCTTTTCACTGTAATACTGAAGTTTCGTAAGTGAAATGGAAAAATCACCGATATTATCGAGAGATTTAAACAAAAATCAACTAAGACGACGGTTGGCACATTTTAAGCTAATTTGACTAGTCTAAATCGATATTTCTCAAGAACCCAATCGTAAACACCACTTCTAGGGGGCACGAATGATGAATGTGAAACGGAAATGAATAATATTTCTCCACTTTACCGCATTTCAAAACTTTAACTTTATGGCTCATTCAAAACTGGCGCTAACACAAACAATTTTCTCGTAGACGAAGCTTTTGTCACGTTTTGTTTTGCGAATGCTCCTATTCCCAGTCACGCACTCATGGCAAAGTTAAAAATAAAAGTGCGGTTGCACTCAAGCCGTAAAGGGCAAAAATCGGATTGATTGAATATTAAAGAGAGTTATGGACGGCGAACTGTAACAGGTTTTTCCATAAATGCATTTAACGTCTGTCTGCAGATGTCAGTGGCGCATCTGGACTAGATTTTCTTAGTGTCAGAATGGATCTGTCCCAAGCAGCACGAAATGCTTTCCACAATTGATACAGTTACCCTTTTCCGCTTTCTTTCTCAGTCCTCTACCATGGAAATAAGAGCTGCCAACAATTCTGTATCGAGAAAAAGCTAGGCACAGCAAATAGGCATAATTTATACAATCCAGGTAGAAGACTTTCTTTGCTCCTAACAGCAAACTATCAGTTTAGTGTTAGGGTAATTGATCTCTAGAGAAAGTATAATAATAATAATAATAATAATAATAATAATAAATGCGTTTATTGATAGCGAAGGGTACCTAAATTCTATTTACATTTCTATCTACTCTTGTTAGTTATTTTTTTTTTATTTTTTTTTCAACTAAATCTAGCTTTGCTTATGAAAAGGCCGAGTTCAGAATTCCTGTGAAGCCAGGATTCTGCTCTTCCACTCAACCTCAATCAATCAAGTATCAACGTTTACACTGAAGGTTCCGAACTCATCATTTCTTAGGTCTAAATATGCTCCATACGAAAAAAAAATGACAAGGAAATTGAAGTTGAGTTACCACAGTAAATAAAAGCACCAGCCACGTCAGAAGAGAGGGGTAATCAAAACATCAGGGGAGAGGGGCCGTCGCGTTTGTGAACCACAGAACCTCCTCGAGGAACTTGACCACCTGAAACAAGCATTGAAAGGGAACTGGTATAGCCAAGCCGAATTCGAACGGGCAATACGGCCCAAGAGAGATGACTCTGAAAAAACTGGAGATACGCCTGCTATTGGTGAAGCCTTCATACCATACATAAGAGGTGTGACAGATCAGATAGGACGAACGCTGAAGAAGCATGTTATAGAACAGACAGACAAGTCGGCAATAGCAGAACACACACTTGGAGAATGCAATCACGTTATTGCATTTGACGAAACTCAAGTGCTCGACAGGACTCAGAGAAAGCTACTATCCCAGATTATACAGAGGCAACAGGGATTCAGAATTATAAAGACAATTTCAACCGAGAAGAAGTCGTGAACATTAATAAAGTTTGATTATTCGCACTGAAGAACGCACGACTCAAACTAGCCAATAGAAACCAATAGCCACGCTTATTTCTGACACAGAGTGGTAATTGATTTCTGAAAAAGTATCAACTTTTACACTTGAGGTTCCAACCTCATCGTTTTTTAAGACTAGATAGGTTTTATACCGAAAACAAAATGCGAAGGAAAATAAACTTGAGTAACCACTGTAAATAAAATGTATTGCTATACAGATAGCTGATCACAAGCAGCACAAATTGCTTCTCAATAGTTTTTAGTATAGTAGAAGTAGTATCCAGTATCGATAAATGAACGATGCACACAAAAAGATGCAATTTATATGGCCTAGATAATTGCTACAATTGCTGATGTTAGCTGGAAATTGTACTTTGCACTCACTCATCGGGAAAAGAACCCCCGAATATCACGCCTTTCGAAAATCATAAGCCTGAAATGATTTTTCACCAACAAAATATAAGAAATATTTCAATGAACCTGAATCCCAGCAATTGATCTTGAAGTGTGTGCCGAATTGACACCGGTACTCAGCGAATTGTTCAACCTTTCATATAACTTAGAGGTTTTTCCTAAGTTCTGGAGACAGCCATTTCCAAAAAAGGGAAGAAAACTTTATCATGTAATTATAGACCAATTGCATTGCTTTCTATCATTTCTGAAGTCATGCAGAAAACAATAAATACGAAGGCAATCATTTTCTTTGTTTTTCTGTCGCATTTGCTGCATTCCATACGACCGTTCGCTGTTTCCACTTGACTTGACCGGTTTCTCTCGTCGTATTTCTTCCTAGGATTCGTCTCCCAACGTTTACTATTATGACTCAGTTCATAAACATCTGCATATTCCTTCTTGATTCGTAGATTCATCGTATCGTTCAAACCGAATCCATTCAAAACTGAATCTGTCTGCATTGCTAATTGTAACACTTTTTCCGCTGTTAATGTGTCTTCATTCTGCTGCAGTAGTTTATCCAAAACTGGTCCGTTTTCTAAGCCAGTAACGAATTTATCTCTCAGTACAGTTTTGAGGAACTGTCCGAATTGACAGTTTACCGCCAGCCCTTTCAATCGAACCAAATACTCTGAATATGACTCAACTTGTGAGTTTCTTCCGCGAGGCCATTCAACAATACGGCCCTTTTTACCTCATCGCTGGTTATCGTATTCGCGATGAAAAACTATTCTAATCTTTTCATATGAACATGCCAGTTGTTCACATTCCCATCAAAAACGTGCTGTACTCCAATGAGCGAACTCGAGCATTCTGCCATTTTATTATGATTCGTTTGCAATCCTCGTCGCCATATTGTATTCGTAGATATCAGGAATGATCTTATTACTTTTTGAATATTAATTTTCCATAACTTTACATTTCCATTGACATATATCCTGTTTGTTTATTATTGTCTCTACATACTATGGAAACAGATTCCAAAGCAAACCATATTAACTCAAACACTACAGGAGAAATCAGGAATTATTAATGATTGACATTACGGATTTCGCCATAAAAAATGGCGTATGTTACATATATTTGGAAGCATTTCATCGAAAAATTCGAAGAAATGGTAGCTGTTGCACTCGACATTTCAAAAGCGTTCGATTCAGTTCGGAATCCCTTCTGAACTGTCGACTTATGGTTTACCTGTGAGTGCTTTGTTGAAAAGTTTCTTGTCTAATATATCTCTATATGTGGTTGTTGATGAGGTATCGCCTGATATTCCCCCAATAAATGCAGGTGTTCCACAGGGTTCACTTCTGGCGCCCACTTCGTTTCTATATTATCATATCAATGATTTGCTGGAGAAATCATCCCGTTCACTGCATAGTTCCGCGGACAACAGTACTCTTCATACTTGTTCCTCTTCCAAAGTCCTCATATCAGCACGAAAAAAAAAACAGTAGTCAGTAGTATTAGCGATGACTTGGCGAAAACAATAGAATGGGGTAACATCATCTTGGTGGAATTCAATGCTGGGAAAACCTAGGCATATAATTCTTCAAAGAAAACTGATTTATCTTTATCTGATATTCAGATGTCAGGAGTAACTATTTCCCCAAAGTTAAGTTATATCGATGCTGGAAATAATAATCAGTAATAATCTCTCATGGAAAAACCATGTGAGATCGATCGATAAGGGTGCTTTCCAAAAATTCTTCACTTCTCGCCAATTTTTGATGATATACAAGGTACAGATGTCTTAGAATATAGTTCTCATCTGTGAGGCTTGGCACCAAAACATCCATTCAACTCCTCGATTCTATTCAGAGAAAGGCAATCCGTCTTGTTGGTGATTCTTCGCTCACAGACTCGCTCACTTCGTTGGAGAATCGTAGAATGGTTGGTGACTTGTCTCTCTCTATTGATATTTGCACGGTCTCTTCTGAATTGGCGTCAGTCGTTCCACTCTTGGCGGTACCAACACGGATGACCCGACGAATGCAGAATTCCCACCCCTCGTTTTGAGCTTGGAGACCTGTCAGACCTCTTATGCTCAATGATCTTTTTTCAATAGAACAGCATAACTGTGGAACTCCTTGCCTAGAGAGGATTTTCCTGTTAATTCGTATCACCTGTCCCTTGATTCACCCGGTGTTCTTTGAGCATTACATGGTTTCCCTTTCGTGTGAATCGGTATCCTATCTATCTCTGATGATAGGTGTGAATCGTTCGTATCATATCAACAGAGAATGTTTGCTGAGTATTTGATGTGTTTCTTCGTTTACAGAAAGAAGTTTCGTATTCTTGGAAGAAGCCAAAAATGAAATGTTGTACCGCATTCCATTTCCATTTCAATTTTATTAGTTCACAGATACCACGTGACCAATATTCAGCAGCTGGTACTGAAACTGAAAGCAAAGGAACCTGAGAAATTCACGTTGACTAATGTATTTTTGTATATCTAGATATGAATTGAAACTTGGACTCGGCTGATGAATCTATTAGGAAAAAAAACATTTATAGGAACATTTCGCTGAATTTCACTGCTAGGAATACTTACTAGGTGTGTTTTTCATCAACAGGTTCTTCATGTTATAAACATTTTGGTACAGTGGAAAAAACTCTTCACCTAATATATTCTGTATACAGAATTGTTTCACTAGGAGATCAATGTGAACTATATACCCGCAGCAATTCGCGAGGGCACGTAATAAATAGCCTTATCCTCGATACTGAATTATTTCTACTCCTTCCATGGTTGTTCGGTAATTTCTGTTGGTGTAGCACAAATGTCTTGGTTATCCCTTATTTTCAACGATCAACGAGACCCTGGATGACGGCAAGTAGGTAAAACAATTGCTTGCTTCATGGATATAATTAGATACAGTAGGTACCAATCCACAAACTGTTGAACAATAAATTTTCTAAAATTATCATTTTTAATTCATTTCTATCAAGAATTTGAAAGAAAAATTCGCTGAATTTGGTTTTTGGTCAATTGAATGTGCTCATGAGATCAAATTTAGCAGGTCAAATGTTACATATCCTAATCGGGAGCGGCCGCCATTAATTTAGAATACACGTGTATTCTGAACGGGCCATTACCTAACAGCTGTCAAATTCGTGATGCATTGTTCAAAATAGTTCATCTACCATATCGCATATGAAACATTTCCCAGTACGAAATATGAATAGTGAATATTACAAGTTAGTCCTCATGATGAATTTTCGGCCCACACGTATGAACGTTCCTATATATTAGCTGGTGACGCCAACTATTAACTTGCATTATTCCTGTAATTGCTCAAGCCCACTTAGTCTCTACCTGAAGTGTTCTTATGAAATGTTGAGGTGTTACATAAGATTGTAAACGATTTCGATCATAGAGTCTGAGAACTGTTAACTTGTTTCTCAAATTATGTCCCGTAGGCTATTCCACCATTTTTAACGGAGATGAAAACAATATATTGTGTTATTAGAAGTGATACTTTGTGAGGCGAGCATGAAGATTGACGGGCAACCTGTAGAAAAGAAAGCCCAGTATGAGAGCCACATATACCCCTTTTCTCCGAATAACGCTATTCTTTCTTCAGACGTAGAAAATGCAAAACTTTGGAATATTTTATGAAACTTGAAGACTGTCACTCTGAATGTCTTGGGGCTCACTTACAATACACGTGAAATGTAAATTAATGGCGGCCGCAAGTTGGAGTAGAAAAATGTAATAACAAGAAACTCCTGCTCCAAATGCGTCGTAAAGCGTAAATAAAAGTTAAAAGTTAAGGATAACTCTGGCGTCAGTTTTTTGACAGATTAAAATGTTTCGATAGATTGAGATATGAGGTTTTCGTGAGTTAAATGTGTGTTGGCTACATTAGTGTGAAGTAAGGAGCATTTCAATACAGGCGGGAACAAGTAATTCAAACCTTCTCTCTTTTGTGTTGATATTGCAGAAGTAACATGAGAAATTGTAGCCAAAACTTTCTGTTGGTGGATATGGACCCTTCCTTTTTGAATAGGAATAAACTTCTTGTGGGTGTAAAGTGCGGTCATAAAAAACTCACAACCCCCCAACTATTGAACGGTACAAAATAGCAAGTTGAAACGAAGTTTAAGTTAAATGGGCTCGTTTTTTGTAATTCACTGTGAAAAATCTTTCGAAAATCGGACAAGTCGATTCTGATTTATCAGATGTTAAATTTATCTATTTGAACAAAGGTTTTTCTGGGACTTCAGAAGGAGAAATCGAACCAGTTTTAATCGGATAACGTCGAAGCTGGGCTCATTTATCATCAAAGCTAAATAAAGGTTAAAGAGAATTTTGAATACAATTCCCATTGAAATTATGATTTTTCATGTGGTTGGAGGTTATTTAAAACAAAATGGACCTGGTAATAACTCAAGAACATATGGCCTCTTTCTCAAAAATGAAGGAGAGTTGAATAGGAAATTGGGGGGCCTATCAAACGAGGTCTAACAAAACCCCCTTTCCATTTGAAAAAACTTGGTAGCGCCCTTTCGGCAGCGAGTAACGTCAGTCACAGTATTGAATCTTCTACTAGAAATTACTAACATTGATTCATATTCACGTACACTATGTCCAACTTTGATATCTTGTTTAGTTCAAAGGCTAAGAGCGGTTGGACTTTCTACGCCACACTGTATGCAGCGACTTCTGAAGGCTTGATAAGAATAGCGATAATAGAATATTTACGGGCCTTTATATATTTGATAAGATGTGCGTGCAAATAGAGTGATTCTTTTGATGTTTTAGTTATATTGTCGAAACTATGTATTTTTTCCATATTGATTTGGGGCCGCAAAAGCCAAACGAAGTTCTTCGAATATATCTCCTCTGCAAAGAAATAATAATTTTTATACAATTTTCATTCGTGTGATCCAATGGCTATTGGACGACGATCCCAGAAAAAAACCCAGTTTCTATCATAAAATACTGCATGGAACACAAATATTTCCAATACTACAACGAAAAACATAAAGGAACGACTATGGGACACCCCTTGCCTCCTTTTATAGCGAACCTGTTTATGGGTAGATGTCAATGAGAAGCACGATAAAAACTCAGTCATTTTCCCATGATCTAGATCAGATAGGTTGCTGACGTACTGACTATTGTGAATACTTTCGATATTCGATGAAAATGTAACTTTAAACCGAACAGAAACATATCTCCATTTTATTAAGTTTTTCGAGCTGTAAAAAATAACTATTCCGCTCCAGGTGTTGCTTCCTTTTTGTGAATAAGAGACTGTCAATGATATACACACATCAACAGTTCTTGCAAATTTTTGATGATACTTCTTCAATAATTGAAGTTCTCCATTCATTTTACATCATTTTTCAGTAGAGAAATCTAAAAAATAGTGTCTCAGAGCTTGAAAAGGAGATGGGTTTTTGCGTTAGGTACTAGCTGAAAATGCTTTTAAATTCTCTATTTAACTCTTATTAACTTTTGTGAAACAATCTATTTGTTGATAGTTATTACTTGGTGTCCAACATTTTTCAAACAGAATCAAGCCGATTTTCAAGAGATCATTGAAAAACTTGTTATCCCATTCTGAAAATTAACGATGAGAGAATTTTTACGACCGCAATGTGAAATGTTTGTATGAAATTTGGGGATTTTGAAAGCTAACAGTTTACTGAAAATTCCCGGACGATTATAGCAAACTTCGAAGTGAAATCATAAATGACACATCGTTGTATTGGGAATTGTATTCTTGATTCAACTCTGCAAGGATATCATCTTATGCCTACTGAAAACAATCTCAAGATTATTTCATAATTTCAAAACACTATATATGCAGGGTGACTCAAGTGAGGGGACGATCCCTGGAGGTTAGACAGATACATATTTTTTTGTGATTTTTCATAACAAGATTATGCAGGTCACTTCTAGGCATGATTTGAAATAGTTCATGTAGTATATTTCAGAGGAAAATTACATATCAAAGGAATGCATTTTGAGGGACACCCCAGTTTTCAAAAAGATGTTTTTTGGGACTTTCACAGAAGTTTATTCGTCCCTAAATGCAGTTGATTGGGTCTCTGTAAACCCTTATTTTACACAGATTGTATCAGAAACCCTCCCTCAATATGATCTTGTATTTAACTTCAACTATTTTTGTTTGGATGTGGTTGAGACTTTTTTAGACTTTTAATGAATATTTACTCGTTGAAAATATACAACTTTATTTTTAACATGTATGATATTGACAGAATTACAAAAATATATATAAACAACAACAACTATTTTCATTACAGCAACAACTTGATTGAGTCTAGTGAAGTGGTATCTTGAATACAGGGTACTTCCAACACTCCCCCGCACGAGCATAGACTCAATTTTTTTTTTTTTTTAACTTCATGTCTCAAATTCGATCAAGCCCAGATCACTCCTAAATTTGACGAACTTTGGTCCTGATAAAGGCTTTGTGAAAATGTCGGCAACCATTTCATCAGTTGGTAGATATTCTATTTTCACACTCCCATTGGTAACTGCTTCTCTAATGAAATGTTCTCTGATATTAATATGTTTTGATTTCGAGCTGATGATTGGATTTTCTGACATGTTTTTGGCTGATTGATTGTCATTCAAAATCGGAACAGTTTTTATATTCAAACCGCTATCATTGGCTAGTTGTTTCAAATGGATTGCCTCTTTCGCTGCATGTGTTAGAGACATATATTCAGCTTCACATGAAGAAAGTGCAATTGATTTTTGCTTCTTCGATTCCCAGCTAATTGCTGCTCCTCCATATTTGAAGCAGTATCCTGAATATGAATGGTAAGTAGTTTTATCATTAGCCCAATCTGCGTCAGCCATTCCAATGAGTGTCTTGCCAGTTCGGTAAAATTTCAATGCTAAATTCTTGGTTCCTTTTAGATATCTCAATACGCGTTTTGCTACCACCCAGTGTTCTTGGCCGTAACAGGAATTGAATTGGCTCAGATAACTCACTGCATATGAAATATCTGGTCTAGTAGCAAGAGCGAGATACATAAGCGATCCAATTAAATTCTGATAAGGATATTCTGTTGCTCTGCTTTCTTCTCTCTTTTTCAGGTTACTTCCTACTTCCATGGGATAAACAACAGATCTGCACTAATCCATATTGAATTTTTTCAGGACGTCTTCGGTGTATTTTGTTTGAGATGCATAAATAACTCCATCTTTCTGTTCAAATTTAATTCCAAGACAGTAATTCAATTCTCCCAAGTCTCTTGTTTCGAATGTATTTTGGATTTTTCTTTTGAACGAGTCGAGGTCATTTTGATTTGAACAGGCAATAATAAAGTCGTCAACATAAACTCCGATCAAGATTTTTGCTTTATTTAAATGCATAGTGTAGATGCAAGGATCAGCATATGAGGGTTTGAATCCCCATTCTCCTAATTTCTCATCCAGTTTGCTGAACCATTGTCGACTTGCCTGTTTGAGACCATAAATTGATTTCTGTAGCTTACAAATTTGTTCTGTTTTAGATTTTCTTATATCTTCCAACATTGTTTTTGCTTTCAGGAATATAGTATTGTCTTCATTTTTGCTTTCATCTAAAATAATTTCTAGAAGGAATTTCTCAAGATTTTCGGGTTTTTCTATGTAAATTTCTTCTTCTATTTCACCATTGAGGAATGCAGTAGTAACATCCATTTGATTTAGGATTAAATTTTCTTCAACTGCCATTCCGATAATAAATCTGATGGAACTGAGTTTGGCTACAGGAGAATATGTGTCAAAGTAATCCAAGCCAGGTCGTTGAGCAAATCCTCTCGCAACTAGTCTCGCCTTTCTCCTTTCTAATTCACCATTCGATTTATATTTCTCTGATAAAACCATCCTCGTATCTATAACATGTTTTCCTTCGTTTTTGTCCACTATTTTCCAAGTTTCATTTTTTAAATGTGCTTTTATTTCATTCTTTACTGCATCATTCCATTTCTTGGTACATACTTTTTGCATTTCCTCGTCTACAGATGATAGAAATGTGTAATCATCATTCAGGTAATAATCATTCGTCCATGAGGGAGGTCGTTTTGATCTCAAGGGGCGATCTGAAAATTGTTCGTTGAATGCTTCATTGTGAAGTGATGGTATTTCTTCTATTCTTTCTTCTTTAGATGCTTCTATTTCTTCGGGAAAAAATTCGATTTCATTAGAATCATGTTCATCCAGTTCTATTATTTCTGCATCCATTCTGTCTTCATCTCTATCTGGAGTAATGTGAGACTCAGGTTGAGGGTTTCTCAGAGTTTCCTCAATTTGTAGTTTTCTGTCGAATTCATTTTCGACATACTCATTTTCATTTCCATTTTGTAAGTCATGTTCAAATCTGTAGTCAACATTGCTCGTCTCACTCATGTACATTTTATTTAGTACACGTACATCTCTTACGATATATACTTTGTTCATTGAAGGTATCCAAACACGATATGCTTTTGAAGTACTTGCATAACCAAGGAAGATTCCAACCATCGTTTTAGGTGCAAATTTCGATTCTCTCTTAGGTCTTTTGTTCAAAACATAGGTTTTGGAACCAAATATATGAAGATGTCTCACAGAGGGTATTCTTCCTGACCATTTTTTCAAAGGAATTTCGCCATCAATTGAAGATGAAGGAAGTCGATTACATAGATAGTTTGAAGTGTTTATTGCTTCGGCCCAAAATTTTAGTGGTAGGTTAGCTTCGATGAGAAGACATCTGGCTTTTTCGACTAAGGTACGATTTTTGCGCTCAGCAAGACCATTTTGTTGAGGCGTGTACTTGACTGATAGTCTTCTTTGAATTCCATTTTCTTTCAGGTATTCATCAAAATTCCGATTATAGTATTCAGAAACTTCATTGTCAGATTGTAGATATTTTATTTTCTTCCCTGTAGATTTTTCCACTTCGTTTTTAAATTCTTTGAATTTTTCAAAAACTTCATTTTTCTGTGTGAGGAAATAAACTTGACAATATCTTGAAAAATCGTCTATAAATGTAACGAAATATCTTGCACCTCCATTCGACTCAGTTTGTACAGGACCAAATACATCACTATGTATAATATTTAGTATTTCTGTTGATCTTTCATGGTCTCGTTTTGGAAATGGAAGTCTGGTCATTTTTCCTTGGATACATACTTCACATTCAGGTATATTACTGTTGATGTTGAAGTCTAGTCCTTGTAATAAATCATGTTGTCTTGCAAATCCTGATAATTTACATGACCAAGTTTCCTGTGCCATTCTTCAATCGGAGAGATGTGAACAATATTTGATTTCTCAGTTTCTTCTTCAAACTGTATTGGATTTACGTAGTATAAACCATCACGTCTTTTTGCTTTCAGAACAACTTTTCTATTTTTATCTGCTACTGTTGCTTCGTTTTTCTTGAATAGAACGGTGAATCCATTATCAGTTATTTTGGCAACTGATAACAAGTTTGTGGTAACTGATGGAACATACAGAGTATTGGTTAAATTTATCTGATTATCTTTGTCAATTTCCAGTTTAACTTTTCCTGATCCATTTATGGGTGTTGCTTGACTTTTGGCTGCTAACTTCAATGAATAACTTTCACTTTCTTTCATTTCTATAAATACTTTCTCATCAGAACAAACATGAGAAGTACTTCCAGAATCTAAACACCATGAATGAATTGCTCCATGATGTATTTCATTCGTCCAAGTTAATGATTGCTCAACTTTGAATGTAGATTCATTTTTCTTCTTATAATTTGTCATTTTTGCTCTACAATCTCGCATCATATGTCCAGGTTTATTGCATCTGTGGCATCGAAACTCAAATCTTGAATTGTTTCCTATACTATCTTTGGGTTTGTTACTTCGGTTGTCATTTTGTGGTCGACGGAAACGATGCTTTGAATACAATGCTCCTTCAGGATCTATTCTTGTATGAGAATTTGACATACTTCTAGCTTGATTCTCTTCGATAATTTTTACCCTGAGGTCCTCAGGTTTGGGTAGAGTATCACGAGTTTCAGTTGCTACTCTGAATGTTTCAAAACTCTGTGGAAGACTATATAACATCATAACTGATAGAAGATCATTATTGATTTCGATTCCAAGCTCATTTAATTTGTCGATTGTATCCATATAAATATTTAGATGATCTCGAACATCCCCATTTTCCTTCAATTTAGTGAGCACTAACTTTTTGAGAAGGGAAGCTTTACGGGTAGGGCAGGAACTACTATAAATCCTTTCAAGTGTATCCCAGATATCTTTCGAAGAATCACAATTTTTTACTTGATTGAGTTCACTGGGAGAAATGATCAGTATCAAATCTGATTTGGCATTCATATCTTGAGTTTCCCATTGAGTTTGGAGAGATTCATCTGTGGTAGGCTTTTTCTTGGTACCATTTACGTAGTCCCAGGTTCCATTCTTTATCAGAATTGCTTTGGCTTGGACTTTCCATGTATCATAGTTATCTCTTTTTAGAGGTTCGATTCTATAATTTGTAGAATTTGTAGTCATTTTCTTCAATACTGATGACTAACTGGTAAGGACCTATCGATATACAATAAGGACTTCGCAGCAAGAATCCAGATGAAATGCGTTATTATTCCATTGAGACTTCTGGGCCCATAACCTTTTAGACTTTTAATGAATATTAACTCGTTGAAAATATACAACTTTATTTTTAACATGTATGACATTGACAGAATTACAAAAATATATATAAACAACAACAACTATTTTCATTACAGCAACAACTTGATTGAGTCTAGTGAAGTGGTTTCTTGAATACAGGGTACTTCCAACAGACTTTCATTGTCTTTATTATTTACTCTATTGAAACATGTGAAAACTTATTGTTATTCTAGGGTGGGGGGGAGAAAGGGATATAAGCCCAAAACGCCGCGTTTACAGGAAAGCTAAAGAATGAGAATATAAATTCGTTTTCATAATCAAATAAGTGTCAACGAGTGGAACATTGAATGAGTTTATAAGAAAATACGTTAACAGTCAGTTATAGTATTTATGTATGTAAACATAACTAGTACCTAAAGTTGAATAGAATTGATTTTCTCATTTGACAATGAATTCTGAGGATGAAAGTTGGGATTTAAATCTTACTTAGATGAAGCTTTTTCAATGTGGCCACGCGAAAGTAAAAAACTTTCTTCGTCAGTTGGCGTATTCAACTCATTTTGACCCCAGATGGACTCATACTCTTTTGCCCCCCCTGGATATGTAATGGAATATGAATATAAAAGTGAGGTGGTCCATTTATAATAACTTTGATATAAGTACCACATTGTTCTGACACATCCTGTATGATTGAAAATAATTTAATATCGTTATTTCAAGTGACCCGCATCATCTTATTAAACAAAAATCATCAGAAATATGTATCGTCTAGCCTCTCGAGACCGTCTCGTTACTCGTGACTCAACCTGTATATTTTGAAAATTTTCTGTACTACTTTCGTACTTTGCAGGGAGCACACAAAATTAGAGGTCGCCTCCTCGAGTTGTCTTTTTGCATAGCCACTTAGATTCTGAGAACGATTCACCTCTCCTTAAATGATAAGATTAGGTATTTGAAATTCATCGTTTAAATGTCGATATCACATTAATAATCGTCTCAGTTTTGAGTGAATGAGCCAATTGTATGAATGTGATCAGTGGAAAATAACAAAAAATAACTCAAATCCAGAAAATTTTCAAAATGTATTTATCACCGTATTGCGAATGCGTTTTAGTATTCTGTTAAGGAGGTGAGTTGCTGATTTTTTTTGTTTTGAATGTACGGATGGGATTTCACTTGAACAATATCAAGATTTTCATTTTTGAATGAATTCTGGACAAACACATTCTTTTCTGGAGAACAGAGTGTTTTTTTATTATTTTGTTACCCATTTTGTTATAATCGAATATCCTCTGAAGTACTGAATATTTTTCATAAATTCAGATTAATAGAAATTTTATGACAGAGATGTCCTTGATTTTGAATCAAAAGTTCATTTTTCAGTAAAATAAGCTTGATTAATCTTTGCGAAAGAACCTCCCTAGTAGCTCCAGTTTTTTTTTAAATTTTATATTTTCCCTTGTCGAACACTTATAACTCTTGTGGGTGTGCCTAAAAGGGCAGGAGACGGCTAATATTCATGACTGCCGTAATATTCTTGACTTCTTGAAAACATTTTCGACCTTTCATCATATATTTTCTGGAGTTAATCGTAGGTAAATTTTCTTCAGTCTCCTTTGGAGTATATCTATCCTTCTCGGAGAAGAAGGTAAACTATTTCAAGGTTAAAATATCAGGAGTGATCTTTCGAATCAAATAAATACCATACTTACCTACAAAGCAATTGTTCTGAAAAATTATAAAAAATCACCATTATATCAAAGGTTGTATGATAATTAACCTTTCGCTAGATAACGTCTATCAATTTTCTATACAATTCCTTTGTGATTTTTCTCGTTCGTCCATATGGATTGAAAATGGGAATGACTAACAATTTCGATGAGTTTTTGCTTCCCCAAATATATATGCTGCATGCTTACCTTCCCATAAATAGTCGCTATTTTTAAAAAAATGATTGTTCAAGTAAGTAATTTGCAGAAAGATGATACGTGTTTCTACCATTGGAATTTTTTTGTTTCAATACTTGTTAGCAAGCTAACCCAGACCAATAATTAAATAAAACTGGGCGCTAGTAGGAGCCAGTCTTGAATTCAATTTCAGTCGTTAAAACGCATTGTAGGTTCTTATCGATATTTCTTGAAGAAAAAATGCGTATCTGATATCAAAATACGTTCTTCTTTCCTTCGTTAATTCTTTGCTTTTCTGTAACAAAATGACCTAGGGCCGTTTTTCAATCCAGTGTAGAGAAATTTTTCTGTCAATTAAATTCTCAACAGTCAAGCTATCCAATTGGTTGTTGAGGACTACTATGGCAGCAAATTTTTTAACAGCATGTGGAAAATAGGAGTCCGTAGTCGCATCCCCTTTTTTTTACCCTACACAAACATTTTCATTCAAAAACCTAGAGCATATGGTGGCTTTTTGAGACATTACTCGTTAGAGATGGAAATCAAAGTGAATTCTGGAAATGGTTCCAATTAAAAATAAGTATATAATTTTCTGTGAGGTAATCTCTGAAGTGAACATTTTATTCTTAAATTTGAAGTATATTATACTTTCCATAATTAAATGTATTATTAATATTACTCGAAGTAAAAATATAGTGCATAATTTCTTTCTCTAATTGCATAGTTAAGTTTGCATGGTGCATAAATGAAATAGTTGATGCTTTCTCAGAATGTCTCTAGTAAAACACTAGAAAATCATTCCGACAGTTCTTTAATAAAAAATTATTTATTATTATTATTAAAAAAGTGTCGTTATCGTGTTTGAAAGCCATTATTTTGTGGTATTCTTGTAGTTCAGGAAATGAAGCATTTTGGCTCGCACAGAAGGTAGGGAATAGCTCAAGGATCATTTTCTAAATCATGCCGCTGTACGCTAGGGCCTTGGGGGTGGATGCCACCCCATCACGGGGATTGAAATTTTTTGCTACATTTTGACTGTAAGAATCGACGGAAAAGGTAACTCAAAGAAAAAAATGTTCCAAACGTTTTTTTCGTAAAAGTAATATTTTTTGAGTTATTCGGAGTTGAAAGTAACAGTTTTTCGACGAAAAAATCGACTTTGTAGAATGGTTTTTTGCTAATAACTCTAAAACTATGCATTTTATCAAAAAAGTGCGGAAAGGCGAATTGTAGCTTTTGAAAAAACAAAAACAATGCTTTCTTTATAATTTTTCTATGACACATACGAACTGAGATACAGCAAATTAATGCTCAGCTTTTTTTGTGAAATGTATAAATTGGAAGATTGAAAGCAAAATAACGAAAAAAAATTGCATTTTTCGAAGAAAGCTCATAGAGCCTTTTCTGAAGTATTCAATTAGAGCTTTCAAACGAATAAAAAAATGTCTTCCTAGCATGAAAATTGACCGACTTATGATCAAAATAAGATCGGTACCCGCTTTTATTACGAAAAATATCTGTGAAAACAACCCATAAAGTACCCCCTAACTAAAATTGATCGCCACCCTTCTGTAATGCTCTTTATATATGTACTATTAATACACCCACGGAGAATAACCAATTTAAAATGTCTAATTTTAGAAAAATTGGAGTTCAAAGAGAAAACGATTTTTTTCAATTTCGGTTTTCAACCCTTTACTTGAAATTATCTCTCAAAACACTAAAGATATGAAAGAAACGATATGGTACTAAATTGTAGCTTTTTCAATGACAAAAATTCCCCTGTGTGTAGATTTTTTGTAAAGTGAATATTCGGCGAGATATAGCTGTTTAACACCTACATTTATGATCGAACATCACCTTAGTCGAGCGCTTTAAACTCTCCCCATTCAAAAATTAAGGGATCTTCAGTAATTTTATTCAGATAGTCTTATAGGTATTGAGAAGCTCTACAAAATCGTTTCCGAAAAAAATTTCTATCACCTAAAATGAAGGAGCTATGCTTATTAAACCGATAATTTTTTTTTAGAAAAATTTGATTTACCCGCTTCGGAGCGTAGTAATCTACATAACCGGATATTCGGCCGTTATACATTATATATTCCACTTTTTCCATTCATATTGGAAGACAGACAAGAAGAAACATCTGCTTCCGTGTGTGAGTGTATATTTCGTTGATTTCTCACCAGTGTATTATAAAGTTCGAAGACATTATAAGAATTTCAATGTTTTCAAAGGTAGTTTATAACAATGGTAGGTTGAAAGATTATGAAATTGTATCCTAAAGCATGAAATAATCATTATTCAACAATTTTCACCCATATTTAGGGTTTTAATGTTATTTTATAATTTTTGACAATTAGGGGTAGTTTTCACTCCTAAAAAACAAAAAGCATACAACGGCACAATATAGAAAATGAACTAGAGGGTGTAATAAGCCTAATCCCGAATTTTTGTACAAATCGGTGCTGGACGAAAAAATTGCGAGGTTTTACCTTTTTTTAGCTTCACTTCCTGAACTATTGTAATTTTTTGGGTTCTTAAGCTACCACAATCTGAAAAAATAAGAGGGAACTTATTTTAATAAACGCAGCAACTTTCTGGGGTAGATTAAAAATCTGCCCTTTTACACTTGTACAGATCTCGAAATTAATTCCAATTTTTCCAGACTGTGATAGTTTGCGAACCCAAAAAATACGAGGAAAGAATTCGTCCACCACAAAATAGTGACCTCCAAACACTATAACGACTACGAAGAAAGTGTCGTTATAATAATAGTTTTCCGAAAGTATTTAGGTACCAGCTATTGACTATTGAAAAGCTTCCGAACGGAAAAAAAAATTATTATCATTTGAATGAAGCATGGGAGTACACGCGTACCAAAAAAATGGGTTAAAAAACACCTGACGACAGATGAAATACTGTTTTCCCAAGTTGGTTTCATTTCTCGATTTCGATATATCAGAATTACTCTTCAGTTTCTTATCAGTAAATTGATGGATTACAGATAGAATATTGAATGAACTTATCTTCAATCAAAAGACCCGCGAACGCCAGTGGCGTACTGTAAGACAGTGACCCCTTTTTGAAAATTGGTAGTGATGTGCTCGAGTTTCGTTATCATTGAGTCGTAACATCTATAATTGTATAATAAAATATAATCCAAAATCAAAAGAAGGCATTTTCTGGACAAAAATAGCAGACTCGAAACAAGACATGTGAATAATAGTATAATTCCTCATGTTTCCTTGGCAAGAAGCCACATCCTTGTACTCATTTTTGGTAGTGCACTCGATATTTCTGATGAAAAAAATGTACGGTACCAGTTACTTGATATATTCGAAGTACAAACATCGCCTGTTAGGATTAGTATCTCGGCCCCCAACATTACACATTCGCTTAGGAGGGTGACATGCGCATTGCCCATCTCATCAAGCCAATCAAGACCTCCATATCGGCTATAGGCGATTCATGCTAAGGAATACGCCCTCTACCGTGTACGAACATAACTAACGCATGGGCCATAGAATCGTTTGTTTACATTATTTGCCATATGATTACTGATGTTCAATTTAGGTAACAAGATAAGCTTATTATTTATTGTACGATTCTCAAAAGGGCACCTACCTAATATTTGTCCTTCTGTTCAAATGAAATTACGGGTTACATTACATCTAATTGAATTATTTACCTAGAAATATTATTATTGTACGATAGTTGTCCTTCTGTTCAATCGAAATTACGGGTTACATTACAGCTAATCGAATTATTCACCTAGAAATATTATATTGCCTTATTATTCAGGTTAGAAGTAGGTTACATTATTTAAGCTCAGTTGTGTTATATATAAATCACTTCTTATTAACATCTAGAGACGAGCAGTCACTTATTAAAGTCCACTTATATCTCTTTATCTGGCATTTGAAATTAAAATATTGGAAGCCTTTGCCCGTGTTTTACTTTCGAGTTTCCTTCAAATCTCAACATAAAGTTCAATTTGTTTAACATAGAAGTGTTTGGTGGTTTCTTGAAGTCGATCATACTCATTGAAAATATGAATCATTATTGTTGTGTACCTCACTGCTCTTCTTGGGCGAAGAAAAATCCGGAAATCAGTTTTCATACCTTCCCAAAAGCAGGAAAACTCAGTGTTATATTCGCAACCAAGTTAGATAACAAAGAGTTGATGGACAGAAGGAAAGTGTGGATTAAAAACTTGAGAATTGGGAAGCCAGTTTCAGAACATATGAGAGTATGTTCTTTACACTTTACTGAACAGAATGGGGGGTTCCGCCCCCATCACTTTTTGTATAAAACTCACTTCGTCCTTATATTATATTTGAAACTTTTCAACTTGAAGTTCTACTTTTAACAATTATATCAGTTTTTTGAGTCTGAAATTCACTTCAACAGCAGAGAGGAAATGATATGGATTTATAATTTTTGGCAAGAAAGAGAAGCATTGTTCGCAATTGATTCCACATAAGTTTCTGATGAGGAAGAAAAAAAATGATCGTAATTCCCAACATCGAAATTATTTTGTTGGAATAGACATTCCTGACAAAAGAGCATCATTTTGAAAAAAATGCTCAAATACTTCCTGGAGAATGCAAGAGCTTTTCACTTGGTGATGAAATAATTGATATCTTTTTGATTGTCTCATTGCCTGTATTTGAACATGTATGTAACAGCTGCTGTTAATTATCGTTTGAAAAAATTTTTATGGTGATTGACCTTGCGGATTCTGTATATGTTCTAAGTTTTTGCCTGTGGCTTAAGTATGATAGAAAAAAGCGTGAAAAAAATTACGATAAATTGAAATATTCTGTAGATATCAATTACCCTAACACCAAACTGATATAATTTGCGAGTTTCGCTAACAAGGTTAGCATCTTCAGGAGAAGAAAATTGATACTCTATCTGAAAACTGGGGTAGACTATTTTATATACTTTACAATTTCAGGTAGTACAACTACCGGCAAACTTTTTTGGTTCGATATGGACTTTGCTACTGATTATTCTGATTGATTCCTCAGCAATAAAAAAAATCGGACCAAAAGAGATAGGCACCATTCATGCTATTTTTACATTTTGGTATTTCTAGACTGTCACATGCATCGAGTAACCTCATGGCATGCACATGCTTGATCAGTTTCAGTTCACTTTCACCAATTGTGTGGTCATTGTCCAGAGCATGTTGGGCGACACTGGACTTATCTACCACAGAGTTAGTGAAAACAAACGGAAAATGATTGAGAATGTGCATGACACAAGGGTACTCGATGCATGCGATGGTTTGAAGATAGCATGATTGGTGACGAAGGGCCAAGCCGCCTTTCAGTTTTTTGATGTGAAATCAATCACAAAATCAGTAGTGATAGACGAAGCCCATATCGGACCAAAAAACTTCACACGTAGTTGCTGCACAACCTGGTTTTGTGAAGTATGTAGCTAACCCTAGATTTTAGATTTGGCATCAATCTTCTCCTGGAGATGATAACCTTGTTATCGAAACGCGCGTCGATCTCTACTGAAAGTTCCAACAGTTACACCAAATGTTCCAATCTCATTTTCATACGACAAATTGTTTGGTTGATGTTGATGAAGATGCAAAATAACCGAATACACGATAAAGCTAGACTATTGCAAGATATCTCGGAAAAGCTCAGATCTACCTTGATCAAAAACTATCGTTTTTGTCAGACATGCACTATTTGAGTCACAAAAGTTTATTGAAACAATGTTGGTGATAGTCAAACACGGATATTAGCGAAAGTACAAGAGTTTACTGATTCCATTACACTTCAGGCGTTCTTTCACATTCCAAGTAATCAAAAAAATAATCTTGATCGCAAACTCTGTTTGTTCTTCAATCAAATACTTTATAAACAACTGTTTCAGAAGTGAAAATTTCACAGTATCTTTTTTCTTGTTTGTTTTTACATTTCTCAGGTATCAGTTTGCTTCTCTTCGACAATGGCTCTATATTAAAATTAAATTTAATTCCACGTTCAAAAAAAATTGATCGTACACGTACTTCTTTTTAAAAGACATTTAATTCTCTTTCGAATGACATCTCATCCGTGAAATTCGATGATAGTTTCCCCGAGATAAGTATATAATTGTGTAATGGTTTTTCGAATCTGATTATTTGACTAACAAAATACAAATGACGAAATGTACGGAATTATTCACACAGATGTTCAAAATGACCTAGGAGGACGAATTGTACAAAAATGCCGGCTGATAATACCAGACGTCTTACAGGAAGTTCGTGGAAAATTTGAATCACACTTTTATCATTGCATATGGAAGTCGGTGGTGGTTATTTTGAAGATCTGTGAAAATGATTACGTATGTTCTGTATTAAATTTCATCATTAGTATTTTGTAAGTCGAATAATTAGATTAGAGAAAACATTATGAAATTGGATACCTATCTCGGAAACTATATGACAAAATTTCACAAATGAGATGTCATTTGAACGGGAATTGAATATCCTTTCAATAAACGGTTCCACTAGACCTATACCTGTATATAAATATCCTCTTTCCCCATGTAATGATTGAGAGAAAGAGCCACTTCATAGTGAAACTTCGTCACTACTGAAGTATTCATTTTTGCAACATGTTGGATTTTCAAATCTCTAGATGAAAAATAGGATATTTCCGAAAGGAAATCTGTAGACATACGAAACCGGTTCAAAATATATTAACCTAAAATGTGTTTCACTTCAACAATGTACATTTCTATTTCCTCTTCGAAGTGCGAATATATATGTCTTTGTTTATACATGTAGATGTAGCTCAAATGTATCCATTCATAGCTTGGCTAATATTTTTTTTTATTATTTTCATTTTACTATCAACAAGAAATTGACCAGTGATAATTGGAGTATGATCAAAATTATCCAGTGAAGTAAGACTCAATGGTTGGAGTTGCGATTAGTGGAAAGAAAAGGGTCGAGAGTATTGGTGAAACTGGTTGATAGCATCATGAATACGTTAAGATTTTTGTCCTGGTTGTACCAGACCAAAAGCGATAGCAAAGTCCTCTAGATATCGTTCTTCCCCATCCGTTTTGTTAACTAAAACTTCAATTGCTCCCGCAACTACTAAAACTTCTGAATAAAAGTATCCAGGCCAGAAGATTGGCTGGAGAGCAATAAATCTGCACCAATCCAGAGCGTGGGACTCTGTAACAATCGACATGCAATCAAACGCGAGTCCACCCACTACACCAGTATTATAATTAGCTGACGTTTCTCTTCCAACGCGTTGTTCATACTCAACTGCACGTACCGAGGTACTGCATTCGCTGAGTTTTCGTCCTGTTTACGCGTTGTTTCTCACGGAAACGCTCCTGGGAAAGTATCCAGTTCGAATAGTGGGAATTAGCTTGTTCGTTTGTGGCAGCTGTTTTGGATTTTTCCTGGTTTTCGACTAGGCAATTTGGGAGGATCATGTTGATGATATCCGAAGGCCAAGTAAGTCGAAATCATTATTCGTTTTCGACTGATATACGTATATCTCTCGATCATTAGCTCCATTTTTATTATTATTATTATCATATTTACTATTTTTCTGATAGACTTTCGTGAAACCGATGGTTGGTGCTTGGAATAAGATGCTCAATGATTTCAATAATATTTATTTTTCTTTAGACACATACAGTATGTATGGGAATCCTTGAACATGATACAAAGAAAAATGGCTAAATTCAAGTACAAAAAAGAAACTAACGCATTGAAGAGTTGCTGATGAGATATTGATTCATTTTTCAAGCAGTTAAAATATATTTCGTTAAAAAAATTTCGAGTATAGGAACATTTTTCAGTTGTATACTAAATGTATCATTTGATTATATTAACTCTAGGTATCATTTCTTCATGAGACCTGCTATCTAAAAAACAGTATTTCAAGTGATAAATTTGAAATTTTGCTGGTTATTTCCAATATTTACATGTGAATTTTTTTTTAATACAGTCGAATGTGCTTATGAAAACTGACGGCTTAGAAGCATTAAGTTATCATTTTATGTATAGCGGCATCGTTCTAAACATGATACATGTTGAACCATGTTATTTTGGTAATCACTCACAGAATTTGACTGACACTCATATCAATGCCATTTTATCGTTTCTAGCCTCAAGTTTTTCATCATGATCGTGATTTTCCTTATTGAAGAAAAAAAAATCTGTTCAAAATTCCCCAGGCTTCAGATTATTTCAATTATATTTTTTTATTGTGTGTTCGAATTCTTTCATTTCTCAAATAGCCTGTAAATCTTCCATTGTGTCCACAGATCCGTGGAATTTCTTGGCTTTTGCCGAACCAGTTCACAAATAATTATTTCTGTAGTCGTATATTCCTTCCATCTATCATGACAATTTGATTGTTCTGCCAATTATGTTATAATCCTGTTTCAAACCAGTTCCTTTCTGAATTTGATCAAGTTTGTTTCGAATGTCTTGGCTTAGTTCGTTATAGACATATGGTGACACCGTGAATAGGAAATTCAATGTGTAACCGAACTGTTATCAAAATATAATCACCTGCATAAACAACCCTGATGGGACATGCATTCATGTTATCGAAAAGTCAATGAGCTCATTAACCACATTTCATACATGAAAAAATCATTAGACTGGAACAAAAAGATATAGAAAATTCACTGTACTAGTTGAAACCCCGGCTGGAAATTACGAAAATAGAGTATATTTGACTATTTGACAACTTTATACACAAGTACGTTTATGGCAAATCAAAATTCTGAAAATGATATGAAATCGCATGAACTATATCTAAGGGTAGAATAATTCCAATAAAGTTTGACATCAATCAATATTAATATAATATAGGATGATAATCTGAAACCATGTATTCAAATATGTAATCAAATATAATATAATTAATAACTATAAACAAGCCCTCCAATCAGTTCCCCAATATTTTCGACATTTAAAATGCGAATTTTAACTCAAAACGTACCTATGAAATCGAAATGAAAATTAAGGCAAGCCAAATTTTGGTTTCTAGTGCCTCCAGAGATTGGAGATTGGGGAACCATGAACTGTAATAAGAATTCTAAATTTATAATGTTGATTACAAAGTTGTCAAATGAAAAGTTTAAAGATTTTCCAAGGGATACCAGGGGGTTGCATGGAAGAACAACCATGTTGAATGCCCCCAACTAAATAACATTTTATGTCAATTCTTCATTGAAAATAAAGACTCAATACGGATAATAGTGAACAATACGGTAGAAAAAGGTAATAGTTGAAATGAAATATAAGTTGAAATTCTTCGAATTTAATTTCGGCTTCAAGGGGGTTAAATTGAAAATCTCTAGTTTTCACAATATGTATCAACCCATAGAATTGAATATTTGAGAGTTTTCAATGATTCTAAGATTGATGTTTTTTATGGTATACGGAACTTACAGAAACAATATTGATATGTTAACATTTGGTGGGTCAAATTGAGTTCGGTATAGCTGTTAATGAAATTCAGATTTCAATCAATTTTGAAATGGAAATGAATGAAATTCATCATTATGGTAAACGACAAATAATAATAAATAAAATAATAAATACAGATTCGAAAAAGGACGGGGCCCGAAGCGGATCCTTGTGGATCTCCTGATTTATTGCCCTCTGGGAAAATAATTCAACGTATATTCGCACTTGCTGAAAAACATGACTATTTTCTTATCTGTAAGTAGTTTTCGAAGAACATCATAGTGATCCGTACGAAATAAATATACCTAAATACGAGATGATTTTCCTTGAATATGGTGTCATTCTGTATTTGTTTTGAATGATATGAATACGCGTATGAATATTTCAAAGAACAGTTTATCGTCATTGATTTAACGAAGGCAGAGTTCAAACAAACATTTTCTCCATTGAGTTGTGAGTGGACTTTTGTGTGCAGCAGAAGTTCATCAATATCGTACATGATTTGATTTGAAACGTGAATCCTGAAAGAGCAGTTGCTGAAAATGGAGTAGGTAAGTTTTCACATGCTCGAACGTTTCAATGATTGTCATACAAAGTATTATAAAAAAGTAAAATTGACTGACTGTTTTGTCAGTAAGTATCATATTTTTTATGAATTGAGATAATGATAAAAAATGTATATATTTCTCCTTAATGATGTTTTGGAAGCTAGCCTGATTTATTTTCAAAGGCTTTGGAAAATTCTTTGAAGATTCGGTTTTTGGTGAGTTCACAACTCACAAAAATCGTTTCTCCAAAGGAATTTTCCAAAAGGCTTGAAAAATAAAGTTGACTAGCTTCCGCAAGTTCGCCGAGAGAAAGTACATGAATTTTTGAATCTTTTTTTCATTCAATACCTCAATTCAAAAAAATACGATGTATGTGACAAAATAGTAGATTGAACTTGTTATAATATTGCAGCTAAACATCAGGACAAAAATTCCAATTGGCTCTTGAAGATATTATTAGAATTTGAAGCTTTTTTTATGCTGAGGGGATGGAAAATTATCACATAATACTTAACGAAACCATGTCGTTACTCAAAAGAAAAGTAAACTGTGAACTCAGAAACATGAAAATTCTTCTCCACTGCCCCTAGTCCTCTATCCGAAAAGAGGGTCACGTGACAATTTGTTTTGAATGTATCTTATTTCTTTAGTTGACGAACTCTTGGTTTTTGAAATCTGAATCACTAAATATGATATTGAAATTGAATAAATGTATTCACTTTTTCATATAATTTGATTTGACAAAAAATATCACAGTTTCCTGTACGGTTTTAACTAACAGTTGGTCTACAAAACCGCGATACGTGTTTTGCTATACAATGTAGAATCCATTTTATTATGCCGACAATTATATTTCTATAGTTTTATTGAAAAAAAGGTAGAATATGCCTTTTTCCTGACATTTGACGAGCAACAACGTCGAAATGAAGGAAAACCGCCGTGTTTTCACATCAAATTAGTGTTCTACCCACAGAAATACGTACCTGGGTGGCTAAATATTTGTTCATCGCAAAGCACTTTAGTAAATAAAATTGGTACTAACTTACGCCCTTTGAACCGCTGAATGCGAATCCGAAATAAAAAACGCGACCCACACACCACATATTTTTATTCGTCATGTGTCATTCATAACCTTTTCCAACTTTATCGCCCTCTTTTTTCCGAATTATAAGCATTTTGTACTATTGAACTCGATTCTAAATTCCCATACGAAATGGTCTTTAAAGTAAACAAAAGAACATACATAGGGTCTAGCAAGGGCGCCGTTTCTCAAGGGCAAGGGGGGCGAGCGCTCCTCCCTGGATTTTATATTTTTCAGTCCATACGCCGCGTAAGACATGATATCGATTTCATTTTGATTTTTTGGTAACACTTCGGTCACTATGTTGTAAAAAGCTCCACATTTTTTTTCATCAAATTTCTGCTGTTTGAACACACAAAATTTGTCCTTCTGATCAAACACCACTCACTCGCTTATTCATTCGTTTTCAACATTTTTAAAGAGAAAAAAAACATTATTTTTTCCAAAAAATCCAACTTTCTCCAAAGTCAACATTAATACATTCAGTTCTCAACAATAACAATGAGAGTGGCAACACTGCAAATACACCACTTTCGACTGTCATTGCACTATGACATGACAACAAATTGGTTATGGCATTTATTTCCATAAATGCATTTTTTGCAAAAATTAATGATTTTTCCAGCTTAATAATGTTGAAAACGAGTCAATAAGAGAGTGTGTGGTGTTTGATCAAAAGAAGGACGAATTTTTTGTGTTCAAAGAACAGGAATTGAATGAGGAAAATTGTGAAGTTTCACAAAAAAATGGACCTGTATATCCGAAAATATACGAGACCATCGAAAATTTCATTTGGATTTTTTTAGAGGAGGCCGAAGTATTACCGATTTTTTTTAAACCACACGCGTAAGTTTTGTCCAAAAGGATTTTCATTTCAATGTAATGCATTACTTCGATTTATAAAAATTCCCCCTCCCCCCTAACATTTTCTGTAACGTTGCCCATGGGGTCTAGATATTCACCACTTGATGCAAACATTATTTCAACCCTACAGTGCATACTAAACGAAACTTTTCCAAAGTTTTCTCGACAAATTTCATCCAAATTCGACTTTTATGACCGCGCTGTATAATAGTGAAACTCATAGTTCGTCCCCGCCTACCGGAAAACTGCAATTTTCTCGAATGTTTCTAAACGAAATGACATTGAAAAGCATTGTCGATACACGTGAATGCACTTTAAACTATTGACGCATTACAGTGCATTTCAAGTTAATGTCAGCGCATGTCATTCCTTTTAATTCACTGCTAATTTTGAGTTTATGATTCATATCGTTCAAATTATTATTCGGATATATAGGCGGAAAACCACCCTGATACAGTAATCGTGCACGAGTCTCTAGGCATCCAGTAAAGTTCCTGATGTGGTTAGACTTGTGTAATTGTAATTGCCGGGTATGTACCATTTTTGATATTGCGCAATATTGGTGTTTCTTTTTGCTTATCGTCGACTTCTGCCCTAACCAGTGCCTAACAATATGATATATCAATTCAGTATGAAGAAGGAACGTTTTTTCACGAAGTTTTTGGACTAACTGTCGTATAGGTATAAAGACCAAATCTGACAGTCTCTTCTTGTTCGGAAGTCACGGATATTTTGAAAAATTACATACTCAATCTCTTAAGTATCACATTAAACGATCAAAACACCTTCAAATTGCCGCCTTTACACTTTTTTTCCACCTTTTTTGATATTTTAAAACTCGATAAAAAAATCCAAAACAATTTTGAGGTTATATTAAAAAAACAACGCCCATCGCATTATAACCTCAAAATGGTAACAGAAATGTTTACTCGATTTTCATATTGAAAAACGGTAGAAGATATGAAATAAAATTATGTTGTGTAAATGGCACTTGACAAATAAAAACGTACTTGTTCTAATCGTATTATTGAGCAATGAAGCAAAACGTGTCCTTATATTATCAAATTCGGTATTTGCCGTCAAGTCAAAATAATCAACGCCATTGAAATATCGAAAAATATTACACAATTACACAGTGCTATTTTTCTCCATCCATCATCGAGAGAGAGAGAGGAAGAAAGAGAGCATATAGATACATAATTGAAGAATTATTTTTTCAAAGAAATATCAAGTTTAGGAGTCATGAGACTTTTTATACCTATAATTCCTTAGTCTGAACTGACAGACTGTCGATTTAGTGCCCTACTACCCCAAACAATTTTTTTAGGTATAAATCTCCCGAGTATCTCTCTCTCAGATACGATCGATTCACTCGGAAATAGTTTTTTAATATTATTTAAAATACTTGGATATTTCTATAAACATCAGAATTATACTGAAAGCTCGTACAAGTGTCATGAATCTTTAACTTTCATCTATTTCCGGTTCAGCGATAATGCCAGTGATTAAATGTAAAATTTTATTATTTCGGAAATACGGCTTTGAAATGAATTTCCATAGGTGGTAATAATTTTAAAGCAGTATGTTTTCTTCATGTATAGTATTTTTCTCAGTAAATGGTATTGGCTTATTAACTGCAATAAACTACCCGATTTAATCCCATTGTGTACAACTTAAGGGTCTAATTGGTTATATTAGAATCCTTCAGTCAATTTACCATTTATTGTGAAAACTACTATAATTAATTATTCACTAAATATATTTGACCATCATATTAGTCACTACAATATTTCCACTCTATACCTATTTCCGAAAACAACAAAATTTTATGATTATTTTCCACATTTGGGATAATTGCCAATTGCAAGACCTTTATCACTTGCTCATAGGGTTTTCCCCACGTTTGTATTCACCGATTAGAATCTAGATTCTTCGTAAACATTCAAGTACATTATTTACAGTGAATTGTATTGTGAAATCAGAGGAATAATTTTGTGATAAGCCGTAAGACTATCAGTAGCGTCCACCGTAATACAATTGAACTTATGAAGAAGTATATATTTCATTAGAAAATAAAACTGCACACTAGGTAATGGAAGATAGATATCATGAGGTAAGGAAATCAGTATCATTTCACTTCAAGTAATATTTCAACAGTGAGAATAATTTTCAAACGGTAAAATTATAATAAATAGTATAAAGGTATTTTAAGTAAAGTTAACAGATAAAAAATATTTCTTGAAGCTTCAGCATCATGAAGTTCACAAGTTATGAACTTTAGTTCTTTGTCTCAAAATATGGATCCAAAAATATCATTCCCAAATATTTCCTTCAAGGGATATATGTAATCATTATAAGGTATCAGGTAAAACGTATTGAGAATGAGATACTGGAATTCATTTCGGAGGGGGGATATATTTCTAACTTATTTTAAAAATGATTTTGTTTCATTAAGGGCCAATTGCACCGCTTGGCTTTAATTGTGGTTTATTTAAACTAGGTTTTGTTGCTATGGATTTGCCAATCAGATTTCTTGTCCTTGGTGATTAAACCCAGCTTAGTTCAACCCTTCATGTAATAAAGCGGTGCAATTGGCCCTTAGGTGAAAAAGTTTGATTTCCATATCCTCTTGGGTACGCCCCTGGATAGGGCCCAATGGAGGAATATGAGCGCCTAAATAAAATCAATCTTCACGAATAGGTTACCTATTACCTGAAAATTCCAAGAAATAACTGTCTCTAATTTGTTTAGTATTATTATCTATTATTCATCCTAAGTTTTGTGAGTTGGCCTACACCATAAACTGTGCATTATTGAACGCATGGCATGTGGCAAAAATTGCAAAGCAGTAGTTTAGTGGCTCTTCAGAAATGATAGTTGTTTCATAAAGAAAGATGCTGATGTTATTTGAATTTATATTTGCTTTCAACGAAGAGAATAACGGATTAATATTTGGAAAAGGTAAAAGAGGGCCTGAATACCGATATATTTTACGTTTTTTGTAAGTCTAAATGAGAATAAATATAACAATAATAACGTCCTTAGGGACGTGTGGACTAGCACCATTAGTTTAAAAACCTGAACTTTCGAACGGACAAGGGCTCTATAATTTTCTTCTAATGTAAAAAGGGGGTATTGTGGTGAATCTTTTGATAAGTCTTGCGATTCTGTATCCAAAGCTGATTTACTCCTTGGAATTAACTAAGCCGTTCTGCAATTATTGAAGTTGTTTATATTTCTCAAGAATTCTCAAACAAACGATATGATCCGTAGTTTTCTGGGTTTGTAACCTACCACAATCTAAAAAAAATGAGAATTATTATTGGAATCTTCACAAGTGTAGAAGGGCAGATTGCCAATCTACCCCGAAAAGTTGCTGCGTCTATTGAAAAACAGTTCTTTCTGGATAGAACAAGTCCAATTAGTCAGCAACTTCTCGTATAACTCAAATTTAGCCTATCAAAAAAATAATAAGAATAATAATATACATATATAAAAATTCTTATCATCCGAAACGTTAATCATAAGTATTTTCTTATTTTTATTCTTATTAATTTATTTGACTTATACGAGAAGTTGCTGACAAATTGGACTTGTTCTATCCAAAAAGAACTGTTTTTCAATAGACGCAGCATCTTTTCGGGGTAGATTGAAAATCTGCCCTTCTACGCTTGTAAAGATTCCAATATTAATTCTTATGTTTTCAGATTGTGGTTGGTCACAAACCCAGAAAACTACGGAACAAATATTGATCCACCTCCACCACAAAATAGTTTCAATAATGATTCTATTCAAAACTCATTTCAGTTTTTCAAATTGTGAGTATTTATTGGGATATACTGGAGTGAGTTTTGATTCAATTTTTAGGAAATTATGATTCTTAATATAAAACTGCTTATGCCTCAAAAACGGCCTGTCCGACTTCTAAAAATAAGCCAGTACTAGATAAAGAATTGAAAAAAACTCAATAGTGCCATTTTTGCGACGATAGTGAAATCACACAATTTTTCCACCAATGAGTACTAGAAAAGATGCATTTACGTAAATTTTGTCCGAACTTGATATCTACAAACCCGTTCAAAAGTAAAAGAATGTAAATATTACCTACCAAGAGGAATAGATAATATAAGTTGCATTAGAAATGTTTACTTTTCGGCTGAATATGGAACAGCCTTCAAGTGATTTTCTTCTGAAAGATAAGAAAGTATTTCGATTCCTCATTGTTGAAGGGAGTTGTTCTGCATCAGAGAAAAGTGATAAACTTTTTACTGCTCCATCTATAAACGATTGGAGTGGAAATTTGTAAAAAACTACATTTCTACTATCTACGTCAAAATATCGAACGCGGAATCCTTCTCCGTTCTCGTTTTCCTTTACCAGTCGGCCGCGTAGGTCCAATTTTCGCTCGGTCTCATGAAGTATTTCGGCTGAATATACTTCGATTTAGATTCGGACCCAATCCAATGGGTGGTCGACAGACATTTCAAGCAAGAGTCTGCGCTTCTGCAGTCGTGGCAACTACGCTGGCTAGTCGTTGGCGCTGGCGCTTTTTTTTTTCAACGTTGCCAAGTCATCGGAATTTTCCCATTCACCGAAGAATTATATGCAGCTGTTCAAAACAAACTAATCAATATCATATACCGAAACGGAAAGTTAATCATTTTCAACCAAAGCTGTAGGCCGAAATAAACAACTCTTCTAGAGAGGGATGTTAACTGCATTTTTCATTATCGTTCAATAAATAAATTAATCAGAAATAGACATTTGCAAGGCTGATTTCGATTAATTATTTAATCTTGAAGCTCTGAACCAATGTTATTATTGTCATTCTTTGTTAAGGATTAGCCTTCGTATAACTTCACTTGTGTTTACATTGAGTGTTGATGCATTTGACATACCAGTACCAATCATACGTCCTAAATCCCAGTTATGTCTCACGAGGATTGCTGAAAATGAACAATGTTAGAATTATCCAATCAAATAATCGCAACATTTCCATAGTCAAAATGGACTGGCTCTGAGCGAGGGAGACCGACCGAATTCCCTGTTGCAATCTTTACATTCATTCTGTAATGTAAAGCTTTTCCTACGGAGAAAATTTACCATTGATTCATTCTAATTCCGATTCTGAAACTCATTATTCAAGTATATACGTATTGAGCTATACTTTGTTCAACCATCCTTTGCCGTTACGTCATAATCAGTGACGTATTCTGCTGTTTTACGTTTGTCTCATATTATTGAATGTTATTTCACACTCAACCTCAAAATTATTATTAGTATGTACCTACCTGCAGAATACATCGCATACACTCGTGTTCATATTACATGTTGATGTATGATATAAATCGATGATCCTCGAGCAGAAACATCTCTGGCATGAACTTTGATTTTGTAGTCTTTATCTGTTTCCATTTCACTAGTAGCTAGTTTTTGAACAGTTCTAATAGATATTACTAGAGCATCAGCAACACGCTATAGAATTTTATAAAATGAAATCAATAAAAACTTACATTTTGCATAACATATTATAGGTAGATACATACGTTGTAGACTGCATTTAACGGTGAAAGCGGCACTCCAGCATCTCTTTCTCTTGAAAAGTAGTCAATCAACTTCAAAATTGAGCTTTGCTCTTTCTCATTATACCGGAAAGACATTTTGACAATGAAAAATCAACTGAAAAGACGAAAATGACTAAAAATACTGAACAAATCAAACTATGACAACTGAGCTGTCAAAAATGACAAATATAATTCACGATTAAATAAGACATACGTGACGTCATAATTCCGTCTCATCCATTTCATGAATGAGGGATAAAGTTGGACAACGCATGACGTAACGGCAAAGGATGGTTGAACAAAGTATATTCATCTAGTCGTGAATGCTAAGTACTAATGATGGTGTAGATGTGTTCCAAGTACCTAGTTATAAAATAATTTTCCTTTGCAACAGTTTTTTTTTTTCGTGATCATCGATTGGGATATTAGGCGGAATGAAACTTACCTTATTATAAAATTGAAAGAATCAAATGGCAATTAAGTTCACATGAACAATATGCCGTATTATGCGATATTTCGAATAATTTTTGAGGAATTCTACCTATATATTTCAACACGAAATGTCAGATGAGAGCGTTAAATACTTCAACATCAAGTTTTCATTCCCTCCTGTACATATTTCCACCAGATAACTGAAATAAACCAGACCCCACGGTACAATAAAAAAAAGTAAGAGAAACTTTCCGAGCAACTTGACAACCATGAAAGAATTTCGTCACTCGACAGCAGGCAACACTGGTCTCGAAGAGAAATCAGTCAGCCAGCAGTCGGGTTTGTGTACGTGTTTCGTTCCTTCTCGCAAGCTCTTCAAAAACACAGAAAAACATGGCAAAATCGTTGTGATTTCATCGGAAAACGCACTTATTATGTAAGGTCAGTACTAACTGTTGTTCACTTCGGCAATTTTATTCGGGAATGTTTTTTGTTTCGTGCAAAAATAGCTGCACAAAAGAAGCCATATGTCGCGGTCGTAGCCTTGTGTCGTTCCACTTAAAATGGTTCTTTCGTACGAAAGTGAGCCTTCACGATGTGCACAGTAAAATGTACGCGGAATAAACGAGTTTCGAGAAATTGTATCGATTGTTCCGATGTAATTAACGCCTTACCGGTGTTTTTCTGGGAACCGTCTGGGAGCCAGCGTAGGTCTATCGTCTATCTCTGTCCTTAGGTACTTTTTTTCTGTTTCCGGCGCTCGGTCATTGATGTGATCTCTGTGGAATGCGGTCCCTACCACTTTAATAGTTACGATGGAGACGGGGAGCGGTAGAATGTTGGAAGTCGTGAATGGTTTCTGAATTCCAACGATGTTGCCATTGCAGACTGTAGTAGACTCGATTCTCGGTGCACTCGTACTCGTTTCGGTGGCCTCAAAACTGAATTCTTAGCTATGTGCGAGAAATACGGTTATACGGTCCTGATATAGGTACATTCTTCTGTAAATTTACTGTTCAGTGCGAAAAAATGGGTTGTGATCACGTTCTAAAGTACCTTTTTTTTGGTTGCAGATTTTTTGGTTCTGAGAAGACGCAAAAATGAATCAAGTATATTCTGCCGTCACCAACTATAACAGAGATCAAACGGACAATAATCCCAAACACAAAAACACTCTGGAAGAGAATCCCAGTATATCCGCGTTGGAGGAGAGACTGAGAACATTTGACAATTGGCCAAACACCCAAGTATCCAAGAGAGATTTGGCTTTGGCTGGATTCGTATACACTGGACAAGATGATATCGTGGTATGTCGTCTTTGTAAAATAGAAGGATACAACTGGGTATCTGGAGATGATCCAATGGCAGACCATCGAGAATGGAGTCCTAGCTGTCCTTTCGTCAGAACTGTAGACTCTAGTCAGCCTGGAGGTAATAGAAACACAGATACTTGTGGACTGTATGGTATAGAAGTTCTTCCAAATTCCCTTCCAGAAGACAATAGAACCATCGATTTGCAACGGTTGGGCATCCATAGGGGCAAAGGTCCACGCCACCAAGATAAAATAACTCTGGACAGCAGAATAGCCACCTTCGAGAATTGGCCAAGGTCGATGAAACAGCGCCCCGCAGAGCTAGCAGAAGCGGGATTCTATTACACTGGTGTGGGTGACCAGACACTCTGTTTCTATTGTGGTGGTGGCCTGAAAGATTGGGAGGAGAGTGACGATCCCTGGGAGCAGCATGCCCTTTGGTTCGACAAGTGTGTTTATTTGAATTTGAAAAAGGGTACAGACTTTGTTGAAAATATCCAGCGAAAGGGAGATCCTCGACTATCGCTTCCGGGAACGAGTGATGACAAAACCAAAGAACCAGTAGTCCCTAAAGAGCCTAGCAGTGAGACGCCCGAAAAGGTCGAAAAGAACTCTGAAACCGAAGCATCGGAATCGACTTTGTGCAAAATTTGTTTCCAGAACAAACTGGGTGTTGTATTCTTGCCGTGCAAACACGTCGTTGCTTGTGTAGATTGTGCCTCTGCTTTGAAAACGTGTGCAGTTTGTAGAGAACCTTTGGAAGCGACGGTTAGAGTGTTCATATCGTAATTTTATTTTTTTCCTCCTTCATTTCATGAACCCTTTCTCGGATCTAGTCACGTTGAATTTGATTCAAGGTTTATTAAAACATCGTTTTGGCAAAAAATTTTCTTTTCTTGTTCTAGGATTAGAGGTAAATCTATTTTTATACAATCTCAGTACAAATTCCTTTACTTTTCGTTTTAGTTTTAATATTGAAGCGCTTATAGAACCACATACTTTAAGTTTATTAATGACTGCAAATCATATCTTTCGTACACTAATACCTACTACGTATCAGTCTCTCATGGGTGGCACATCTTTTTTAGATTTTATTATAAAACTGACACCGAGATTTATCTGTATGTCTGTGTGTATGTTCCATAAAAATGAGATAATTATATTAATTTATGAAAAAACGAGTTTCTATTTCCCCATAAAGGTACGAATTCTCAAATGAAGAATCATTTAAGATTTATATTTTGAAAAGATTATTTTCAGCATTTCAAAATTCAGATTTAATTATGCTTCATGATACTCAAGTATAACTGGTAGGTTTGGTTTGATGTCTGAAACTTTTTCTCAAAGCTGAAATAGGCCACATTGAGTGACATTCAGTGTATTTGTTATTGGTGTGAACTTTTCACTTACTGAATTTCATTTACCCAGAACTCTTTAGATCCTGTCGATATGAATCATCAAATTCAACACGGGATTCAGGACCAGTTGTACAAACTTCAATCAATCAATCAAATATACTTTATTGTCTGACGTAAATACATCTTATAGACAAAGTCTTATGAATTATTCTTAATAATAAAAATAATCTTACAGGAAAAATCATTTAAAACATGTGAGTAAATAAGACAAACATAATATAAATAAAAACGAAGATGCGAAATACAGATTAAGATGAGCAGAAGGTAAATGAGCACAAATCAAAGACATATGAATGCAACAGCAAGCACAGGAATATTAAGTGTATATAAATATATATGGCTTCAGTGAACTGTTGTTCAAATGATCCTGGATCAGTTGTCGAGCAAAAATCAATTTGGCGAATTCGTAGCAACAGCAGAGTTCACTTGCACTGGACATCAACCTGGTTTATACAACTGGACCTTGTAAACTGATACAACAATGATCAACTCGAAAACAAGAGTTTTCTAAATGAAATCTCTTCATATTACTCAAACAACAAACTAAAACAGTTGCGCTCGTCGACAGTTGCGCTCGTCGTGCGTGTCTCTTCTGGAGATGCCAACTTGGTTGGCGAAATGCTCCTCGGGTGCAGGTGTTTTAGTTTGCTGATTGGGTAAAATTGAGCTAATGAAATTGTAAGTCCAGTAATAAAGTTTTCGATCTTTTCAAAATGACAAATTGAACATTGAAAATGTTCAAATTGAATGTTATCAAAAGGCCATTCCAAAATCCGCAAAGAAAATGATGTGGCGTTTTTTTACAATTACAATTTTTATTAGCATCAATCAAGATTACACATCCAGTATAAATATATAAAAAATGTATAAACATAGTCAAGGACCTTAAACTAAACTAAAAGACAAACTACAGACAAAGTACAATACAATACATGTCAAATAAGTGTAAATGAGGTATGTGAAGATTTCAGAAATTCAAGAACTCCTCAGTGCTGTAAAATGCATTTTCAATTAAAAACGTTTTCAGCTTGCTTCTGAAAGACATTTCTGTGGTAGCTTTTGAAATATTCGTTATTTTATTATAATATTTGATTCCATTTTGAACGTGTATTATATGAGTGTATGTCTTTGTTCTTTCTGAACTTATTTTCATTATTCTTTATGTATAATATCACTTGAAAAAGATAAATGCTTGGCAGAGTTAATATTTTAGACTCTTTGAATAGTTGTCGGCAAGATGATGATGGAGCAATATTATACATTGCTCTTATTACTTTTTTTTGTGCAGTAAATGTTTTTTCTAAATGAGGTGAAGCACCCCAAAGCAGTAGTCCGTATTGAAGTACCGATTGCACTTGTCCAAAATAGAGTACCTAGTAGTTTTTTTAATGAATTTCTCAAAACGTCTTGACAAAAGTGCCTGGAGCATTATTTATGGAGATTTAGTCGACCATATGGGTATATCATTTGAAGGGATGGATACTACGGCTAGATGTTACTAGTGATTTCGTTTCCAAGTCATGTCTTTTCTTTCTTTTTTCTTACGGATGTCGTAGCTTGAATCACACATTTTCTTGATTACCGATTCATAATGCCAAGAGATGGCAATAAATTCAGAAAGATAAGTGGAATTTTTTGGTCAATGTAGTAGATCATTCATGTTTTGAAGATTATTTTGATGCCTGAATCATCGTTTATAAAGAAATAGTCAATGCATTTGTAAAACGGATTTGAAGCGTTTTTGTTGCACTATCTACAGTATAATATCGATATTTCCGTACACTTGACTGTGCACGACAAAGTTTCCTACTTTGAAGGAAAAAATAGGTGGTGCAGCTAAGATGCCTAAAACCCTGGTGTGTTTACTTATACCTGTGAAAGTTTGGGATAAAAGTGGCGAAATCTGGATTGCTTGATTTCAGGTCTATAATTGAGCTTTTGGAGGTTTCCGTACAATACGAACAGATGTCGCCAACACGCTCTTGTCAGTCTCGTCTGAAGCTAAATTCGCACTAAGTGAAAATGTGCACTCGGGTTTTACCACTTTCATTTGATTGGCTACTGAGAAGAGATCGCAACCTAAAGGATAATGGGTGGACAATGAGATACCAGTAACAACGTTTCGATATTAGAAAGCAATGAAATCAACAAATAATCACGATAAAAACATCGTACACATCAAAATTTCAAACTGACATGACAATATGACAATTAACTTGACACTTGTAATCAAATTTGAAAAATGGGAACATAACGCCATCTACCGAAAAAATAGGGGAAACTTTCAAAAGCGTCGATTGTTTTTTTCGACACAAAAATCTAAACAAAATCTAATCACTGGAATCACCAGGGTTTTAGGCATCTTAGGTGCAGCGTCCTGTCTGTCAGTTTGACTGAAATGTTGAAGGAAAGATTATGAAGCTTCAAAATAAAAAGTTGATGATAGAAGTTCACGAAGGATATTAAAGTTTAGGCATTAAAATAATCTTCAAATCATGAATGATCTACGACATTGACCAGAATTTCCACTTCTGAATTGATTGACATTTTTTAGTATTATGTATAAGTAATCAAGAAAATGTATGATTCAGGCTACGACGTCCGAAAGAGAAGCGAATGAAAAGACATGACTTGGAAACGAAATCACTGGTGCCATCTACCCTTAGTACCCATCCTTTCAAATGACGTTGATTAACTATATCTCTATAAACAATGCCTGAACTTTCACTTCCTCCATAAACTTCTATCGTCAACTCTATTTTGAAGCTTCATTATCTGTCTTTCAATATTTTAGTCGAACTGACAGACAGAACTCTGTACCTATTTTTCCCTTCAGAGTGGAAAACTTTGTCGTGTAATGTCAACTGAACGTTAATATCGATATTATACTGTAGATGGGGCAACAGAAACGCTTTAAATCGTTTTCACACAGGCATCGACTAACTATATCTCTGAAAACAACGATGTCGATATTTTCGTTTAATTGCCAATGCACGATAAAGTTTCCTACTCTGAAGGAAAAAATGGGTGCAGAGTTGTCTGTCAGTTTGATTGAAATGTCGAAACAAAGTTAATGAAGCTTCAAAGTAAAGATTGCGATAAGTTTATGAAGTCAATGGAAGTTTAGGCATTGAAATAATCCTCAAAATGAGTGATTTACAATTACAAAATATTCCACTTCTTTCTCTGTTAATAGTTGATTGTCATCTTTTGGTACTATGTATGTGTTCAAGAAAACATGTAATAGACGTACGCCATCTACAGTATAATGTAGATTTTTCCGGTTACTTGACAATGCACGACAACGTTTCCTACTCTGAAAGCAAAAATAGGTGCAGAGTTCTGTCTGTCAGTTTGAGTGAAATGTTGAGAGAAAGATAATGAAGCTCAAAATAGAGGTAACGCTAGAAATTCATGATGGAAATGAAAGTTTAAGCATTAAAATAATCTTCGAAACATGAATGATCTACGACATTGACTAAAAATTTCACTTCTGTTGTTGGATTGTCATCTTTTAGTATCATGTATAAGTCATCATGGAAATCTGTGATTCAGGCTACGAAAAACGAAAGAAAAGACTTGGAAACGTAACCACTAGTGTCATCTACACGTAGTATCCATTTCTTCAAATGATATTTCCATAAGGTTGACTATATCGCTATCTTTTAGACTATATACAAAGGTGGGACATGACTTGGAAACGGACTTACTAGTGCCATCTACCCGTAGTATCCAAACTGAGACACAGAAATCTGCATTTATTCTACCCGCCAGGGAAGGAAACTTCGTCGTGCATTCTCGAGTGAACACAAATAGCGACATTATACTGTAGATGGCGCAGCAAAAACGCTTGAAAATATTCAAAACTCTACACAGAAATGAACTATCTAAAGCAGATTTCTCAAATTATAACTGAATCTACGATATCCATAAAAAAGACATGACTTTGATACGAACTTTATTTTTTCTATCGTTAGTTTCCATCCCTCAAAATCAAAATTTTGGGAGGCTGGTTACTATCCTGTCTCTACGAACGATGCCTTTGTTTTCCAATCATCAGCTAAGCGTCAGCCGAAGGCTCAAGTGGCTGACCGAGACATTTGATTGGCTGTCAAGGACTCAGCTGACAGCTAAGTTTCTTAACAGTCAATCGAAAAACCGGCCCTCGGGAACAAAAAGGCAGATTTCGGTCTACGAGTGTAACTGAAAGGTTGACAGAAAGCTAATGGATTCCTATAATGCATTCATGTTAAAGATCGAGTGCTCGTAAACAACTCGTGATGATTGGGCAATTTGGTAAGACTATGATCACCCAAACTTTCGGGATTTTCATGCACTTCATCATAGTATACATTGAGATCACTTTCTTCTGGATACTTCTCAAATGTCTCATCTTTATTCTTTTTCGAGGAGTACCTATTAGCATTTGATACATTGTTATTAAATTTATCCCTATCTGTACTAGACATATAATGACTAAAGTAACAAGTAACACATGCACTGCTAATGATAAGTGTTAACTCTATTCAGTACTAGACTGCGACAGCCTAATACAATGGGGAAGATGACCCAAAGCTTTTAGTAGGTGGCAGCACGACTGCATGTGCCTAACGAGTGATTTTGCAGGTTATGTTTTATTTTTATTTTAATGAATATTTTCAAAAGATACTTAAGAATCATAAGGATGTTTTCTCCAACCGATAGATATGGATGTTTGTCTGTACCAGAATTGAAAAGTTTGTTGAGGGAACGAGGTGGATCCCTCAAAGAAAAAAAAAATTTTTGGGTGAAAGGTAAAAAATTCAAAGTGATTATAGAGGTGTTTCGTTAAAAATCATCATAATAACCATCTACTAGCCCTGCTACGTTCTTTTGTAAGTGACTGGAGCATAAACTAGAATGTTCAGAAGCCTGAAAGCTCTTTCTTTTCAGGGCTACTTCTCACTGCTTTTTCAGTTTTGTTTCTTTTGGAAATAAATTTGTACCTACATTTTTACATCCGAATGCACTACATAAGACCATTTTATGTCGATTTCAAATCTTTATATTCTTAATTATTGCAAAAAAGGGACGTTTAATTTTGTGAATTGTTTTCATATGACTTGAGAGGCTGTCAAAGGTACATGCAGTGGTGGCGCTCCTAGTGGTAGAGTTTTGCAGCCGTCATCCCCATTCTGTGCGTTCTAATATCACAGCCAACCATTCGAAACGCGAGGACTAACTGTCTATAAGCTGATCACACTAGATGCATTGTTTAGGCACACTCGATCTTTGACGTGAATAAACTAGTTACATAATTGTCTAAAGGTGTAGTGTGTAATGGAGTTAAAGGTCTTTGCAGAAACACCATCTGCCTCAGAAGAAATTCGAATATCAAATAAAGTGTTTCCAGAAGACAGTCAGGCTGTTTATAGTGTTTATACTTTTATCTACCCTGGTACTATTATAATACACTTATATGCTCATAACTCGTTTTATAATGAAATCCATTACGATACAGATTAATTCTCAACTAATAGAAACACATCATTTTCAATCAAGCATGATGGTCAATCTTTGCATTTTGACGTTTGTCAAGTCAAAATCAGTGGGTATTGAATTTTTGAAGAATTTAGTCAATTTTCGATAATCGTATGAAAATGTCTTATAGCAGATGAGATATAGAAGAATCACCAGCGACTCCTCCATAGATGTCTTAGATAAGAAAAAATATAATCGAAGGGATTATATTTTTCACTTGACAAATGAAAAATTTTTATTTTCGACTGAATCAAATGAGCTGTTATGGCCGAGTGGTCAATTGCGCCGGCAGTGATCAGAAACGTCCGGGTTCAGTTCCTGACGTCGGTAGAGATTCTTTTCTTTTTTTTTATATCTTCATTTCTCATTGGTGTTTTTTCTGTGGTTATACCATTAATTATAATTTTGTAGAATTTTTCAAAGAAAAACGATTGATTACCTACTATTATTGTGTTGTTTAAATACCTAATAATATAATATTTATAGTTCTTCATTATTTATTGGGTGCAGATAAAATAGCGTATGTAACTCTCATGTAATGGTTATTAATACACTCGCATAAACCATATGAAACTCACCTTCGGCTCGTTTCGTATCCTTGTTAATGCTCATGTATTAATAACCATCACTACACGACCGTTGCATAATATACTATAATGTAAATAGTATTGGTTCAATAGCAACAGAAAGTCATATATACGGCCTATGGAGATGACTTCTCACTTGTTATATCTGCATCAGATACAAATATTAGAGAGCGAATGCACCAGGGTAATGACTCAGGTAGCAAATTACTTCAATAGTAATGACTTATTCTTTAATGCTGAAAAAACTGAAATAGAGTTGAAGACATAAGTTTTAAAGTAAACGATGTAACTTTGAGAAATACAAACTGTGCGAGGTTCCTGGGTATTCATCTTGACGAGTTTCTCAACTGGAAAGCTCATTGTCAACAACTAACTTCAATCTCATTGAAGTTTCTGTTCATAAATCTACGATCAGTTTCAACTAAGAGTCAGCTGATCAATATATATTATTCACAGGTTGAATCTAGACTCAGATATGGTGTCTGTTTCTGGGGCGGAAGTATCTCAGTAGAAAAAGTTTTTATGACGCAAAAGCGTATCCTGCGATGCATAGCACATTGTACAAATAGAGAATCTTTTGAGTACGGTATCTTAACTCTAAGACTGGTCTACATTTTTTACCTATGCCTTTATGTGTACCAAAATGAACTAAATTTCAAAACAAATCAAAATATTCATCAGTATGACACTAGAATTAAAAATAATTTCCATTTGCCTCTAGCAAGGCTCAGAATAACTCCCGATGCACCGGAGTACTCAGGACCGAAGATATATTTGAAGGCCGAAGGGATTCCCTAAGTTCAAATATTTATTAAAAAATTATTTCGTTGGTGGAGAACTGTTGTTATACAACGAAATTCTTCAACTGTTCATTTTTCTTGTCTTTTGTATTATATTGACACGTATGTATATTGTCTGACTGGAAATAAAGTATTATTATTATTATTATTAAGCCATCTTGGCCGCAGAAGCGATGTTGGAATACTCTGCCTCTCCATGCAGTCAATACAACCTCAACAACAACTGAGTACTATTTGAATGTAATTTTTTGATGATGGATCCTTTCTTCGTAGAGAATATTTGTGAAAGATTTTTGAAAACAGAAACGAGTTTGGTTTCCGAAATGTCCAAGAATTCTGAAAAATATTAGTTGACATTTATATTTTAATGATAGAAAAATATGAGAAATTGACTGATAGAATGTGTTCCATTCAAAAATATACTGTATTTCAATCAACACAGCATCTTATAATAATAATAATGTGCCTTTCATTGGTTTTAGTGAATATACATGAAGTCTTACAAAATGAAAATAAGTTGCTCTTCCATACAACCCCCCAGATAACCAACAGGGTGATATACAATTGAAACATACTCCGCATCTGGGTATATGCTCAAACAGAAATTATACATACATATATGCCAAAACAAAACACTTCAAAGCTGTTTTTTGGCGTTGAACCGTATTCAATAATGTTTTGAAAACATATTCAACTTTACGTCATTGATTGACTGATCGCAAAAACGTAATATTTTTGAAATAGTGTCGTCATTCGTCAAGTGACAACACTCAACTCAACTTTGACAAAAGTAGAAAATGAATACACGCATACTGTTATTACTATTAAATGAAGTAACTTCGGTAATTTGAAATTTCTCATGTACAGGAAAATGATGATTACATAGGGATGAGTGTCGTCATTGAAAAAGCTAGTGAATCAAAAAATCTCCAACCATTACAGTATTGGGATCATATAGATAGCCTCGAGACGATTCTTGAAAGTTAAAAGAGAAGGGGCACACTTAACACTTTCAGGTAGGGCATTGAAAATATTTACTGCAACATAGGAAAATTATTTTTGAAACATAGCACCAGAATGTGGGGGAACAGTGTACATCTCTCTAAATCTTGTGCTCCTACTATGTATATCAGAACCTTTCAATAACTTAGTCGTTAAATAAATAGGGCTATTGTACTTAGAGATTTTATATATTAAACTTGACAGATGCATAACAAATCTGGGTTCTAATTTCAGCCATTTGGATTCATTAAATGATTCACTAATGTGGTCATATTTTATTAGGTTGTAACAATATTTTATACAAGAATTCTGGATTTTTTGCAAACTCATTTTGTCTTTTACTGTTAGAGTCGGCCAGTACACAATATCACAGTAGGTGAGACTTGATAAGATTAAAGAATCACAAAGTTCAAGTTTAGATTCAGTGTTGAACATTTCTTTATGTTTATACAGCATTCTGAGCTTAGCATAAGATTTTTTTACCAAATGAGTCACATGTTTACTGAATCTGAGGACGTTGTCGAAATAAACTCCTAAATTTTTACACTTGGGTGAGATACTTAAAGGGTTATCATTAATCAAAATTTTAAGGGCAGGATTACTTTTAATTTCATTGTTTTTATATCCAAGAATTAGCATTTCAGTTTTAATTTCATTCAGTTGAAGACTATGACCTTGAGACAGTTCGAAAATGTACCTGAGATCGGAATTAATTGCATCACAAGAAGTTTTTGAATCAGACGGATAAAAGGATTTTGTAGATCCGAGTGTCATCAGCATACTGATGAATCTAGCAAAACTCTAAGGATTTGTGAAAGTCAGAGGTATATTAGTATAACTACTTCTCTTCGGGCTTGAAGGCCGTCGTTCTTCGGAATTTCTTCCTGACGTTTCGCTAGCGCGAGTGGCCAGCTTCTTCAGAGGCTTATTCATCTCCGATGACTAAACAGTTCGATTTCTCAAGGCGTATTTATATTAATGCAGGTAGTCTGGAGTGTTAATTACTTCTGCATCAATATAAATACGCCTTGAGAAATCGAACTGTTTAGTCATCGGAGATGAATAAGCCTCTGAAGAAGCTGGCCACTCGCGCTAGCGAAACGTCAGGAAGAAATTCCGAAGAACGACGGCCTTCAAGCCCGAAGAGAAGTAGTTATACTAATAACCTCGGCCGCGAAAGCCTTAACCATTTTGTCAGAGGTATATATTGAGAATAAGAGCGGACGAAGTATACTTCCCTGAGGCACACCTCGCGATATATTTCTACTTTCCGATATTTTTCCATTTATTGTCGTTTGTTGTCAGGGTAGATTTGAGATTCTGCCCTTCTACACTCGTATAGACCCCAATATTCCTTCCCAATCGTTTTTTTCAAACAATGGGTATCAAAAAATAGTGGTCATGTGGAAGCACATTATTTTGCATGAACTATAAAGGAAAACTTGATTGAAATGAAAGACGTAATATACATTCTGTAATTTTCGTCAGAGTAGATTGAAAATCTGTCCTTGTACACTTGTATAGACTCGAATATTAATTCTTATCTTTTCAGATTGTGGTAGAATGAGAAACTAAAAAAAGAAACTACAAACTAAGAACCAACCGTTTTTTTCAAACAATGGGTATCAAAAAATAGTGCTCATGTGGAAGCAAATTATTTTGCATAAACTATAAATGGAAACTTGATTGGAATAAAAGATGTAATATTCATTCTGTAATTCTCATCCATATTTTCCTCCAGATGATTTATGAGTATATGAAATTGTTCGTTAGAATGAGAATTTTTCATTCTTTGTAAAATAAAACCAGAAATGAGTGAACTTTTTCATTCATCAACTTGTTTCAAAAGCGATATGTATCATCACATTATTCAATAGAGTAACACTTCTGCCAACTTCTATTGCAGATTAAAACTGGTAGATGTTAATATTGATTTTTTTCCAAATTCACAAACTTCATTTGATCTTTGTCAAATATTATCATTTACTAAAATATGTTGAGAATGATAGTGTTTTTGATAATTTATAACGATAATAATTATGTTATCGTTGCTTAACTTGCCATCAACCTAGAAAATTGATTGAGAACTGTTAGTTAAAAAAAGGTACTAATTCAAAAATATACATTACAGACGAATAAAATAATCTCTCAGTAACTCTTCTGAATCTGGACATCCCAAAACGACTTTTTCTTCCGAGTTCAGCTTCTTCCTATCCGATAAATTCTCCCATCTTTTCCGACACGCGGAAATGAGAATTCATCATATCACGATTTTCATAACCTGCTATGGACGAACCCAGAACGTTAATCTCCCCTAGATTCCAAATACGCGAGGTACTGTTGGAAAGCTGCGAGTTTCTGTTTCTCAATGTCCAGTTTCCCCTTCATCATTTCCATTCTCTCTCGATGCCTTCGATTTTTTTCCGATATTTTCCTTTCCGAACATTCGCAGACTCGTTTGCGTTTTCCGTTTTCCGCTTCGACTCGTTCATCGCCGATAACTTCGTCGATTTCGTTTTGGTATTCGAAATTGATTCGGTTCGGTTTGCGTTTGTTGAACAAATAAATCTGGAAGAGAGCCTTCCATTTCTTTTCGCAGCTTTCCGGCGTTTTATGTATATTCTTCGAGCTCAAGTCGGCGGATATGTGATCCCATGCTAGAAGTTCATGGCCGTCTCTGGTGAAGGAATTTCTGTGTTGACCGTACGTCGCAATAAGGGCTGACGTTTCTAAACATGACCAGGAGTCATCGTCGTCCAGCGAGGTTTCAGTTTCATTTGCGACTTCTTCATTTTCACTTCCTTCCTCTGAAACAAATATATATGATGGTTTATTTAAATTTAATGTGAAAAAATGATGGATAACAAAGATATAATTGATAAAATTACATCAGTGGATAATATATGAAATATATAATATATAAGAAATCAATAAGAAAAACTAATAATACAACATAAAAAAAAAGAAAAAACGAATATATAAATTTTATTCACGCATATTAAAATGGTTCACTGAATACCTCACATATCGAAAGCAATTGGTTAAATATAATCAAGTGACATCCAGTACTTCAAATGTAATCTCAGGGGTCCCTCAAGGGTCAGTATTGGGTCCACTGCTATTCTCACTGTACATAAATGACATTGTGATGCATGTAAAAAGATGTAAGGTGAAACTGATTGCCGACGACACTATGTTGTACTATTCTGGGACACCAAATGAAATCTCAGAATGTTTAAATGAGAAACTATCAAATAATATAAACGAATGGTTATGCGACAACGGACTCAAGTTCAATATTAATAATACAAAATTCATGTTAATAGGTAGCAAACATCGTTTAAGACAACTGCAAGATGAAAAGCTGTCATTAAATATTAGTATTAATAATATCATCACTGAGAGGGTTGCAACTTTCAAATATTTGGGTGTGGTATTAGATCAAGAATTGAACCTTAAAGCGCACTGTAGATATATTCAGAAGAAAATAGCCACTAAAATTCATATTTTATACAGATTGAAAAATAAAATGAGTAAATATGCAAAATTAACGATATACAAATCAATAAAAGCACCCCACTTCGACTATTGCAGTACATTGCTCTATTTTGTAAGCAATGAAAATCTCAACAGACTACAGAAGCTTCAAAACAGATCCATGAGGGCAATACTAGGTTGTAATAAACGCACACCTGTGAAATACATGTTGGAATCACTGCAAAACAAAGGATAACACTGAATATGCTAATATTTATTTTTAAAATCAAACACAATATGTTGCCAAATTATCTGAGTGATTGGTTAACTCACACAAGTAGTATTCATACACACTCCTCTAGAAATAGAATAGGAAATGTTTACATCAACAGAGAGCATATAGGATGTGACTCTTTGTATAGTTCTGGTCTGATTGCATTCAATAATTTGCCTAGTCATATAAAAAGCTGTGATTCATTAAATTCGTTCAAAAGAAAATGTATTGAATATATTAAAGTGTCTTGATTCTTATTTTTACAATGTGACTTGTTTCTAGTTATATATTTTTGTTTGTTTCTTGTTTCTACAATGTGACTTGTTTCTATGTATATATTTTTGTTTGTTTCTTGTTTCTACAATGTGACTTGTTTCTATTTATAAATGATTGGTATTTTATAAGTGACTGATTGTACTAAAGAGCATTATTTGCTAATAAAGAGTGATAATAATAATGTGTATTACATGTATGAAAACTTTTTTTGCTATTCGCATCAAATATTAAAATTAATAAGTGCACAAGAATATTTTTGGTTCAGTTTTCTGGTTGGCAACTATAAACTATTTGAAGAATGAAAATAAGCTGATGCTTTCGAATGCCCCCTACATTAGGCTTGTTCTCATTCTTTATTGAAATACCAATCGAAAGTAGCCACTCATCTGACAACTGAAAATGGAATTGCGTAAAAATTGTCACAGTATAGCTGTTCAACTGCAACCAGGTTCCATAAGAACACAAACAATTTATTTAGTGTTTCCCAAGAAATGTATGACCATCTCACCAGAAGAACCGCAAATGTTTCATTCAAAAAACAAATTATTCAATGGCCCGCTTCAATAAACACTGCAGTTAGATAAATTTAATATGTTCGATTACCCAATGCTCACTAAAGTAGGTGTAACAAGCAATTTATTTCCGAATGGTAATGGTTCGGACTTCCATGTCTATATTTTCAACTCTATTGAAACCTGTTGCTAGGAACGGAAAGATTTAAATACCAATCAAGTGAGAAAAAATCAAATCAAAATCAAATTTTTTGGTCAATGATGAAATTAGGGATTGATTGATCAAAGAAAACACTGTTGTTAAGAAATCGAGATTTCGAATATGAAATATAAGTGAAAAAAAAAATATTTTCAAATAATGAAATAATATTGTATCGAATATGAAATACTAGTCAAAAAATGTAAATAAAGAAATTGAATGGAATATTATGAAAAAATGTTAAAACCAAGTTTCAAGTTGAGTTTACTCACGACGTTTCGATTGCTGGTATCCGCAATCGTCTTCGGGTGATGACTATTGCGGATACCAGCAATCGAAACGTCGTGAGTAAACTCAACTTGAAACTTGGTTTTAACATTTTTTCATAATATTCCATTCAATTTCTTTATTTACATTTTTTGACTAGTATTTCATATTCGATACCTCAATTTTCTTTGTCACAATATTATTTCATTCATTTCGTTATTTGATTTTTTTTTTTACTTATATTTTATATTCGAAATCTCTATTTTTTAACAACAGTGTTTTCTTTGATCAATCAATCCCTAATTTCATCATTGACCAAAATTTTGATTGTGATTTGAAATTTTTTCTCACTTGATTTCTATTTCAATCTTTCCGTTCCTAGCAACAGGTTTCAATAGAGTTAAAAATATAGACAATGGAAGTCCGAACCATTACCATTCAGCAAGGAACATTGTCAACCACTTTTAAGCAAACAATTTATTTCCGCTAGATTTCAAGTTACAAGACTTTCTTCGATCCCCTCTGAAAGTTGGAATGCAAAATCTTGTTGTATACTTCATCTATATTCAGAATTCGAAAATTCAACAACGTTAAGTATTATTTTGGGATATCTATTTGCACCAATTAAATATTGTTATTACACTCAACATAACAATGATAATATTAGTTTATCAATCCCAAAAAATATTAGTGTTTACACAGGTAATTAAAGCACATAAAAAATAGTTATATGGAAACTATAAAACTGTAAGGAACAAATCAGTTTAAGAAAAGAAAACATCAGTTGAATAATTATATATATATATATATAATTCATCCTGATTCAACCACTATCGGATAAATTTGAAGAAAATCCAAAAGGTAAAACGAAGCCTGTGATTGTTCAATCGTTCATTGAAAATAAGCTGTTCACAGTTTGAAGCCAAAATTTGTTGAACACACTAATACCCACATCGGTCAAAATTCTTTCCTATAGTAGTAGTGAAAGAGTAGATGTTTTTTGTTTGACTCAAAAAATGTTTTGAAACGTCACTCAATATTTCAATGGTAGAGAGACCAGATTAACAATATATCTGCAAATAATAGTAATACTTCATTTCCATCACCTAAGGACTCTGGATGCCAATTATCATTATCTGATTCTCCATTTTCACTTAAGTCTGGTTGAGTATTTTCTTTTTGATTATGCTTTTCAGAGGCCTTCGTGGCTATGGGTGTATCTTCAACTACATTCTCATCAATCTTTTCTCCCAACTGCATTATGGGTGCTGCAGTTTGCTTCAAGATTCTACGCACAGGCAATTCTATAACAACAGAAAATTCAAAAATAATGCACAACTTCTATTGATTACTTATTACATAATAATTTAATTAATGTTCTATATGGAAATATGGAAAATAACAAATGTTTTCCACTGGGAAATCTGTGGAAAAGTATATCTGAATTTATCTTTCTGAGTTTAACCCTGAATTCATACAGCAAATAAGATGAAATGAGAAATAAGATAAGAAATTAGACCTGTTTATACAGATGACATAAGGAATAAGAATCAACCAACGAAATCACGCCTTTTTGATAAATCAACTATTTTCCCTGCACATGCACACTTCCACTTTCAAACTGAAATAAGATGAGAGTTGGTCTACTCTAATCTTATTTCCTATTTTATTTCAGTAGGTGTATAAACGTTCCCATTGAATGTACATAACAACTTGGCACAAAAAATTGCTATAATATCAACGATAATGAGCAATTGAAACTAGGAAAATTAAAATGCATTTATTTTCACACTTCTTTCAGGCAAAAAATATGTATCCCTCCAAAAATATATAAATACTTTATTAGAGTCATTGACTAATATACATTTGAGCTTACTACATTCATTTTAAAACATCTATAATGTCTAATCCGAAATACACAGAATAGTCGAGCTCTTAAAATATACTTGAATCTGTGCCAAAACCATTGAAAATTGTCAAGAATTTATAATTTTTCACAATTTTTAGAATACTCTAGATTTTGACATCTGTGAATACCTTTTCAAGCAAATATCAACATACATATACATGAAGAGTCTGAGTTAGAATATATCTTCCTAGAATCATAATCTAAAAGAGACAATGCTGACGAGGGTTCGTTTTCAATTTCTACCATATTTCAATATCTGTAGTTTAAATATTAGATAATAAATGATCAAAGTCATCCTTAGAGTTCATTTTATTAGTAATAGCAGTAGATATCAATCCTAGTAGATGAGGTCTATTTATTCACAACACTGTAAATTTTCTCTGTTCCTCATTTGAGTGTTCGACAAAAATATATAATGATATTACAAAAAATGTCAAAAGGAATTCAACGAATAATATCCTGTCAGCCTGCAAAAAACTTAGGAGTTAGTTTTTTGTTGAGAAAAAATGAATAAAAAAAACGGGCCTCGACTATATCAAATATAAATATTTGTTCACATAACGACACTGCTCCTGAACTATTCAAAAAAAAAATCTGTATATATGTATGCTTCAAGCTACCCAAATTAAGTTGAAGGAATGCATTTACGTATAAAAGTGAAGATACAGAATATAGCTTATAGAATTATATATATTTCACCTGATGCTTTGGGTTGGCTGATGCTGTGTATATCCACTTCAATCAACCTGGTAGGGATAGCGTTCAGCTTCAATTTGTTTTTCTGCATACTGGAAAACATGCAATCTTCAAAGTGTGCACTACAGACTCTGTATCTTTTGTAGCAATCCTCTGTAGAGCAATTGTCTAATTTCGGGACGTGAAGTTTCAACTTCCATTCATTGCATCTAAAAAATGTGTCATCAACGTTAGAGATATAAGAGAATTGAAACAGTGAAGTTGTTCTTTCAAAGAAAAGTTCAACAATATCTGTTCAATGTGGTGAGTACATGAAATCACTGAGAATAAGGTAAGAAGGTATACCAAGATAAAAAACGAAAATGTCTACTTCTAAATCGACTTCATTGCCTACAATGATAATATTAACGCCTTGTATTCAGTGGAATTGTTTCAACTCACCTCTTTTCATCTTTCGGAAATCTGAAGAAGCTGATTTGGGGATTTTTCTTCGAATTACTTGAACAAACCACACAATAATTCGATGCTTTCTTCAAATTGTCAGCCATCGTCAATGCAAATTTCAGCAAATCACACTAATAATCACACTCTCTGGAGATGATAGATAATTTGAAATTTGAACACAGTAAATAATACACTACAATCTAGAATATAGAACCGGTTACCTGTTACCTGTTAGCAGTGTTGCCAATATCAAATAAAATGTGTCTGTGTTCTGTTAATTATAAGAGTGATCGAATGGAATTCGAATAATAGACGTATCGTATAACTCAATTAAAAAATGAAAGATTGGGCTCTCAGATATTGACCCATACATACTTCATATATTTCGAGGCGCATAATACGAAAAAGTGGCCTTTCAAAATTTGAAAAGTAGCAGATTCAGGAACATTTTAAACGAGCTGCAAGCATTGCTCAAAAAATGAGTGATCCATTGCGCGTCCAACAATTTCCCTCCTGGAGTCGATCATGCGCGCTCTGAATCGAAACACGAACCACCACTGAAATTAAGACTGAAATGTATAATAAATGACTTGAAGTATTTTATCTTGCTCACTCTGCAGTCCTCTCTCTTAGGCTGGATCCACATGCATATCACGGACGTACGTAGGCGTTTCACGGATAGCTGAAAATATGATCATTCACATGTGTCCATCCGTTTACACGTTATTTTATGGGGTACCTAACCTCAACCACGAACAATCTCAAAATATATCAATATTTTTATCATCACCGTATCAATAATTATGATGTTTCTCGTGTTATAATTAAAGATTGGACTTTAATGATTCCCGCTTTAAACTGACAGTTAATGAAGGCTCCTCCCTGGGCACAAAGTCATTTAAAGAAAAAAATGAGTATAGCATACCTAATTAGGTACATTAATTATTTTAAGATGAGTCACACCGTATTCAATGAGTTACATAAGAAAATTGAAGCTACATGTTATTAGAGCTCCTATTCCATCAGGAATAAGATTGGTATTAATAATGCGGTATTTAGCATCCGGTGATAGTATGGTTACATTGGAACATCTCGTCTTGGCTCGACATTGTTTCAACCAGTCAAAGATATTTTTTAAATGTCGGCGAATCTCCACAAATCCGTCAACAAAATAATAACCTAACCTCAATCACACATACAAAGTTAAAATTAACCAACTTCAATCCGTTGTGACCTTGAAACGTACGTGACTTTGTGCCGTAAAATTTGATTGGTTGATATTAATCACGTGATATAGAACGGATACGTATCACGGATGCATGCGGATCCAGCCTTAGGGCCATTCTATCAGTAATAATGTCTAATGTCTATGCCTTAAGACTAGAGCACATCAGCACCACTTATGCCCGTATGCACCGCTCCTATTTATTGATGGTTTAAATAAGCTAGGTTTTGTTGATAAGGATTTACCAATCAGATTCCTTGTTTATTAGCGATAAAGCCAAGCTCAGTTGAACCTCCATCAAGTAGAAGCGGTGCATACGGGCGTTACAGGTCTATTCCGTAACTCATAACGATGTCGTAACAAGCGTTACATTAACGATATTTGTGTCGAATCCTATTCCGTAAATATATGAAATCGTTGCGAGTCGGTAGTGAACGACATAATATTGCGTTTTTTAGCGGGAATAAAATTGGTTCAGTTGAATAACGACTTGAAGTAGTTTTGTGGGTGGTATTTTTGACATATTGTTCACACGGATCGTTGAGAGCTAACTACCGACAGTTGTTTGATAACGGATCGTTCATTAACGGCGTTTTACGGAATAGAGCTGTTGGGCTGGATTCAGTCAGATCCGAAATCCGATCGTACGACGATCAGATAGCTTTCTGATTGGTCTAAATTGGTCTGAATTTAAATTTAGACCAATCAGAAAGCTATCTGATCGTCGTACGATAGAATTTCGGATCTGTCTGAATCCAGCATTAGCCACAGATGAGAGGAACAATCGACCATCAGCATGGTCACTGGGACCTGCCACCTTTGATGGGTATTATGCGATGTGGAAAAGTATCTAGACGCCATTTTGGGAGGTGCCGATAAGAGGACAGGACTCGCGGAATGGTTTTGGACATGTTCGCACTCGAACTTTTCCATATCCAAAGTGAAAAATTTCTCATCTAATTTTGATGAACCGGAACGGACCCAAATTCAATTGATAATGACTCTTGTGGAAAATTAAATGCGGGAACAGGATTTTTTCAAAAAATGTCAAAACAGCCGAAAGTAAAATTCTATTAACCTGACGCCACGCCTTAGAAAAAAAATTATTTATACTTATGTATTTCGGTCTCGTGAACAGAATATTCAAATGAAATTTTTGGCGGTCTCAACTAGTTTCGGAGGTATGGCAGGAACTTTAAACTGCTTGATGAAGCTATTGTATAGGGAAACACGTGTCGCAGTTTAGTTATAACCCTAATATGTGAAAATCTTACAGGCAACTGTATATTATTTGTTTAATATGGATTTTCATCAAGTAACGGTCACTTTCATTTCCATATACACATTCTATACCACCTTCTTCATCAGTTTTCAACCGAATTATAAGCAAGCGATGCGCGTTCTGCACTATTTTGCTAAACTCGAATTCTCATAGCGATTTATTTTTTAGAGTCTTGTAGTGAAAAATGCTTATGATTCGGTTGAAAAGTGATGAAGAAGGTGGTATAAGTATAATATATCTATATATATATATATATATATATATATATATATATATATATATATATATATATATATATATATATATATATATATATATATATATAAGTATGGGTCGTGGCGTATATAAGTGAGCTAAGGACCTTTGGAAGCAAATAAAAATACTCCTGACTTTTTCCACTCTGATAACTTTCAATTACTCCTTGATCGAAAATGCGTCGTTGGTACAAATATACTTCTGATAAAGTATCTAAAAGAGTTTTAAATTTCCATTACATTTCGAATAAATTATATTTTCATTGAGGACTCACCTGAAAGAGTGACCAAACACCACCATACAAATGTTTTACAAACAGATGTATAAATTGCTAATTTCTGAGTTCACACTATCAATACTTTAATGAAGAAATACAGGTATAATCGTTCGAGATTGATCAAAAAGACTCATTCAACCATTTTGAACTTCTGAAGAAAGAAGCAAATCATCGGTAGGAAAACTGGAAAGAATTTCAATAACCATAAAAAACAAAAAATTCCTTTGGAAGCTCACTTCCAAGAAGGAAATAAAATATTTTTAATGAATTTTGTCTCTATCTCCCTTGCAAATTTCACATCCTGAATTCAAGAAATTCAAACAATAACTTTTTAAAATCTCTGGAACTGAATGGGAGTCAGATTGACAAAAGTTCCATTTTGCAGCCTGATTTTTCAAAAAAAAAATTATTCAATAGTATCTTGGTTGACTGTGACAGGAGGTATTCAAATCCATTGCTTCTCAGAGTAGTCTGAAGCCAGCAATTGTGATCCTCCAGCCTTGAATGAATTTAAGCTTGTTAGTTATGTCAAGATTCAAGAAAGTTGTCAAATTTTCAAGGAATGCATCACATTCTGTCAAGTAATCCTCCCGGTACTTCAAACCTTAATAAACCCGGTTTTATTTTTTTGATGTAATTGTGATGAAAGAATTCATTAGGTAAAACAATTAGGTAAGAAAAATAATGGCTGTTTCCAGTTTGAATATGATTCTCTGACCATAAATGTTGTGGCATTTTCAGATGGGAACAAGGACTTTTTACCTTCTCCATAGTCCTCCAAACCGATGATTTCATTGTCAAATTAGAATGTAAATCAGATTTTATGGCCACTTCATCGAAGTATGAGGCACATTTTATCTTCCCAACTAACATTAAGGAAAGTTATTCCACATGCCGGGGAGAAATGGCTAAAAAAAGGACAATACTGGTAGTACAGGCCTTGGATATTTAACTTCAAAGAATAAATAATTTATAAGTAGCAACCTTGGTTAATTACAGGAAAGTAATCACCAGTAAATCCCTTTCATATTCCATAAGCCACTTTAGAGCAAGAAACATGTGAGAAATTACCTATTTTCTCCTTCAAAAATGACCCAACCGCGGTTTGGATTCTGGTATTATTTAGGGTACAATTTACGAAGCAAATGTCATCATAACCCAATGAATGTTTTGGTATTCTCTCTTGGTGAATATTTACCTAAATGTGACCAGATATAGGCCGTTACGGACAGGGGATATAAAGGTTATTTAACAGGTCTAATAGTTCAATTATTAATTTGATTTCATACCGTAAGAAGAAGAATATTGACTTATAGGTACATTTAAAAAATTACGCCATATTTAATTAGAATATCTGTTTTACCCATCAATGAATACCGATAATATATTGAATTTTAGTTAATTCTGACGATTTATTTCTAAATAATGGCTGCATATGACACTTTAAAACCGCATAACTTTGCTAAAAAAAATCAAACATGTGCAATCAATCTAAATTATTTTTGCATTAAATAGCATATTTAAAGAGGCCCGTGAATTTTATGAAGGTAAAAACCATCATTTTACAGAAAATTTCGCGCCGCAGGGGGAATATTGTTGAGGAGAGAGCATGTAGCTACCGTATGACAATAATTTTTATACTCCCATACTTATTGTCAGCATTTTATGTAGACCATAGCTGATTCGTTGTGGCAACCAAATTATGAGAAGTTGAGATAGAGATAATATGTATATATGTATGCTATTCATATAAAGAAACCTCTCTTTGTTTACTCATTCGTCCAAGAGAATAATTGGTAACAGAAAGGTTGATTTAAGCTTTATATTTACTTATTTCTGATCAATTTCATGTCAAAATTACTTATTTTTACCCTCAACCTAGTAAACTAAATGTCCATATATATAAATATTTCAATTTTCGACGTCCAAATCACTTCGAATTTTTTCCCCACATTGGTAATTACAAGGTAAAAATTACGAAATCTAGTCTTCTTTCAGAAAGGTCGCCGACCTGATCGAAGGTAAGATTAACGTAATTATAACTAAAAATGTTAGTTGGGTTGCTTAGAAAAGTTCTGAAACTTTAGTTTGATTATTTTTGAAAGAGCATCATTGAACCCTGTTCCAACTTTATGCCCTCAATGTGCCTCAATAGCGTTCTGTAGCGTTTTAAACTTCTTGCCTTTGTTTTTTTTTTGTGATTGGAATATTGGAAAACAAAAACTTATATGTGGATTGCATATAATTTGCAAAGATGTTTGTTTTTATGTTACTTTATGCAGGAGCAAATTAATCATAGTTTGAATTTTAAATAGACAGCTGATACTTAATGAAAATACATTATCAATAGACACTCTTTTACTTTTGTTACTATTTAATTTGAAAAATCATTTTTGCAGATAACAGATTTAAATTACCTGGGTTCAACAAAATATCCTGAAGAATAATAACGTTGGATGTGGCAGAACCTTGAAAAGTCGTGAGATCTTGAGTTCCAGCTGTGACCTTATCAACTGTAAAAGAAAAAAGCAATATGTTAATATAAAAATAGTGAGCTGTGAGCGTAGAAACGCATTTTATAACTATTATTTCAGACATTGTGATGTGCAACAATAGAATTTCAAAAAATTTGACTTGAAAAAATACATACAATAAAACTTACTGTCAACATACAAATATGAGTGCAGAGATTGATTTTCGATAGCATTACACATATATATCGGCCGAGGCCAGCCCTCAAGATATTTTGTATAATACAATTTAAATGAATTTACTTCCCAATAACAAGCATCACTGAAATAAGTCAGTGAAACAGAAAATCGAGTTCTGTTTATGTCGACGTTTCGGCCTTTCATTTGGTCATTCTCAGGACACTTAAAGAATTATGAAGGAAACAGTAACATTGTGGATTCAGGGTTAAAAACATTGGTTATATAACTAAAAAAAAGCTACACATGAAATTTAAAATACTGAAACTGTCACAGATACCACACCACGTAAACAGTTTATACACTAAACCTACCAACAGATCAGATTTTTGATGAAAAGTACAAGAAATAATTTTCTGGGTATACTCGAGAGGTGGATATAACTAATTTGAGATTTGATTTAGGTACTTCGTCTCAGTTTTTAGAAACACAGTTAACGTTTATTTGTCTCGACAATAATAATTCATCTTAGGTGATAGTGAGCAGAGAATTTGCTTGAAAATTGTATAATTCTTCTACTGATATGAATAATGTTTTTTGACACTGTTTTCATTGCTGAATGCAATTTTTATTATGTCAGTAGAGGAAACTTTTGCAACTCTTTCAGGGAGATTTTTGATTTATGTAAATTTCTGTAAATCCAGTTATTTTTCGTTGAACTATTTTTGTTAGGGTGTTGTGATCGGGTATCGTTATTATGTGAAACTTTATTGATGAGTGTGTGTGTGTGTAGTTATTTTCGAATAAGAATGTTTGAATGTCTTATTTTTTTGTGGTAAATCGGATAGAAATTGTGGATTAATTGTTTTTTTGCGAGAATGTTCTGTTTGACTCATGATTCAAGAATCTCTCCGAAAAGGTTGATTTGTGGTACAAGTCTGTATTGATAACATTACTTTCATTTCTGATAGAAAATGATAATGAGAAAAAGGATTTTGTTTTTCAAACAATACGTTCCAAAAATTACGAATTCCAAAAAAAAATTCTGAGCAAAGCTCGGTCATACAGGTACGTATATAACATAAGCAAATGGGTATAGAATGTTTACGAAATGATGTTTCACTTACCAGACACGGTAGATTCTGTGTGGAAAACAGCATACTCGTGATCTGAAAGAGTAGACCTGGTAGATCCTTCTGATGTGGGAAATATCGTAGGCACAGCATTCGGTTGAAGTCTATTCCTGAGGTCATTCAAAAAATATTTAGTTTCAAAATGTCCTCCACAAATCCGATATGCCCTATGTAGTCTTTCGGCTTTATCAGTTAAATCATCCCGTCCACATGCCTTTGCCCAAACTCGGGCCCTAAAATTAATCAATTTTCTTAATGAAATCCCATATTGTTGACTGGCAAAATAGTATATCTTTTACCAGGTACAAAGCCAAATATTCTTGGATGACTGCGAATGTTTTTCAGCTCGCTAGAACGCGTGCCACGATCAAATAACTTGGGGAATTTTTTAAATTTTTCAAACCCCTCTCTACCCGACCTGGTGCCCAAAAAATTACTTTTGAAAGTGTAGGAGTGTAATTAGAACCGAAACGAATGTTTCTCACCCAACTAGAAAGCGTGACACGGTCAAATAACTTGGGGAAATTCTTTTGAATTTTTCAAATTCCCCTGTACCCGACCTGGAGCCCCGACAATGACTTTTGAAAGTGTAGTAGCACAGAACACCCTATCTACACAGAAGCGCAACTTGAAGGCGGTCCCTTTGATCTTTTGGGTCAATTTTTCGTAACCTTGATTTAAAGCTTGGCTTGTATAATGTCATTTCTTGGCGGTAAATTCAAACTGTCGGTTGATATACAGTTCAAGTGATACACCTCTGTAAACTTTCTAGACTGAGCATTTCTGCTTCTGAACTGAAATTGGGGCAGTTTCAATTCCATTTGAAGATACGACCCTAGGAAAGTCTTAATAATTTAGAACTTACATTTCCCCTATCAAATTCGTCTAAATGCTTCGATGATCAGCAATCTACATTCCCTTATTCTCAACAAATATAAACGGAGAACTTGGATGATTACCAAAATAATTTCAGTGAATAGGCTTACTGTTTTCCGCACTTTGAAAAAAAAGTAGACAGAAGAGTGGTGTAGGCAGCTATAATATTTAATGGTCAAATAGTTTTAGAGTTATCAACTGAATTTTGCAGGAACGAACGTTTAAAACTACTCTGATCATGCTATCATCCGATATTAATAAAATTTATCAGTAGTAATAACCCAAGGACATTGATAATTGTTCGAAAATTTTATAACACCCTAACAACACAAATGTGAGGTTGACAATATACAAGCCAAGCTTTCGATTCGGTCGGAACGCTTCAGTTGCGCTTCTGTGTAGATAGGGTGTTCTGTGGTAGTAGTGTAGTAGTATAATTGGGAATTTTTACCAATGAGGGCGCTGATGTCTGTTCAAAAATGTCGGCTCCAAACAGTAATGTGATGATGGTAATGTGTCAAAACATATGTTTACTATTGTTTAAGTTGTATTGTCTCTTGTGTTTTTCGAGCTTTGAGTGTAAACAAATGTGAAGACTATTCAGTGTGTGAATGTGTTAGAGAAGTGTTTTTTCGTACGATAATTATTAAAATAAGGAATACGTATGGAAAGAAAGGTTGGGATTTCTTCCTTTTCTACTAAAACATTCATCCACACAACAGCTCACATTAATCAATTTCGACATTGTTATAAATATCAATTTTATCAAATCGCAAAAGTGAAGCACAAGAACACCAAAATGCACCACAATTTCAGATCACATATGACAGTGACAGAACTTTGTTTTTGTTTTACTTGATGAAATAGTTCAAATATTTGCCGATAGAGGCGAAAGTTTTTCACCTCGCTAGAACGCGTGCCACGGTCAAATGACTTGTGGAATTTTTTTTTGGTCCGAATTCAAACTTAGACTAATCAGAAAGCTATCAGATCGTCGTACGATCGGATTTCGGATCTGTCTGAATCCAGCCTAACGTGCGATGTTGCCAGATGAACAGCGAGGCTGGAAAAAACTGTGGCTGATTTCACACCCGTGAAGAATTTCTGTTCTAGAATAGAAGCATTGGCCGCATCTAACAGCTTACAGCGCTTAAAGCGGCTTCATAAACCATAAATAAACTATGACATTTCACATGAAAACTGAATTGAAAAATTTTGTGCAGCGGTTTCAAGCGCTGTAAGCTGTTAGACGCGGTCATTATTTTTATAATATCAATGTTACTGTTTACATAAATAACAGGCTCTATGAAAATAACAAATATTTATCAGGGGAATGTACTTTTACCTCTCTTGATCCTTTGGAAACAAGAAAAAACTCATTTTGGATTTCGAACTGTTACTTTTACAACTATTCACAGCACAAACGTGTCCACCACCTATTAGTTTTCCCATTATGTTAAAATTTAAAATTCACGATACGCACAGAACATAAGTAACATAGGCGACCAACAACGAATAAGGCCAAAAGCAGAATGAAAAATTCTGGCACTCGGCACTTCCCATAATGGCGGACTCATCAACGCGACACGCGACGACATGCCCATGCGCCAACTTCTCCCGCCAACGAAAGTGACATTGGTGATTGCTGGATATTCTGTGCTCTGTTGACAGTTAACAGTTAACATGGGCCGTGTTCCATTTCCCTGTCTGGTCAACCGGTCATTTGTCTGTGGTTTTGTGGAAACAGTCACTCTTGACTCTAGAGTGTGAAAAAGAGGAGTCTGACTTGGCGAATTCATTGTCAGAATTATTAGAAAACTTTCCTTCAGGTAGCTTGGAATTGTTGGTTATTTTTGTGATGTGACATAGGGAATTTCTTTGTGAGAGAATTATTACCGGGGCCTTATTCTTGAATCACTCGCAGTTCTGCGTATACGATGTTGCTGAGCTACGACAGATATGATTGGTCTCTGCCTAGCAACAGCATATGCGTTCAGTGAACGTGTGGTTCAAGAAAACGGCCCCTGTACTTCAGATCCCCTTTTTCCACAATTGAATGAAACGAAAAGAAAACTGTCACTTATCATGGTTAGTATACTTACCAACGATGTTTTCTCGGTCACTTTGGTGACAGATAAATAAACTTCACATGAACCATGACCCATTAACAACCACATTTCAGGTTGTCACTGTAGTAACCAGTACAAAGGAACGGCTAATGGTAAAATATTTGGAAACGGAACACGGCCATGAGTTTCTGCCGATGAGGGCGCTGATGTCTGTTCGAAAATGTCGGCTACAAACAGTAATCAGCTGATCGTGATCTGTCAAAACATATTACGTTGTATTTTGTATTGTACCTTGTATTTTTCGAATTTTGGCAAAGTTCTGTGTGAAACAGATGTGTATACTAATCAGTGTGTGAATGTGTTAGAGAAATGGCCATGATTTCAAATTCAGAAGTTTGTTTTTGTTTTACGTGATGAAATAGTTCAAATATTTTCCGATAGAGGCGTATCTGGATTATGAACTACCCAATTGAGTATTGTCATGTTCCGATATTGCTGGTATTACTGGCCACAGTAAGCATTTTCGGAACGCTTTCTTCAGTAATAGTAATCTACTGCTGAAGATATCGGAACAGATCGCCAGTTGATCGCCATCGGACATCCGTCAAAGGAACTGTCAGCGGTGACAGGACAGGTGTGACGTACCGTATTTCAAAATGAATTGAATATTGGAAGAAATATTAAGCAACAGCGATACGGAAATATAAAATTCAGAGAGCTCAAGCTGTGATAATGAGTCTTTAGAGAATATAATGACTGAAATAATAATCCTCGACAAAATTAGAGGTTGCATAGAAAAAATACCAAGAATAGAAGAGTACATTCAAAATGTAGTAGGTTTTTACACCCCTCAAGCTTAATACTCACTCAGGCGAAATTCGCGTTTTTTTGACATAATGTATCAAATCCAGATTGTTACCGCACATTCGCGTATTTCATCCATACTCACAAATGCGAAACTTTCCTATGCGAAAGTGCGGATAAATCGCAAAAAAGTTGAAATGATTTTAACTATTTTGCGCATTTCTGTCATCTGTCATTTATAGTGTCTTTTTCTGATGGTTTATACATATGAATACAAAGCATTAAATAATAATATCTTTGTAAATAATTGTTGTAATGACGAGCATCCATAATTATTTTCTTTTCATAAAAATTGCACAAACACCAACAATTCCAACAACTAATAATAAAAATTGTAGGTTATATTATTTCCCTTCAATTATGACAAACGATACTTGTAAAAATCGCAGAAAAGTTAAAATTTCCCGCCGCGAATATTTTTAAATATGGATTTGACACACGTTATGTCAAAAAAACGCGAATTTCGCCTGAGTGAGTATTAAGCTTAAGATTTTCATTTCCAACAACATTTCAGGTAAGTGCGAGTAAGGCTTGCAATCTCAAAAAATGGGATTCCCGCAGATTTTATTGATCTGCTGGATTCATTTCAATTCAGCATCAGCTTGTACGCAAATATCTTCCAGTATAACTCGAAACATTTTTGATAATTTTGCAAATGCAATAATCTAACAACAAATTTAATCTGTTATCCTTTGACGTTTATTCGAACAAAACCTAACCTAACTCAATTTGAGGAATACTGGGACTACAGGACCACTTCTGCAGCAGTAGCACCAGTAACTTTTTAGTCTCTAACAGGGTACCTCAAAATTTTTGCGCGAAATAATTGCCAGTGAATGTCAGTAAAATCGGAACGACTGAATTAGCTGGACAGTACTGTTCAGTAATATCGGAACATGACATATGTATGATCGATCCATCTCCTTTTATTTCGTTCTGAAATATGACAACTGACAACATTAAGGCCGTGTTCCGGGTTTTTTGTTTTCCCTGTCTGGTTAAGGCTGGATTCAGACAGATCCGAAATTTGATCGTACGACGATCCGATAGCTTTCTGATTGGTCAAAATTTGAATTGAGACCAATTAGAAAGCTATCGTATCGTCGTACGATTGGATTTCGGATCTGTCTGAATCCAGCCTAACCAGGCTGGTACTCAAGATGGCGTAGCGGTACTCCAGAAAATCGGTGATATACGGAACGGATGTCAGTTGTCTGTGATGTTCTGGTAACACAGTCACTCTAGAGTATAAATAAAAAATAAAAGGGGTAGTTCGACTTGGGAAATTCATTCATAAGAAGTTGACTTAAAAAACTTCCTTTTGAATATTTGTGAAAAGCTTGGAATTGTCGGTTATTTTTGTCTTGTGACAAGGAGAATTTCTTTGTAAGAGAATTATTACTCATCATTTCTTCAGATATCCTCATTCTACAATGAATGAACAAAAACAGTCAATCACGAAAAAGAAAACTTTCACTTTTCGATTTCTTATCGGTTACTCTGTTGACAGTTACCATTTTTTCAGGAACCAACCACATTTCAGGCGGTAACCGGTACAACGGAACGGCTAACAATATGTGGAAAAAAAACACGGCCTACGAGAAACAAACCTTCAGTCGATTCAATGTTGGCAACTATTCTCTATGAGCGAACTACCACCATCTCACGTTCACGTTACCAGTCTGGTTAACCAGATATGGAAACGGAACACGGACATATTTCGTCCTATATATCATTAGATATAGTCCAGCCGTTATGTACTGGAGTACTGGATGACCACAGATTGAAGCCATAACATCACAGGGACGACAGCGGTGTGAGTAAGAAAGAATACTTCAAGTATAACTTCTAAGCGAATTCCTTTCTCAATGTAGCAGATAAAGAGAGGTTAAGAAGGATGGAGTAATTCACGAATTTTCATTCTGTCCTTGACAATAGGCGAAAATCGTCAACCGCTAGATGGCGTTGCTAAATCCAAGATGGCTTCACTTTAGGGTAAACAACAAATTTTGGAAATTTGAAGTAATGGTACTATAAGTTCATGTTTTGCATTCTTGAGGACTTGTTGAGTGATAATTACTGTTTAAACGTCTTCAGTTGCTTTGTGTGCTAAGGTAGTTACATGTTTGGCTAATATTACAGCCTCATTTCACTCGTGAGTGTTATGATTTGAACTACTTCACCTACCTACATTCCAGATCAAAATGTCTATTATAGAATTGGAGCTACTTAGTATTCTGGATTACGTGGGAAGCAGAACTAGACCGTTGAAAGAGGGTGAAGCTGTATTCAAAGCAGGGCATACCATTGCATGTGGAGTGAAAGAAAGTAACCATAAAAAATAAGGAGCTTATGTTTGCAAACATCAACTTTAGTAGAGCATCCATACGAAATCAATTTATTGCTGCCTGATAAGGAATGGAAATGCCAATGTTCCTGCAAAGCGGGTTTATCTGGGTTCTGCAAACATATTGTAACCCTTATATTATATCAATAAGTAGGTAATGTCATTTCCTAAATATTTATGAAGTAAATATATCAATATATCAGATTTAATAAAACATGTCACGGATTAGTGTTTCAACAAATGCTTTATTTTTTACTATTCAAATAAATCAAGAGAAAATCATGATTTTTGTTTTGCTACAAAACCTTGTTCTGTACTTATTGTATAATTCATGAGATACATTACCGAGTATTTTGAGGAAACCTTATAGAACATAAGGTGTTTCTTCAAAAGAAATAGGTTGGGTACTTCACTTCCAACGCACCAAACATGTTTTTCGAAGAGTTGGAACAATGGATGCAAATGAATCAGTGGAATGAATCATTGATTTACAGATCAACAACCCTAACGCTGAACTGATATCACTCGACCAACTATTCAATTCGTTAACAAGGTTATCATTTCCAGAACAAAATTGATAATATCACGTGATATTAGTTTGGTGTTAGGGTAACTAATCTCACACCAAAGGTTCCAGTTTCCAGTCTTACCAATCATGAATGAATCATGCTGTTAAAAAAATGTGTCCAACCAAGGAGATACAATTTTTTCTTGGCAGTTATTCTACTGACTAATTGTGGGATAGTGTGAAAGGATAAAAAACAGGCTAGAAAACTATGATTTATTCACATAAATTTAATAATACTTTGCTTTAACCATATATTAATAAATATTATATTATAAAGTCTTGAAAAAGGCTTCAAAGTGGGAACTGAAACGTCCACTAAACTTTATTTTCAGAAGCTCTAGAAAGTGGAGGCTACTTTCAAACATATTTTCAGTTATTGGTTTACAAATTTTCAACGTATTTTTCCTCCTGAGACAAAGCTTTTTGTCGTTAATGGAGTGTTTATGTAGTGAAATAGTACTAGTATTATGTAATAATGAGCACTGAGGCACCGAGCACATTTTTGTCGATTTTGTAGGAATACTTCAATGAATTCGCTGCATTTTGGTTTGTAAACCACAACAACACTTCATATCTATTTCACTCTTCGCACTTCTGTAGTGTATTAACTTTTAAATATTTCCAAAATAATAATTTTAAAGACTCATAAGACTCCATAGAATTAATATTTGTTGTTCACTTTCAGGTTAGTTCAAAAAAAAATATATTTAGATGGCGACTACTTCGAAGTTTTAGGCTATACCACTTCAATGTGCATATGCTTTCTCTCTCTAATGTATTCCGCTTCCGCAACGTGACATTTGGTAAACACTGTAAACAGTCATGATGGCCACTCCATTAGTTGTAAGGTCATGCATGAAACACAAAAGAAAAAAAAAGCTATTTCGCGGTACAAAATAAGCGATACACTCCCTCTCGATTTTTGGGTAACAATGGTTAGATCAGATCGCCGTACTCTAGTTTCCATGATTTGCATGTGTTTATTAATTCAATATTCAATACCAAATCGGCAAAATCGAAATAATCTACAAACGAACTTGTTTTGGTGGAGGTGAAATAATAAATAACGCCAATCGAAGATGGAATGTTATTTTATTTAGAGATTTTCAATTTCAGCCAAAGTATTTTTTATATAATACTCTCTATATATTTATTTTCTTTCAATATCGATTCCATGGAATCAAGATGTATATACATCTTGCATGGAATTAACCTCTTCATCGATTTTTTCTAATGGATTGCATACTATTTTTGTTCTATCGAAAAGACATTTTACTATACCTCTTATGACACATATGGTGAACTATTGGGAAGAATATCGACCGATGAGGGCGCTGGTGGTGGTTAAACTATATCCACCATTTCGAAATAGTTACCTTGTTTACATTTGTGAAATAACGCGCCAAACTGAAATTCAGTCATCAGTTGCCCTCGCTAGACAAGATTTTGGTGTTTTTTTTGCTATATTTTCATTGTATCAAATTTTTCTCGTGAAGGTTAATATAACAGTGTTCATGATGCTTTGAATAGCCGCACAATACCATTCATTGGAGGTGAACATAGATGCATTGTGTTTTAAAATCTAATGATATTTGTTCCAGGACATTTTTTAGTTTTAGTGTAGTGTCAGTGAACCAAAGAGGCTTTTATTACATGGATGATGAAATGCGCCATAACTTCGCCTAAAAATAGACAAACAGACTCACCAGGTAACAAGAAATCATCTCTTTTGAAATGTAAGGAATATACTGAAGCCGCTCTAGATGGTGATTTATGCAGTTTCAGTTTAATTTTCCAAGCCTTGTACCTGTCTATTTTCTCTTTCGATTCACTCTCCTTGATGTTTTCCACCAAAGATGTATTTCTCTTTGGAAACGTGTGGAAAGACAACTTTGGATTTCGGTTCCTAGAGTTGCGGCAACTTGGCAACATGCAAACACTTTATACGGCTCACTGAGCGATCTGCATCCATGATTGTTTATTATTAACCGAAAAAAATTACAACTCCAGATGAGATTTCCTAAATCAACACCAAAGAACTCAATAAATTCACACACATAAAACGGAAGCCGTTTGTTTGTGAAATTATAGCAGTGCGTTATATTTCCGCCAGACGTCGCATAAAATTATGAACTTCCCAATAGTGAAGATATATGTTGATATGTGTTTTCTTTCGATATACTTTTGTCTAAATGAAGTGTTGATTTCTTGGTAAAAGCCCGTTATCCAGTCACCCGAGCCTTTTGAGAAAAATTTTGGACCACCTTATTATGAGCCGCTAAACACGAATCCGAAGTCAAAATGTGGCGCTCTCCCTTCGTTACGAAGTTATGGCCCTTCAAAGGTAGGAAAAAAGGGCATTTTCTACCTTTTTTTTGCCAATAATAAACGATCGGAATGAACACGATTTATCACCTTTACGAATAATTCCACCTTCTGCATCATTTTTCAACTGAATTATAAGCATGTTTCACTACATGACTCTAAAAAATAAATCCTGATGGAAAATCGAGGTTAACAAAACAGAAGAACGCGCATCGCGATGTAATTAATTGTAAAGGTGATTTTGAGGATAAAATATTGGGCGATCTTGTCATTTATTATGCATAAAAAGAAAAGAAATGCCCTTTTTTCCTACCTTTGAAGGGCCACAACTTCGGAACGAAGGGAGAGCGCCGAGTTTTGACTTTGGATTTGTGTTCAGCCGATGAAAATTCTTAAGATGGTTCAAAAATGTTCTCAAAAGGCTCAGTTGACCAAGTAACAGACTTTTACAGATTTCTTTATTTACCATTACATCAAGGTAAGGAAGTTCAGCGTTCCTTTCTATTTCCATTGTGAACTTTAATGTTGGGTCTTGTGTCCAAAAATAAGTCAAGTTCATTTCGATCATGTCTCCATATAGCAAAAACATCATGAACATATCTCCAACATACTTTTGGTCCATTGGACGCCAAAGCATTAAGATCCGAAACATGTTGGAACAACTTATATTACATCAAGGTAAGGAAGTTCAGCGTTCCTTTCTATTTCCATTGTGAACTTTAATGTTGGGTCTTGTGTCCAAAAATAAGTCAAGTTCATTTCGATCATGTCTCCATATAGCAAAAACATCATGAACATATCTCCAACATACTTTTGGTCCATTGGACGCCAAAGCATTAAGATCCGAAACATGTTGGAACAACTTATATGACGAATTGGTCATCTAAGTATGCCTTAACAAACTGGGTCTTTGCAAATATTTCTCCATATCCTGCTATACGAGTCTAATGCTAGTAAAAAACAGTATACATTTGACATTATTTCAGATATTAATACTGCCCGTCACATGAATTCGTGCATATGCCGCCCCTCCAGAGTATTTCAAAAATATTCATGTCTAAAAATTTTATTTCAAAATTTCTATTCTTCAAAAGTAACGATGAATGTCCGTAATTGATTGAAAATCGATTCTTGATTCAGTTTTAGCATTTGGTTTCACATGTCGCAGTGTATACAAATTCTTAGAAGTGATATTTTTCGAATGGATGATGCAAATTTACCAAATTTGAGGCACTATCCAATAAATCATACAATGACTAGTTCTGCCTTAATGAATGGGTATATCACTTTCATAATATATAATTATGCTAAATAAAAACTTACCTAGATGAAGATCTGGAATGTTGACAATTTCTGTTAAATTATTTGTTATTGCTGATTGCTTTAGCTCCTCAGTTGAATATTCACCTGAAAAATATTAGGTACTCTTGAAAAATTCAAAACTCAGTCTGATGAATATTAAAATTTTATCCAAGTTATATAAACTCACCCTCTACTGGAACTACTTTCTTCGGAAGCATGTTGAATATTGTTGGGATGGCATCCTTCTTCAAACGATTTTTCTTCATGCTTGGAAACATTTTCTCTTCGAAATGCTCGCTGCACAATCTGCACTTCTCATAGCAATATTCCGAACTTAATGATTCCAATTTCTCTGACTTGAAATTTGCTTTCCATAATGAAAATCTTGAAATAAATAACCCATTATAATAGATTTGCATTTTTCCAGTTGCCATTAAGAATGTTTATATTAATTTGACATACAAATCAAAAAGTAGTAAAGAAATTAATCGAGAAATTTTTTCCATAGCCGATAGTCGATTTATTGAATAACAATATTCAAGCTCTTGAAAGAAGAATACGTAATTTGTCACAAAGTTTACTCATTATTTCTCCAAAGTTTTCCATTTTTTCTTCTCTTAACAAATATCCCAGGTTTTTAGAGCTTGTGCGATATCATGGAATACCCGGGTTGCCCGGGATCTACAGTTTGAATGACAATGAACCGTTGAACAATTCCAAAAAAGTACTTACCTTTCCTGTTCTTTTGGAAATCTGAAGAAACTCAGGCAGGGGTTATCCTTGGAATTTTTTTCACAAAATGAACATCGATAAACTGTTTTGTTGGAAAATTGCTTCTTGAGATTCATGTTTTCAATACCACTTTCAACAGTTTCAAAACAAAATACAGGTCTGCAAGTGTGTCCAGACCCAATAATTGGAAATCAATTCTGGTAGTTGTATCGCCAGGAGCATATGCGGAATTTCTTCTGTGAAGAATCCCGCACTGACACCTGTTGGATGTAATTCAATGCCCTTCGTGGTATTAGCCAGGGGAGTAGTTGTTTTCTGATAGGTGTTAGTCCGTCAACCTACAGTGTAGGTGAGTTGAGGCTGGCCTGAACAAATTGTTCATTTTTTGAATATTTGAATATAGAGAACAGAATATCTCTAAAAAGGAAGAAAATTGGATTTTCGGAGAATGTTCGAAGGATCTGAGGAATCCATTCCTACAGGGTGATCCTGCCTCATATGGTAGGTATAAATATATTGGGTAATTATCCGTTAAGCGGGCTCCATCGTGAAATTAAAAAATATTTGGTGGAACTTACGTATTTCGGCCTCCTGAACAAAAAATTATAATAAAGTTTTTGGGGCTCGCAACTAGTTTCGGAGATACGGCCCCCCAAAGACAGGAAAACAGGGTTTTCACGGTTGACATTTATGTTTGTTTATTCATCGCGCGTTCTACTGTTTTGCTAACCTCGAATTTCTATGACGATTTACCTTTTAGAGTTTTGTAGTGAAAAATGGAAAAATGCTTATAATTCTGTTGGGAAGTGATGAAGAAGGATATATATAGAATGAGTATATTGTGCTGATAGAAAGAAGGGTGAATTTCGAGCGGAATTGGCTGAGAAACAAACATAGGCGTAAAACCGAGTTCGGATAATTTATATTCGAGAGTGAAAGTAACATTTTCCTTATACTATAAATGCACGTCTTGCAACTGATGGCATAGTACTAGAGGTGATAGTTTCGTATAGCATCATCGTTGAATGTGATTTGTGGTGTATCATTCGACCCTCTGAAGTTGTACTTTGAACGTGCACTGCAACAGAAGGATGTGCTTCATAAATCTTAATCGCTTCGAGAGAGTATCAGTCAACTTGTGTTTTAAAGTTACTATGAACTTGGTTGGTTATAATTCAGGGATAATCCAAGCGGTATACTGCTCACTACATCATTGGTCCTTTTTTGTACGTTATCTATTACAGAATTTCCGTATTTCACCGTCGTACTCACTGCTCCTAGCAGTCCTTGCATTATCCTCTGAGAGGAAGACCTCTCTAAACTCCTGTCCCCAGTCGGCATCAGAAACTTCATAAGCACCTTGTTGAAGCCCTCCGGATCTTCTTGGTGCGGAAAATGTTCGGAGCCGTCTAGCATCTTCATGTAGAACTTCTCGCAATACTCTGTCGACTTGACTATTCCTTCCAACTTCAAGAGTTTATCTTTGTTTCCTGTTATCAGGATCACTGTTGTCGTGATGCTGCCAGAACATTCGTTGATTTTTAGGAAAGGCAGCTTTCTGTAGTAGTTGATTGGGCCTGTCCAGTCGTCTTGTCTGGAGAAAGCGTATTTGTATGCTTCTAGGTAGATGTCGTTTGGAGCTAAATGCTTGTGATATTGGTCTATAATTTTAACGTCTTCTTTCAAGGCGTCGATTTCCGGCAAATAAGGAACCTGTAACGAATGAAGATTTACAATGTTGAACGCCGATTACACCAGAATAGACAAAAAATAGTAGACTACAACTAAATCTGTTGAGTACATGAACTGGACATATTTTGTACCTCTGGAGGACATCTATTCAGGTAAAAATCAGATATAAACTGGGCGTATGAATAATAGCAAGTCTTCTATTGAAGCACGGATTGAACTTACGACCTCCAGGCTATGACGCAAACAGATTCATCAACTCGCTATTGAAGATATGTTATTGAATTGGGAAATATGGTATATAGATATAGAGTTGGGCCCTTGGATAGTGCTTAGTCTAGAAGTAGTAATTGAATATTACACGACGTAGTCTACGATCCACGTAATTTCAAACTGCATAAATAATTTTAGTAACATTGATGAAAGTGCAATGCCATCTAATATACACTTGACATACAAAAAATTGAAACTTCATTAGGTCTTTCATTTCCACTTTCAGCAGATAAAGATGCAAGTTGAAAAATGTATGCTTGAATGTAGTTTGACAATGTTCCTTGCTGAGCTGTATTAGTTTCGACTTCTATTGTCTGTAATATCAACTCTTTGCAACGGACTTGAATAGAGTCCGAACCAATACACCAATCAGCTTAAAAAGTGTTTGTTTGATCTCGTCGGGTATAACGGGATAAAGCAAAAGCCCAACTATACAGTGCTCAAGTCAAAAAATTGAAACTTTGGATAATGAATACTATATTTTGGAGCAGAATTGACTGATGAAAATTCCAAGATGGCGACAGGGCACCACCTGAAAAAACAATAAGTGGAAAGGCTGGTTTTGTGATACATCATTTTGAAGCTCCTGACGACTACTTCACATCCCTAGAATTGAAGTCAATATCTTCACCTACTGCAAAATGGCGGAACATTTGATAATTGCTTGAATTCATCGACGTTCAACTTTATACTTTGGGGAAATAAGCTGAATTCAGTTCAGAAGATGCTCGAAATGATTGCTCTAAACGCCTTGACATAAAAACAGCCTATCCGATATTTCACGACGAACATTTTCGAACACAGGCAACTTCGATAAATATTCATTATTCTCTGCCGTATATTTGATATTGAAGTAGATTCAGTTTCGTACACCTTTAGCTTCGCATAGCACCATAACAAAAAATCAAAAGGTGACAAATCTGGCAAACGTGCTGGTCATCCCATAGGACCTCGATGGCCAATCCAACGACCATTATTATTCCAATAATTTCCCACTTGTCTGAGGAATAATAATATCCATATCGAATTCATTAGAATTCACTTCGACGATTTCGGTGATTAGAGGATCAACAGTGGTTTTCAGTATATTCAAATACTGTTTTTCTGTTAATTTTTTAATGAGAATATTTCAACAGAACAATGATGTTCGTTGTCGTACTGTCATTTTTATCTTTTTTATGAACAACAAATAACTTATCAAATCTTATCGGGTTGTTGGGATTCCCATATGGCAGAGAAGAACGAATATTTCTAGAAATATCGATATTAATGTCTTTGTATTCAGGTAATTATTGAATTCCACCATCTCTGAATGATATACACGTACCTTTTAACAGTGTGTATTTTGTATTTCAATTCTTTCACAAAAGTTTCATATTTCCTTTTTTTATCCAGAAAAGGAAAACTCATAAAGTAGTTCCACCAACTTGATTCGCCATACAAAAAATATTCAAGTTCTTGATTAACGAACCTTTTACTAATAGTGAAAACTAATAACTGAGGATGTTTATGACAGATAAATCTCTCTAGGATATCTATTATGTTTTATTGACGCCAGTGGAAGGTATCTTTTGGTATTTGTTTAAATTTCTGTGTCCAGCTACCTAACTCCTATCACTGTAAGTTGTGTGCGCCGTGACATAATACTTAACTTGTACGACGACTGGAAAAATTGGAAACTCCTGCTTTGGAGGTTTTCGAAGGATTTTTTATAGATATGTCCGAATCAACTTATGGTCATTCCTTCATATATGAATGGGGATATTGGATATGAAATGTAATATAAATTCGATATCCAATGAATAGTATGTGCTATATCGGATATTGGATATTAATGTTCGTAGATCCAGAATACTCTAGGAATATTCCGAAGTATATTTGCTTTCTGAGAATATTCGCGCTCTCTCAGAAAGTAACACATTCAACCCTGTTTTTATTTCTTCCATAGTGGATAATCTCACCTGAGCAAAGTTCAACCACTGGTAGCTGGAAGTGCTGGTCAAACTCTGCCAATAAACATTGGGGTGCGGACAAGAAACCGCGAAGAACTTGTTCACAAGACTCGGTGCCTGATGCACTAGGTACCATCCGATGAGGGCCCCTAGGTCGTGTCCAACGATGGTGCAATCAGAGACGCCAAGAGCATGAATGAACTCCTTGATTTCCACCAGGATTCTGTCGATTTGGTAACAGCTCCTGGAAACCTGTGAAAAATAAAATTTTGGTATTAGTTCTATGATTGATTTCGAGAACGACACATTTAGCTAAAATGATCAAAGACCAATGATGATGTGACAATAGTATATTATTTTTATTTATTTTTTATTCATTTATTTACGGGAAACCCAAATTACAAAAAAGATAATAAACATATATTTACATGTTATTCATAGTGAATGTGCTTAAAAACTTGTTACAAAAATTCAATATGTGTGAGAATTCACAAAAGATTATTTTAACAAAGATCTGACAAGCGTTCTAAAACTATATATTGACCCATGAAAAATGTCTAACTCATATTCATCGATTGCTTTCAGTGAGCTCTCAATGGGTGAATGTTGTCCATAATTTGTAGAATGGTGTGCTATTCGAAAGAGATTTTTTTTTCTTAGAGTTCTGTTTGGCACATTGAAATTGATTAATTCTAGTAAACTCGGGCATACAATAATTCCATTGATTAATTTGACAATATATCTACTTGCTTAACAACCAATCAGTCTATTTCAAATTTTGAAATTCAGCCAATAGAATCCGAATTACAGTGAAAATATAGCTTGTCGCTGTATTTTCACGGTGATAAACCTGTTTAGTTTTTGTTTTACTAGCTGTCAAGTGAAAATAATGATTTAAATTATAAACGTCAAATCTATGTTTTGATTAATTATATTTCTTAATCAATATGAGCGATCGTTGGGGACAAATGGCGATTGGTATCATAGATGAAGCAGTGGAAAAGAGTATTCCCTTGAATACGGCCAGAAATAAAGAATCAATTACCAGGCAATTCAACAATTTTTGTTCAAACAGGGGTTATATTGTCGTCCTAAATATAATTCGTGGTATGATTAATAACCTATAATTTTTTGGAATATCAATTCATTGGCAATCCCAATGCAAGAAAATACAACTCGTCCTGCGGACTCGTTGTATTTTCAGCTTTGGGATTGCAATTCATTATTATTCCAAAAAATTATCGGTAATAATCATACCACTTATTATATTACCCCTGAAAATGAAACATACGTCGTTGGTTATTCTACGATTTTTCAAAGTCTGCATTTTCAGTTTATCAAGTATTAAGGAGTAATCATGGTTCTCTACGGTGATGTTAAGTTTGTAGGCACAATATCTCAAGAATTTGTTCTGAGTACGTTCTAATGTGTAGTTATGGACTTGATAAAATGGTGACCAAACAACAGAAGCATAATCTAAGTGAGAAACTACAAGTGACATATACAACAACTTAATTGTATGGACAGAAAAAGAGTTACAGTTTCTGAGAATGCACCCCAAAATCTTCGAAGACTTAATTGCTACATTATTAATGTGTTCCACGAAACTCATATTTTGATCAAAAGCCACGCCTAGGTCCCTTACTGATGACATAGATAACAATTGTGTATCATTGATGTAAAAAGATGACTCATTTTTCTTTTTTATTTTAGAGAAGCTTATAAAAGAACATTTTTCAATGTTAAGATGTAGTTTAATTTTTTCGCACCATTTGATTAACCTGTTTGAGTCTCCTCGGAGCTTTTTTCATCCTTGTGTGAGTTTACAGGACCATACAGTTTTAAATCATCAGCAAATAGTGAATATTTACTATAAGTAAAGCATTCATTGATATCGTTAATGAAGATGTTGAATAGTAATGGAGAACAGTGTGAACCCTGCGGAACACCAGATGACACAATAATATCATTTGATAGATAAGACCCCACTTATGTGACGATCATGTATTGATAACCATTACATGAGAGTTGCATACGTTATTTTTTCTACACCCGATAAATGACGAAGATCTATAAATATACATATATTTGTATTGTGGGTCTTACTGATCTGGAAGTAGAAGGAATATTAACATTTATTTCATGATTGCTAGTCAAAATATTGTATTGGACAGGCTGATTTAATCCTGAACCAAATTGTCAATTTAGCCTCCCGCCACTGAATTGGATTTCCGATTGATTAAAAGTCTGTATCGTAATGAAAAATCTGAATGAAATTTTGTATTCGAGAGCAGCCCCCTCAATTTATATATTCATCTTGATAATCATATATCTGGAATAGCCTTTTCCTAACTTGAATTGAATTGGAAATGATGTTAATCCATTTTGAGAACCCTTTCTAGGATTAGAATAAGGGGGCCCCACTTACCCCAACTGAAAAAAAATGGTTAACTTCTTGTTCTTGTGATAACATTGAAAAGCCTGTGAAAAATGCTTCCCAATGGTTTGAATAATGATTCATTCATATTTTCTTCAAGGAACATGACTAAAAGGCATAGCCTTCTGCAGGCAAGGGTCGGATGATTGTCTTGGGTGCCAAAGCGCTCTAGGGCATATTACCGATCTGGTTCGCTCCACAGTAACGGCAGAATTCTTCTGAATGGCTTCATGCGACAGAAAATTCTTGGTTATTTCCAAGATATCTAGATACACAACCAATCTGGTTGCACTGAGTGTTTTCTGGATTTCCCTACGGCTGGATTAGCATATGAACTGCCAAAAAAATCAGTATGACGCCTCAAGAACATCAGACGTTCCTCACAAGAGGCTTTTCTCAAGAGTGTATGGCAAGGGAGAATATTAAATAAAAAGCATTGGGAAAAAACGACAGTGTTTTATATTGCCAGCATAGAAATGAATCAAGAACATTTTTGTTCGAAATTACATATTTAAAAGGGACAATTACAACTTCTTGAGATATTGAACCCCGTACTGCGTAATATGTCATTATTTTTTCCACATGCGTTCAGTTCTATTTTGGATCTTGGATAATTATTGGTTAAAAATTAAAAAAAAATTGTAGAGGCGGAAATGCTCTGACCTCAAACTAACACAATTGATTTGCCCCATAATGTTTTCAAAAAAATATGGCTATTCCAGATAAACGATTAGTCGACGTTTTGCGATGTTTGATTTCTGAGATTGAAATGAAATTATCTACCGGTTTGTCAGAGTCTCCGAATCCTTTGAGATCTATAGCCACTACTCGGAAATACTGCGATAAGACAGGGATCTGATATCTCCAGCTCAGCCAAAAATCGGGAAAACCATGGAGGAGTAGAATCAGGCGATTGTCCTTCGATCCAGCTTCGACGTAGTGGAATTTGACCCCCTGCAATTGAGTTCGATATATTCAAAGAAAAATTTGAACATACCTATTGGAAAAACCAATTATTTTTCCATATTTAGTGGGGATGGTGAGTACTCATTTACAGGTGATGTAACCAATGAAGAAACATTTCATTTTGTATTAGTAGCCTGAGTTCTAAGTGATATTTGTTTGAATTTCCATTGTATAGATTACGATTACGAGTGTTTGGATTCTGTCAGAAGCTTGATGGGTCAAAACGCTCAGATGAAACTACTAATTTTAATTGATTATCATTTAAAAAGATACATGAAAATGCATCCATTTCAATATTGTAGTTGATTATTCAGATAAAAGGAGAATCAAATAGAAAAATTCAAACGAATAGGAGAATAATGTTATAAATTTGTCGGAACTTGTTGACATTCTGCTTGTTTGCAATGCTTATAGGGAAAAATATGTGAATATAGTAGCTTGTACAATATTTATGAAAAACTCAAAGAAAAGAAACTTCATTACATTCAAGATTGAACGATACAAGTTGAACAAGTGTTGTCAAATTTAAGAAAGTATAAAAAAAAACGGTTGTGGTGGGACTCGAAACAAAAACTATAAAGTGGGCTATCTCAGACGCCTTAACCAACTTGGCTATTTACTCGAAGCTGAAATGAATCGTTATCTACAGAAAAATTACCGCGCTGAAAAAATCCAGAAAGTGCATTTGATATATTTTACTGATTTTGATGGAAGGATTTTGAAGGCTGCCTTATCTTTGTCACACATAAAACATCGCTCAAATCGCAAGAATCATGAAGGTACTATTTCAATGGATACGAAGTGACTAACAACTTCCCCGACTGTATTGCGAAAAATGTGATGAGAAACTAATTTTAACTATATGCATCTTACAACAAGAAATAGTTATTGGTGTAGATTGACAAAAATTATGAAGCAACAGTTTGTAAGTATACAGTGTGTGCCAACAAACGCGAGTTCTGGATTTTACATGTACCCCGTAGCGCGTGAATTTTGCAGATTAAGATTTGTTTCAGTTTGGAGTTTGATGGATTCAATCATGTCTGAAACTTTGGCAAAAACTTAAATGTTCCTCAACGGAATATTTGATCCCTTTCCCGACAAAAAGTGCATTTGAAAATATTATTTACCAAACCTCATGCATCCAAAAACTAACCTTCAGCTTGACGTATTTATGTTGCCCCAAAGAGGAGTCAACAAGACATGGAGGTGGATTATCACGTAGTTGTAGATTGTTCAGTCTTTTCGGGTTCCACAACCACTTGGCCAACCGCTTGCAAATCACCCACACGCCAAACACAAAAGATAAACAATGAATTCTTATCGTGTCCCATACGGGAATCGATTGAATACAGAATTTTTTAGTCATGTCACTAAACCTTTGATTGATTTTGCCACTATATAGATCGATATCTAATGTTTGTGATGTTTGCACTTGAGATGGTCATGTAATCTGCATTAAAGAGATAAAGATGAAATTCTTGCATGGGTGTAGATGAAGTATTTTCCATGGAAAAGAGGGGGTATTGTTTCGGGTCCCATTTCAATCTGAATCTAGCAAACGCTGATGCGACCCCATTATGACATCTTAGAGATGTCACTGTCACATTTGTGCTATATTTTCGTCACATTGCAATATGGATATATTTGCTACTAGCTTTTGCCCGCGACTTCGTCAGCGTAGAAGTCGAACCGAACCGTTTAGTCAGAGCATCACAACTTGCCCATTTTTCTCCAATTTGGTTTATATGTACTATTATTTCGCACAAAATTTGTGTTCAATAATGAATAAATAAAGCATGTATCACTCCTGAAAAGTGTGGCTTTCTGTTAGTGAAAGAATGTTCAAATCGGATCAGTATTTCAGAAGATACCCGCTACAAACAAACAAACCAAATTAGATACTTCACCTTTTTATAATAGTAGTATAGATTTAGGATGTCTGGGAAACATTAAGTTTGTAACATCTACATCAAGATGCAATACATATTGAATTCTTGAATATTGATTGAATAGTGTCACAAATTCAATTGATTACAAGGTAATATTACTGTATATTCATACCACAATACCGACATTTTAGATGTGAATAGAATATTTTCTCGAAATAGTTGATTGTCATCAGTTGACTAACTTGACGAAATTTGATTGATCTCAACTTAACTCACTCATTTTTCTGCTGTTCTTTTGTATATTCGACATAGTCGAAGGGCATAGTATCAAGCCCCGACCAAAGCTGATGCAGACAACACGAAGTCATTATGCCATCTACCCATGGACAAGGTATTCCAAAAGCAAATCGAATGGGCATACTTGCAGACTGGCGTTAAATCAAATCATCTTTTGAACAATTTGGATATAATGGTATTAGCCAGGGGAGTAGTTGTTTTCCGACAGGTGCCAGCCAAAACCTACTGTGTGGGTAGTTTGAGACTGACCTGGAAGAATTGTTCAGAAGAAGACCAACCAGTATAATTAGTTTATCAATACAGTCAAGCATGATGTTTTCAAATAAATGGAGGTAGAATTGTTTTTTATGTTCTGAAAGAAACCATGCTAAGAGTTGTAGAGGGAATAGGCCGAATCTTTCTCGAAGTAGTGTTCACGTGAAGATCATTCATTCATTACTACCTGAATAAATACCTGTGAAGACGAATTTATTTAGTGCACTTTTGATTACGTAGTATACGCCTGTCAACATGCGCATTCGCCAAATATGATACTCATCGCTGCAGTGTTGGAAATTGCTGTACACAAAACTTTTTCTATTTTTCTATAATTGAATGCTATTAGGTTAATGAATGCGAAACTTATGGCCATCAATGTTGTATTCTCCTATCATATTATTTGAAGAAAAATCGCTTTTTAAAAAAGTAATACCCAGCTTTCTCATCATAGATATTGCCAATATTGATCCTTTTGTACGATCGCGCAGAAAGGTGTTGAAAAATGAATGAAAAACTTCCAGTACATTGCTAAGATAGGCCATCTGTGCTTTGTAGATCATTAGAAGCTGACGAGAAGTGGAGTTTTTTTGCACGAAATAGAAATTCAAGCTTCTGGGCAGCACCATTAACGATCGATCTAACAGGATTCTGAGATGAAGACCTGCCCAAATCGCCTGTACCTTCATACCGATTTATTTCAGGTCATCTAGGATTCATAGGGGGTAAAATTGAAACATTCCAAATGGCTGGGAAACGAATATTTGGGAAATTTGTAGAAAATTAGTGATTTACCAATAAAAAATAGAGAGTGATTAAAATGTATTCAAGATCGGTGTATGAACAAGAGATTAACCAAAAATAAAATGAAACATTCGAATATCAGATTTTAATGAATAATCTGAATAAACATTCCAGAAACACTTCCCTGCAATGCATTTCATCAGTGAACTCACTCCAACTGTAACCTTTGACATCATTACTCATGGATAAAGTTGGGGTGAGTTGCACAGGAGTGAAATCAGATATTCGAATACTTTGTTTATAACAGTCCTGATGAGGGCGAGAATTGTCGCCGAAACGTTGACAATAAAATTGTGAATACAGAGTAGTGTATTTTGTCAAATCGCTCGTTAATGAACTGACCTTATGTAATACTTCTGGATGTGAGAAAGTCATTGTTGAAATTTATTGTCATGAATATATTTTTTTTTGTTTTCAGGACGCCTATGCTGTTAGGAGATAATAGTGAACTTCGAATATGATTAGAGGTCGAGCAGTTAACTGCAACGCCTTGGAATCTCATGTTATGATGAAATATCGGTGGAATTGAAATTGAAACCGACACACATGTGTTGACATTTCGATGATTCTGAGATAATCATTAGTCACAACAGTGGATTGGTCCACTTCTCTAGACTGTTGAAGAATGATTTCAACTTTGGACCGATGTGATGATGTTGGGGAGTCATTTACTCTCGTAATTGTATTGTAGTGAATGACTAGTTAAGAGTAGTCATACTTTTTTCCAGAACTTGAAAACACCTTTTATTTATAGGTCGACTAGATAAGAAGATAAAAAAGCTATTTATATATAAGTAGTTGAAAAAACGTTTGCTTGAATGTTGGTACGGACTTCGATTGTATATATGATTCAAAACGTGTTGCAATAAACGTACACGATGAAAAAAATTTAAATAATAAATTACGAATATAATCGAATTGAATCATATGGTGAAACAATCAAAAATATAACTCACAAACTATGAATAAGTGTGAGCAGAAATTATGAGAAAAAAAGCAAAATTAGATCAAAAATCCAGTTACGTGAATTGGTCAAAAAATTAAATCAAATGAGGTATTTCGAATCCGAACAGAAAAATTGTGCTGGATTTTGGTCAAAGAATAAAAATTGAAAGTTTGACTAATGGTCAAGGCTTTCGCGGCCGAGGTTTTCTGTATCTACTGTTCGGGTTTGAAGGCCTTCGTTTTTTGGAATTTCTTCCTGACGTTTCGCTAGTGGCTAGCTTCTTCAGAGGCTCACTCATCTAGACTATTATTCCGATGACTTCAAACTCGGAGAAAAGTGGAAGTACTGAAAACCTCGGCCGCGAAAGCCTTAACCATTTTGCTAAAAACCTCTACGGGGAGGAAATATGGTGAGTCATCGGAATAATAGTCTAGATTCTAGATGATTGAGCCTCTGCAGAAGCTAGCCACTCGCGCTAGCTAAACGTCAGGAAGAAATTTCAAAGAACGACGGCCTTCAAACACGAAGAAAATTAGTAATTGAAAGTTTTATTGATTAAAAATTAATATACAAGAAATTGAATTATCATATATGGAGTAAAATCAAACGAAGTTAAAGAAGAGATATGAATGAATATAACCGTATGTTCAAACCAAGTTTCAAATTGAGTGAACACACTTAATGAACGCGATTTCTGTGGGATCAGCATAGCGTAAGTTATATAAAATGAAAATTTGTATCGGGTAACGATGAATATGTTATCCAATTTTGATAGAAATATTTTTTAATACTAAGAAGGTTTACTCTAGGAAATATCTCAATTGTCAAGTTTACTTATTCACTTTGATGTATTTCACAAGGTACAACAACAAGATGGAAATTCATTGTTTGCTGGGAGAAAAAATATGAAACAGAGATTGAAGAGGGTCCAGGTATGTCAAATTATACTGGAAAGACGATACAAAACGCTCTACATTATATATTATATACGAAGAGCCCATAAAAATACATGATGAATGCTTGTGAACACTGAAATTAAAGGAGAAAGAGCTTCAGAAAGGATAATGAACGAGGATTTTCAAAGCCGATACTCAGATGGGAAGTCAGCTGAGTATAGAGATATAGGATAGTTAGCCAACCATAAGGAATTTCTTTTGAATGGATTGATACTAAGGATAGATGGCATTAGTGAGTTCGTTTCCAAGTCATGTATTTTTTAACATTTCTCTTATAGAAGTCGTAGCTCGAACCGCACATTTTCTTCGTCACTTCGATCTTCGATGTATTGCCGAAAGAAAACAAACAATTCAGGAACAGAAGTGAAATTTCATATCAGCGTTGTAGATCTTTTTTATGTTATGATGATGTTAGACAAACTCACAAACAAGAATCTACACATATTTTATCCTTCAGAGAAGAAAACTTCGTTGTGCATTGACAAGTGGCGAAAATTTCGCCATTATTGTGTAGATGGTGCAACAAAAAAGCTCCGAATCCTTGTGACACAGGCATTGGCAAATTATCTTATCTCTAAACGATGCTGATAAGGTATATTCGCTTCAAAATCATAAAACACATTAACATTAAGACAAGTTCAGAGCAGTTTCACTGTTGTACTGTGTCAAGTGTCACGAGATTAGATTTTGAGAAGTTAGATGGGCAACTACTGCTATTCAAATTGAAATCGTTTTTCATAAAGAACGCAAATAAGCCTCAAAAATAAAGGTGAAGGCTATAGCAAGATATTTTTCTGTGACATTTTAAAATTTGGTTGCAAGGATTGTTGTGGTATTAGAAGTTCGTAAAATGCAGGAAGAAATAATTTCCATATCAAGATTTTGCAGAGGAAGGAACATATTGAGAAGTTCTATGCTGAATACTGCATGAATAAGACAATAACGTGTGTTCAGAATCATAGTAATAATTGAAAGTCTCGTTTGCTTGAACAGGATATTTCTTGACAAAATGGTTGAGGCTTTCGCGGCCGAGGTTATTAGTATAACTACTGCTCTTCGGGCTTGAAGGCCGTCGTACTTTGGAATTTCTTCCTGACGTTTCGCTAGCGCGAGTGGCCAGCTTCTTCAGAGGCTTATGACTGAGTCATCGGAGATGAATAAGCCTCTGAAGAAGCTGGCCACTCGCGCTAGCGAAACGTCAGGAAGAAATTCCAAAGTACGACGGCCTTCAAGGATATTTCTTCCTCCACTAGGATTATTTTCAATTTTCGGATTTTCTCAATTCTTCTCGAGACGTCTGCAACAAACGTTTTCATTTTCCACTAGAAAACTTGTGTGATTTTTTCAAACGATAATTTTAATTTGGTTAAAGTTTGTTATCCACCCGAGCCTATTGAGAACATTTTTCCGTACCTATGTATTTTGATGCGTAGAACACGAATCTGTAGTCAAAATGCTGCGTTTCCCTTTGTTCAAAAGTGAAAACATTTCTGTAATTATTTTATTTTTATTGTTTCAACTTCCCACCCAAAATGAGCTCCAAAACAATTAGTAGGAGAATCTATATGATTATTATCAGGAAATCCTTCATGTTCATGAGATTCCAATCTGGTTTGGCACACACTTCATGGGCATAAAATGGCGTCATTGTCTCTCATTTTATTCGGTGATGGAATCGAGGACCTTACGTTCCGATATAGAAAACTGTAAAACATTGGGAGATCATAGTTGAGTACTTCGATAATGAGCGGCACCACTGGTATGATTGATCAAGAACCAGAACCCTAAAATTAAGGTTTTTTGAACTTCTATGAGTTTTGACCACCATGTGTTTGGAGAAAGGTGAAGAAATGTATGCGTGAAAAGAAGGAATACTATACACCTGAGCGATGTTTAATTCTTTTCAAATGAAATAATTTGTTACAATTACAATATATATGGAGAAATTGCAGAAATCATTTTACATCTTATAAATCGAAACTATATTTTCTGTTTTTCGGGACATATGCTGCAGCAGTTATCGGAACCCAGCGCCTTTTCTGAGAAATGGTGGATATTCAACTCAGAATAATTTTTGTGACATATACTTAGTTTTTACAAATGACCCAGAAGTCTCAGATCGAAAAAAAATCTCAAGTGTCTGAACTACGACCTATCTGAAACGAGTTACGAAATTCGGGACCCACCTCCTTTAAATTCAACCGTTACCAATATCAATAAAGGGATTTTAACGAAAAACAAAATTTGAACACAATTTTTCATACTCAATCGAATAACTACATCATGAAATTATTTCATTGGGAAGGCTGAAATTGTTTCCTGTTTCTCCATAACAGTTTATACCATTGCTAGGTTCACCAAATGCCACTTATTAGAGGACAGAACCCACGTGACCCCTAAGGACACGGATTACACTTCGATTCAAATTTCTGCCAGTGGCTCCATAGTGTAGGAACTTCTCAACAAAATTAGCATGAGCAATTGTTGCGAAATTGGCCGAACGCGTTCTCCAATCGCTATCCGATCCAAACGGAATCCCAATGAGATTCAAATCGAGACAACGACACGTCACACTGAATGCTAATTGAAAGAAAATAATTTTTCTCGCTCCCCGACCAAAACACACTCCAATCAGGGGGTTGCGTTCCCTGCGCCCCATTAAAACAAAATTAAAAAGCGACGGAATAATCCGGCTCACAAAAGGGAGCCGAACAATACAGGGGGCCTTTCATCGCGATGACAATACAGCGTCGCGCTCTCGTGTGATTGGCCGCGCCGCCATGACGGCTCGAAACAAAGGAGCGAAACGCGACTTTGCTAGATTAGAAACATTTCTGTTGGGATATCGCGATGATGTATTGGACGAAACAATGAGGTTTGCTCATTCTGTCACGTCTGTAGAGAATTATTTCGAATACTTTACCAAATATCTCACAACTTCGAACAATACGCTTGATCTTACAGGAGAAATGAGTGAATAATACGACAGAAACTTGAATAAACGGATTTTTTTTCTTCTCAGTTTTTTGGGTTTTTAATTTACGACAATCTGAAAAAAAATATTGGAATCTATACATGTAGAAGGGCAGATTTTTAATCCACCTCGAAAAGTTTCTGAGTTAATAAAAAACAGTTCCTTTTAATGTTTAATATGTTGTATTAGTTAGCAACTTCTCGTAACTCAAATTTGAGAACTAATAATTATCAAATACTTATCGTTGTGACATTTCAGTATCAAATCTGCATCCGTTTTCGGAACTCAATCACAAATATTGCCCATTTCTAAAAACGGGAAAAGATATTTGATGACTAATTATAGACCGATCTCATCGCTTCCAGTATTATCGAAAGTTTTGGAAAAAGTTATGCATAAAAGATTGTCAAATTATTTGGAAAAAATTCAATTTCTGAATAAAGGTTAATATGGCTGCCGTAGATCCAGTGATACTTAGCCTACAGCTCTGGATCTTGTCACTAACATTCAATTAAAAATAGATTCAAATCACTAATGTGGAAATATTACTTGACGAAATCAAAAAAATTGGCATCACGGGTAGAGTTCATAATTGGTTTCAAAATTATTTGAAAGACAGAGAACAATTCGTATATATGGGGAAATTTGAATAGAGGATAAGGAATTTATCATGTGGGGTACCTCAAGGGTCCATTATTGGTCCCACTCTTTATCTCATATATATATATATATATATATATATATATATATATATATACCCAATATCAGACTTAAATTTACATGGGGATTTGAAGTTATTTGCAGATGATACAACCTTGGTTTACTTCTCTGAAAATATTTATGAGATCAGAAATAAAATGGAAAGTGATCTCAGCATTATTACACTATGACTGAATTTTCATAAATTGACTCTGAATCCATTAAAATCATGTTTAATGTATATATCTAAGAGAACATTAACTAATCTGATTCAAACACTCATTTTCAACAATTCGAAAATAGAAATTACAAAAAATATTACATTTTTGGAATTAATCGTTGATCCAACCCTATCTTGGACTAGTCACATTCTGAACATCAGAAAAAAATATCACCAATTATTGGTATATTGTATAGATGAAGAGTTTTTCTGTCACTAAAACATTCGAAAATTCTTTACTTCAATTCGAAACTACAATATTTGATATCTGTTTGGGATACTGCATCAAAATGAGTAATGAAACCATTGAAATCTTCACAAAACGAGACTATGAAATGTATTTACAAATTGCCTTTCCGAGAATCAACGATCAAATTATATAAACCTAGAAATCTTCTAGACATAGACTCATTAGTCAAATTATTAAAAATAAGTATTTTCATTTATACAACCAAAAATGGAAAAAAATGGTTACACTTCACCGGAATCAAATGTTAGAACAGTCTGCCCGAATACCTAAAAAATATCAATCATATCGAAAAATTCGAAAGAGACACAAAAAAATATTTTATATCAATAAAAGATAAGTATTTTGATTCGACTTTTTTTCGTTTTTCTTTGTTTTTGTTAAATTGGCATTTGTTCCTTATAGTTTTGAAGAGATTATATGTAACTATTTGTTACCTGCTTTCATTCCCTGTATAAACATTTATATTTCTTGGGATAAATGAACTATTATTACTATTATAGCATTATTTTCTTAGTTTTTGGAAATCATTCAAAGATTTGATATTCAAAGTATGATTTTATCTTTCAAGAGGGGTAGCCTTGTCCGACTTATATCAACAGAAATGGTTGAGATGCAAGTATCCTCAGACAGCATGATAAAAGCAGATTCCTTTTCATTCGTGTCTTGCGATTGCTTTTCTTCTTCATCATTCGAGTGTCATTCCATTCTACTGTGTAATCTCCATCGACAGTGGGAATATGTTCTGATAATTGAGAACCACCAATCTGTCTCTTCTTGATGTACATCTTGTGTTCATTCTTTCGCACTGCCAGAGGTCTGGATGTTTCACCGATATATTTTTGACCGCACAAAAAGGGAATGTCATAAATACAATTCTTTGTGTTTTCTGTTATGTTAGTTGGTTTAGTGTGTGTCAGTATTGAGCGTGACGTATTTGTTGTATTGAATGCTGCTCTAACATTGTACCTGCTGCCTATCCGCTTTATCTTTTCCGACAGTCGAGACACATAAGGTATAAAGTATAAAGGCATAAAGTTTGTTCACTGTGGGGTGTGATATGATTTTAAATTTCAGTCAATGTATTTTCTATGAACTCCTCTGGGTATCCATTTCTTTCTAACATAACAAGAAACACAAACCATTGTATTTATCAACTTCCTTGTTCGTGCGATCAAGGATATATCGGTGAAACATCAAGACCTCTGGAAGTGCGGAAGAGTGATGTACATGAAGAATAGAGATCAGACAGTTGAATGGAATGACACTCAAACGATGAAACTTTTCCTAGAGATCAATTACCCTAACACCAAACTGATATTTTTGCACTCGACGCGCGTTTCGCTAACAAAGTTAGAAAATTGATACTGTATCAATTTTCTTCTCCTGAAGATGCTAACCTTGTTAGCGAAACGCGCGCCGAGTGCAAAAATATCAGTTTGGTGTTAGGGTAATTGATCTCTAGGAAAAGTTTCAACTATCACACCAAAGGTTCCAAAACTCATCGTTTACTCAAACGATGACAAAGCAAAGCAATAGCTGGTCATGGAAGTTGATGGGATCTGCTTTTATCATGCTGTCTGAGGATACTTGTTTCTCAACCAGATCTGTTGATATAAGTCGGATATGGCTTTACCCTTCCTGAAAGACAGAATCGTATGTCAACTATAGAATATTTGACAGATTTCCAAAAACTAAATTAAGAGAAATATTTGTGAAGAAGCTTTGAAAACGGAAACATATTTGATTACGAAACGTTAATAACGATGATTACTTGATAACTATTAGTTCTTCTATTTTTCTTCGATAGGCAAATTTGAGTTATACGAGAAATGGCTGCGCCTCGACTTAGCAATCTTCACAGTCGTCCAGGAAAGTGGTGCTTGGAAACTTCTAATGAAGTTACTTGGGTTATTATGGAAATTGTTTTCAATCATGTATGTAGCACACTAACAACTTTAAGGAAATACCATCTCCCTACAGTAAGGATCTCTGAGATTTTTCTTGAAGAAATTTTGTCTGGAAGGCCAAAATTTTCTAGCAATCTGCGGAAAAATTTATTTTCCTACTATGTAATATGCCATATTATTATAAAGGTGAGTATCAACGTTTATGTGATACAACAGCTACTTATATTTGTAATGAACAAGGTATAATATTTTTGGAAGGTTAATCTTCTGTTCCTGTAAGGCAGCAAAAAAATCAGTTTCCTGTATATTTCTCACTCACCCTAATGTCAGTGAGAATCTGTGATATGTTTTGTTAATATTGAAATATCGGCCAGTCCAGTTCATTTTCTGTGAAGTAGTTCTTGCTTCTGCGGTCTTACAATGTGTCGCTATTCGAAGTTTTATTTTGTAGTATCGTTACTAGGCCTTAGTGATGATGATATGTACTAATCAATACTTATATGGCCTTCCACCTTTCGCGTATCAATAACGATCGGAATACCCATGCTTTCGGCAATCAGGTCATCTTTCCATATTCTTCAATACCTCCTTTTTTGTTGAAAATACTGTCATTTGTGATGAAAATATTTGTTGAATTTGTTAAATTAGTATCGAAGAAGGTGGAATTGTATGTGAAAGGGGCTCGTCCATGGGCCTACCGATTGTAGTTTCGATCGTAACATGAGCAACAAGAAAGTAGAAAGTATAGGTTATGTAAACAACTCTCGAAGGACAGGAACGCGACGCAATTTGACTTCAGATTCTTGTTCTACGCCGGAAAATAGAGCCTGTAGCACCTAATCTATATGATTTTTCACATCAACACATCATGATTGCTTTCAATTACAGATGATATATTCAAAATGAGCTGACACTCCTTTATTATAGTTATCATGACGATCAATAGTGGAGATTTTTCATAAAACAGCCGTTGTGAGAAAAGTCTCAATGTGAGGTTCCAGATCACAGGAAAGCAACATGGACATCCAATACTGGTTTCAGATGAGGTACCAGAGGCTTTGGAAGGACAAATCAGATGGCTAAAAAGATTTGACATCTAGTGCCATCTGTGAACTGTCGGACCAAGCGACAATGTTCGTTTTACTTTTGAGCTATTTCAAAAAAAAGTTTCAAGCGACATATACTTTTTAAACGCAAACAATCTGTCACTTGGATGTTTACACGAATTCAGTTTCGCGCTGGTGTCTTATGGTATAACCCAGAGGAAAAACTTGCATTTTTGAGTTATTAGAATTGAGCAGTCAAGTTTGGAAGTGAATAGAGAGGAACTCCAAAGAGTCCTATGAAATAATAAAGTAATATTAAATACTCGTAGCTCAAACAAAATTAAAATGTATTCCTTTCAGACATTCAACCTGGAGTTATATTGGTATTTTCTTCATCTTAAAGTAAGCAAGATTTTTGGCTATTGTTTGTTTCACTACTAATATCAATGAAGACGAACAATTGTTATATAGTGCTTGGTATGGAGTTCAAATGGAAAAAACCGATCGGTTATTAATAATTTATTTTTCATGTGCTACTTATGAATTATTGGGATCAATGAATAAGGCAGGAACCCGTGATGTCAAGGATTCAAAGACTCTGCTTTTTTTAATTCACACAGAGCAGCTAACTCTCTATTTGTGTGAAAATATCGTATAAATGCTATCTGCTTGCATTTTACTACATCATTGAGTTGGTTATTGTCTGTTCTATCAAATCGTCAAAACGGCTTGTCAATAAACCATCCAGTTGATACTTCATAGAGTATGATGACCATTGCCTATGTGGAGAAAGCTTAGCGCAGGAGATAGATGTGGCATGAGAGATGTGGAGCTGATTTGAGATACAGTCACTAATTAATAGGAAACAATACAAAAAACAGAACCCATTGTGGTAGATGGTACTACCATCGAGCAAACTGGTGCTCAATTTAATTGAATTACTGCACAAATAATGAAAGTTTGGGTCATATAATTCATTCTTGCGGAACACCAAGGTATGTAGGCATCGGATGAAACTCTGATATAAACCATAGAAAGATTCACCAGATGAGGAATTTGATGAAAAAATGATAAAGAGGAATTCATATCTTTATCATTTATAATTGAGTAGGTGCGATTAGTGTAGTATGTTAGGGTGAAACTGATGTTTTTACAAAAAAACTTTGATTTTTTCTTATAAAAAAAGTGTCGTCTTTCAATAATCTGGGACAATTTTAGTTCAATTTTAGTTGTCCAAATCGATTTTTAACGTAAACAATGAGACAAACGAATAACGAATGATAAATCGACCAACTATATACTATGAATATGTCGCAAATATGGGGGAGCCAAAGTAGTATCAACACCCTACGCACACGAAGTCATCGTATCAACTCGATTATATTGGTTCATTTGTGTAACTTCGTTATCGATTGAGAATAGCAAAGCGCTCATTAGAATTCAAAAGGGGCGTACAGCCAGAGACGTGATAGCAGATTATATTGCTCGTGACAGACCATTTCCATTCTCCTTCGTAACACAATATGCGATAAAAACCCTCCCGGTGTCGCACCCCTAGATTCCACTGATTCCGAACAAAAGAAAAACGGATACTTGGTAGGCACGGCCATCTTCTTGACTGACACATGTTTTATTAGACTTGAAATGAAACGCTATTCATGCGAACTTGCTTTATGTTTCAGTGAAATTGTGAATTTTTTGGAAAATATATGGGTGAAAAATATTCGATTGATTCATACAGGGTTATCAAAGTTTGGTGGACCATTATACGTACCTTAAGAAAAAAACATCTGAAAGTTTTGGTTGATTGTGAAGAGATATGATACGTATCAGAATTGAAGATGATATGTACAGGCACATCACTCCTTCAGTACGAGAAAAAATGAAATTCAGGGCCAAGTCGAATAGAAGTGATACAAAGTTTCTTCTTTTGAAAGAGATCAACGAATTTCTGGAGGAGAAAAATTAGTCTTGGAATTTTTTGTGACCACCAATAATTTCGTTTGTGTCAAATACCATTATTTCACTTCAAATTATTATGGTATCAGATGTATTGTATACGAGTGATTTGAGTTATATCTGAGAGGGAGGGATTAATGCTTGTCCAAATAAATATCTATAACGGTTAAAGTATAGAAGAGTTCAGATTTTCCCTTGTGATGTACAATTTGGAACACTACAGGGTTCAGTTTTGGGCCAAATCTTTCTTTCCCATACCAAGGATGAAATGCATACTTTAATTTATATATATTATTATATTGTTTTTTTTTTGAAAACGGAACATCCTGTATTTTATAATATTTTAATACTTATATTTCAGTTTTGAGTAAACTCCATTGATATACACCTGTATAAACACCGATTTCAAGATATTTATGGATTATCGGTGTTTGTTTTTGACGGAAACCTTCTTTGCAACTCATTTTTTTATAGTATTTAAAAATAAAAACACAACAGAAAATCGCACATACGAAACCATTGTCTCATTTTTCAATTTTTAAACAATTTGCAAATTACCAACAAAAATGTTCGAAGGATTTTTATACTCCTCCTCTTGACTATTTGACAGAACTAGATTTCAAAGTCAACCAAAATTTAGGAAAAAGATAATTTTAATTCTTTTGGGTGGAGAAATTAATAGTTTTCTCCAATGAAAAGGGGGTTCTTGTTTAGTTTCATTCGATATGTCTTTCAATTCTCTACCTAACACTGAGAATCCAGCTAGTCTTCCTGAGTTATTTTTAGTTCTATTTGATTCTACACAATCTTAAAACTGAACAAAATCATAATATCATTTCGAATGAAACTCAGAAATTTCTCAAATTCATTTAATAACCTAATCATTCGTGAATAGTGGCATTCATTCTGGAAAGTTCGAAGCAGATGGCGCTTGATAAGATGGAGGCATTGAGTCAGCCGTCATTTGTATAGATAGATGGATAGAATCTTCATTGACCACGTTACACCCAGGCAAACATTATTTTCATGAATCTATACATAAACTATTTATATCAAATGTGCTATTCATTTCATAGAAATAACAATTATAAAACTGTTATAAGAATTTCATTTGTATAAATTTAAAACATAAACACATAATAAAAGAAATAAAAGCACATAATAGATATCATAGAGTATGATAAGAGTTCATATTAAAATTAATTAAAAAATAGACTATTGCACTTTACCAAAATTCTGGCGAGCACGTATTCAAAAACTTATTCACAGAATAAAAGCAAAACTTCAGGAGAACCCTATTCATTGTGCTTTTGAATTCCTGATAATTTATGTTTCTCACTCGCAGAGGCAATTTATTGAAAAGATCAATTCTCAAAGAATTTTTCTTCAATCGATCTCCAGATCTGAGGGGATATTCGTGACCAGAAGCTTGTGTTGTATAGAGACTTTTACTCTGATGAATTTGGAGAAGAGTGACATAAATAAAAATTGTTGGAAGAGGCATGATACCGTATTTCAGGAAAAGAGGTTTACAATGTTCTCTGAACTGTACACCCACCAGAATACTGACAATTATATTTTTTTGTGATTACCATTGTTTATATCATTCCATTTTTTTAAGGTTTCATAATTACCCACCATGTTTTTCCAATTTTTTTTTCAATATCTAACAAAATGTAAAGTAACTATATGTCACGCCCAGTTTATTTTGGTTTTTTGAATTTGTTGGACCTATAGAATTGAGAGAACAGAGCATCGCTTCTATTACGCCCACGAATCACTGGTTCGATATTTCGTTCCAAAGTCGAGACGATATAATTTCAAGTTAGTTTCAATAAAAGATTATTGGAAACGAAATAGAATTGGTAAGAACGACAAGTCTCATTCTCGAAAGTGTGACAGTGTCGTATAGAGAATTGAAAGACTCATAAAACGGGGAAACACGAGACCCCCTTCCATTAAAGAAAGTTGATAGTGGGGTAAGTGATGCCACTTGTATATACTTGTTTTTCCCTCAGAAAGTGTTGAACATTATTCTCGTCATTTCTTCGACCTTGATATATAGCCCCTTTGGAAAATCAGGTGGAGGGGGGTTTTCTCTCGAATCCGCATTGAATCTATTAACGTCGGAGGCCAGATCGAATGTTTCATTCATTTAATTCAAAATCAAGCTGTTCACTTACAGCTTCGGTTGTGAGACTTGGAGCTACAACAAGCTGGTACAATTTTTTTGTAGCATGCCAGTGGCACGGTACCGCGAAATACTACCACTAGAATAATATGAAACGTTTACTTTTCATGAATCTCAGTTCATTCGTTTATGTTTAGTGATAAGAAAGAAATGTTTTCATTTAGTCCAGAAACTTTTTGGTGTAGAATAAATGTATATGTCCTTCTACCCTTTATCGATTTCGTAAATAACTCTTTGTGTTTTCAGATAAATATCACATTGGTATTAGGGTAATTGTTGAAAAGGTTTCCTCTGTCAGATTTTGATAGTTCGAAAGTGAAAAAAATATCAAAAAAAAGTTTATCCACCTTAACTTTTGACTTTCAAACATTAATTTATATTTGTGGTAGCATATTTAGGCGTTCCTATTATATCATTCACCTCTTGGAATATATCAACAAAATGAGTGATGAAATCAGAGCCTTCGGTGGAAAAGTTGACACGTTTCCTAGAGATCAGCTACCATAACTTCGAACTCGAATGCAATTGAAATCAGTTTGGTGCTAGGACAATTGATCGCTACAAGAAATTTTCCCTCATCAGATTGCGGTAGTTTATAAATCTACAAAATACGAAAAGAAATTGAATCCACCACAAGAAAGGACTTTCAACCGATATCATATATTCGTGATAGAATATTCAGGGGTCCCTAATATATCGCTGACCTCTTGGAATATTTCAACATAATAAATGATGAGAGCAGAACCTGGTGTGAAAATTGAATTGATCTAGCAGATATTCTATGGAGATTTATATTAACAAATATATCCCAATTTCCTGTACACAACCATTACACGTGGTTTGATAAACGATAGTTTCTTCGAGCAGGATAAAAAAATACTTATCCCGCTTGAGGTAGCTATTGTATAATGAAACACGCGCGTCGCGGTTCGTAGACCCATGATCAGTTAGAATCGTAAGGGAAACTGTGATATTTATGTTTCTTGTGAAAGTTGAGATGTTTTCTAGAGATCAGCCGCTGTAACTTCAAACTCGAATGCAATTGATATCAGTTTGGTGTTAGGGCAATAGAAAAAAAATATTTCAACATGCTGAGGTATCATCTTGTAGAAATGACTCTCATGTATTTTATAATCTGTCAGTGAAAGCATGAAGTATTTCACTTTTGGGTTATAATTTATTTTGCTATACACACAGCAGGTTGATCTATTCCAATCATTATTAATATTATCCTATTCAAACGACCTTGCTGAAACTGCACTGAGCCGTCAAAGTCGAACCTCTTCAAAAACAAAGAAGTCTGTATGTATCGATATTCATGAAAGTAAATACATATTAATCGTGCTGATATCGAAACATCTATCTGCTGTTCCTAATAGGATCAGTCTGACACTTCTACAGTGAGTATAGCATTATAGGTAAGCCACACCTTTTCAGAGTGCATTAAATATGATCTATCTCGCAGTAATCCCTAATGGCCTACTCAATCCTGCACATTATAAACAAAACTCTACCAATCTGTTAAAATATCTAATTTAATACCAGCATGGGATTATTTGTCTGTTTCAGTGCTCGTCTTGGTATGTCTAGACGGGTATAATATAATCATGCATGTTTGTAATTCCAGTGACCCGGGGAAAAATCAGAGTGGGAGTTAAGATTTATTCTCAGTCAAGAATATATTCATTATGATTCATTTGTAGCGTTCGAATGGTAACAAATGAATTCGACTAGAAATATTTTTCTCCTTGATCTACCTGAATAAAGATGGTATCATATTCACTTTTTTTGTAGGATAAATACCTAGGCTATCACAGGATCATTTATTGACATAGACATAGAGTCGCCATACGTTTTATTGGACAATAAGTCAATACCTGAATTAAAATTCATAAAATTTTTGGGAGTTTACACAGATCCAAAATTATGTTGGAACGAACATATAAACAAACTAAACTCAAGACTGGCGTCCATATGTGGACTTCTGAGATACCTAAGAGACCAAATGTCCATACAATCATTGAAAACATACTACTTTGCACACGTGCTATCTATTATTTCTTATGGAATCATGTTCTGGGGCTCAACGCATACAAAACATTTATTTGGCAAAAACGAATTGTAAGGTGTATACTAAGACTAGGTTACAATGCGTCTTGTAAACCATATTTCAATGAACATGAATTATTGACTGTACCATCCCTATACTTTTTGTCATCAGTTATATTCACCAAAAAATACCAAAATTTGTTTGACACGAATGCAGAACTGTACTCCACAGATATGACATGACTTCAAAGCATAGAAATGAACTTCGAATTCCACCACACAACTCTACATTTTACCAAAGAGGCACAAAATATCAAGCAATTAAGGCATTCAGTAGTTTACCGAATGAAATTAAATGTATCGGAAACTTGGACAGGTTCAGACATTCTGTAATCGAATATTTGAAGGACAAAATATTTTATGAATTTGACGAATGGCTACACTTCTCATGATCATATCTGTGATCTGTAATCATTGGTAATTTTAGTTATGATTTTAATGTATGTAGCTTTTACAAATTTAAGTGTGTATTGCTTTTTTCTGTGTTTTTTTGTTTGACTTTGCTTTGTCCTAGTTGATTTTATAGCAATATCTATCTATCTGGTTTCCTGATTATTGAAAATTCAGCCTAGTGCAAGCAACAGAATAACATGTTACCACCAAGGGGAAAGTACCTGCTAACTGGACATTTCAAGTGTCTCGCTTATGGTTTTTCAAGAATATTCACCGAAATTATAACCGCGTTCAGAGTTTCTCACAGCTACTTTCAACTGGAAATAAAAAAAAGACTCGGTCAAGTATATAGGAGTAACTATCGATAAACGTATGGATCTAAGCTCCTTAATATCCATTGACGTTATTTTTTCATGTTAATAATCGAACAAGAGTCGATTCTGCAAACCAAACTGGGAAGAACGTCAAGTATTACATGGCGCCTCTTGTAATGAGATCAATTGGAAAATAAACTTATTCTTATTTAGCTCCACATTTCTTTAATTTTTTCTCCACTTGAAATGGGAACAATTAGTAAAAATAATAATTTCTTACTCACCCAACTCAGATAGGCATGAATTACATCCGTTTTGGAACTGAGATTGATCATCCATAGCAAGATGAATAAAAACCCTGCTGCGTTGACCGATATGCTTTTGTTTAGCCAATTCCTCTCGACCTGAGAAATCGAAGAGTAAACTTATATTTTTTGACGGTAGGTGGTGTTGAGGTGGTGATACAAATGCGATTTTCTAAGGGTACATTTTCATTGAGGAGGCAGCTTACAGTGATTTTCGATACTGGCGGTCTCATTGGATAAATTCTTGCGGGATCTTTCGTTCACCAACGAAAGTTGGTATACAAAATAATTCGTCTAATAAAAAGCTAATAATTTTTTTGGAATTTCTGACAGTTTGATTTGAATTTGAATGCATTTGAAAGTTCCTTTAATATTCAAAATCTTGTACCCAGTTCTTGTTTCTTTTCACGTTTTTCTTGTTTATATTCTTTTTAAGTGTTTATCGTTGCTGTTCTTGTATTTGTTTGATTTCATAGTGATAGTTAGATTTATTATGAATGGATTTACAAAGCTCAAAATAAAACGCTCGGGTAACGTGTAGGTATTACTTATCCCTCATATCATCGGCTCGTAATCACATTAAAATTGCATTTTTTATTAACACTATGAAGAGAAAAGTACTTACCTATCTTCGGTTCCTCAAAAAGTGGAAAGATGAGATATCAATACTTTCCAGTTTCACTAACAACTATTGTTTCGGAAGATTTAAAATCACATCACAATCACTGAGTTTATGATTTATTTTTCATCAAAAATTGAAAGCAAAAGGAATACCCAATAATCAGTCAAAATGTGATGACTACATAATTTCTAGCATTTCGCGGGAAACCAAGAAATTGCATGCAAAACATGAGACCATGAAATAAACATAACCTAAAAGTCTATAGATAATCAAATGGCCGTCGAGCAGATGGATATCATGGCATCACAGATTAAATTAAAATCACGTGAGGTGCGCCTCTACTGGCAAACTCTCGAAGGTGTCTCTTCAGTTAAAATTGATCAAAATCAAGATAGCGAAAAGTCGAAAAAATTTGCTTGAAATCTATTAGGTATAAGTCGACACACCAGGGTTTTTATTCATCTTGATCCATAGATACAACAAACATTTGGCTGCTGCATTTGTATTGTATTGTATTCGTGTTTATATCGCACTCACCTAACTTTTACGTAGAAGTAAACGATGATATTGGAAGCTTTGGTGTAAAAGTTGAAACTTTTCCTTGAGATCGGTATATTAGTATCAGTTGATAATGTAGTATCAAGTAGTACAGTACCTATATATTAGTATCAGTTTTCTTCTGAAGATGCTAACCTTGTTAGAGATACGCGCATCGGGTGCAAAAATATCGATTTGGTGTTAGGGTATTTGATCTCTATAAAAAGTTTTCACGTAGAAAGACACGTTTCTCCTCAGACAGTCTACAACTACGTGACAAATGAAATTATTTGCCAAAATATGTTATTGAGTGCTAGATTTATATTTTTTCCACTCTCACTTTGAACCGTTCAGTACTTATTTGATAGTTGCGTGTATTCTAAATTGATGGCGGTCTCTTCCGGACGTTTTTTTTTGAAATGATGGGATATGTAACATTTAACCTGATAAATTTGATTCCATGACTACGTTCAATTTTCCAAAAGCGAAATCCAGCGAATTATTGCTGCAAATTGTCTGTGAAATTAAATTGAAAATAATATTTTTAGGAAATTCACTGCTCAACAGTTTGTGGATTGGTACTGAATCTAGTTATATCCATGAATCGATAAGCAAATGTTTCACATAGTTTCTGTCATGACTTGCTGTCACATCGATCATTGAAAATGGTCGACAACGAAGGAATTTGTGCTACACAAACAGAAATTATCGTACAGCATGGTGGGAGTAAAAAAAGTACAGTACGAAACTCGATGATGAGGCCAATTATGTGGACTCGCGAATTACCGTACTCGGCTAACGCCTAATGCTCACAAATTTTCGTTCGTATGCTATTAGCCATTTTTCCAACCCGTTACGTGATAAACTATAAAATATATGCACTGATTGTCAAATCTTCATAATATTTTTATTTCATATATGTATATTCATTCACAAAAATGTATAATTGTTGTGTTTCTCATATTTTGTGAATAAATTATATTCAATTCCCTTTTCGAAAACTTCTACAAGACCAGCTAGCTTGATGATAGGTGATATTGATTATTGGTTCGCTAATATCAATAAATTTCGTCGAATGAAAAAACACCCCATCTATGATTATTCATAACAATATTACAAAAATTTTGTTAGAAAGCTACAATTTGCGATCAACTTCTACTAAGAAAGTCGAACCTTCGTTTTTTCGACATTTGACACAATAGAGGTCTACTACTCGATGACTGAAGACTCAAAGTTCTAGCACACCCAGGACTGGAGACCTCTCACAACGGGCACATTGTGAAGCAAAACTGGGCGAGTCGACCCATCGCGAACAAGAAACGTATTTAGTTTACTTGAAGGGGAAGCTGTAACCCCGACAGGAATCAGAAAATCGATTGTCACAAATAATGTAATGCATTGTCGCTAATGAGACCTCTTGCGGGTCCGAAGCTGTCTGGCATTGGATTTATAATCGAAAATGGAAGAAAGGTTTGGAAGAATTTTGCCATTGTAAAGAAAAACAATAAGGTTTCAATACAATTCGAAATATTATTCGATGAAAATTCGTAATTATTTGAATTTTCCCGAATTTTTTTCTACCAGGAGAAATTGATATGGTCTGGAGACCCATTCTTTTGATTTCTCCTGGAAAATACTCGTTTTTTTCAATGACCTCCTCGGATGAACTATGAGAAAGTAACTGCCCTTGGGCAGATTTCTGGACCAACGTTTCACAAGCATCCAGCGGGATATGAACTCTGAAAAAAAAAGGACGATACTAGAAGAAGTTGGTACCTAATTTGATTATATTCCTCCCGTTTCATCCAAAATTAGAATAGGAATAAGCCTTAGTTTTTTCTCTCTGATATTATTATTTTGACTGGTGGTACACATTTTTGATTGATGTCAAATATGTTTAATGGAAATGAGCGAGAATCGTCTATAAATATAATATCTATAAAAATATGAACTTTGGCAATTAACATTTTTTTCAACAATTATTGTTACGACGGTTTGTATTTGGAAATGTTTAGTTGAGTGTAGCATTGCTTGAACGACGTCCTACATTACCCATGGCTTGTCAAATTGGCAAATTTGATTGGAAATATGTGCAAAAAAATGAGAAAAACAAACTTCTAGTTTTTCGTTTTTTCCCATAAATCTCAAAATCCAAAATAGCGGGAGTAGATATTCCAATATCATCCAATGGAATCTCTCAATTCAACAATTTATCGGTCTTCTATATCTCACGATTTCTATGATCGTTACAGATATACCAGAATTTCAATCACATTGTATCAAATTAAATTGAAAGAAATGGCGAAGGCGCCGACCTAACATAATAGCAGAAGCTCTGCTGATCTGGGATCATTGGATTTTTTCCACTACCTTGATAATCACCATTACTCACTTACAATGATGAAAAAATTATACTCAGGTAGATAATGAAAAACTATGTATAGTGTAGTAGATTCGGGTGGCAAAAAATGGAGTCTCATCAAAGAGATCACGCTATACAACGAGCTCTAACAGCCAAGGAGCATCACAATAGATCTGAAAAGGTCGCCGTGAATCAGGCCATGCGCTAGCTCCCCGATAATCTAATCTACGTAAAACAATTTCCATTGAATTCGCTTTAGGTTTCCTCTACGGGAAAAACATTCCGATGAATACCTGAGTTGCCATGGTAACGCAAAAAAAATTACATTTCATTGGTCGAAAACGGTTGGTGTGAAATTTTCATTGTAATAATCATATCGAAGAAAATAAAACTTATTCACTGAGCTATTTTTTCAACTTATCTATATTTACATCCATTCTCAAATGATTTGAGTGAAAATTCCAAAACAAATGATTAACTTCTCGAAATATATTATTTTGAACCTGTTTTCAACAATAAATATCAAACACAATAGGAAACAACCAATAATGTGCTCACTTTTGTGGTATTTTTAATTTCACAAACACATGGAAACATTTCAGTTCAATTGAAGATTGGAAGTGCAATAAATCCTCCTATTACACACCTATTGTGAGGATAGGCGATAAAATCCCGAACAATTTCAATCTGCTGATGACAGGGAAATGGAAACGGATGAATTGTTGTTGTCGAGCTTTTCAGCGTTTCCATGTGGAAATATTTCAAATCAGTTTTTGTAGCTGCAGCATGAATATGTAATATCTTCACCTGAGGTATTTCAGAGGTGTGTTGAATACGTTTTATGGGTTGAGTGAGCTCTTTGAATGCGTCGTTCTTCGAAAATATTATAAAATAAACTATATAGAAAATAATGGAACTCTTCCCAGAGTTCAATTACCCTAACACCAAACTAATATTAGGGTAATTATTGATCTCTAGGAAAAGTTTCAACTTTTTCATCAAAGGTTCAGGAATAGTAGAGTATGATGAATAATGAATAATTTCACAGTTTGGAAACGTCAATTTCCATAGTTACAGCACAATGTATGTGTTGATGGAATATTTCAATTCACAACCAAATTTCTAAAAAGTCAGATATAATATATATGACTGTCTCATTTCGACAAACATAAGGGGTCCAAGAATTTTAGTGATGTGTATATATATTATAAACTTTACATATTTAATATATGTGCTATATATCTTGTAACCAGTGCAAAATGGCTGAATTTGATTTAACCTAAACAAATAAAAAAAATTCCGGACGTAGACTGTCTATCAACTAAAATGATGATCAATCGGCTCTTATTCCCAATTCCCTCAAGATAGATGAACCAAAAGTTTCAAATTAATATCGGTCTCATTTACAACATAGGAAATTATTTGTAGAAAATGCTATTTTACAATCGACACATCTGGTATGAATTTGAGAATTCCTCAAGGCTCAATATTCTAGCTCCTCTCATATTATATATAATATAATAATAATAAAAATGATTATTCATCAATATACAATTTCTGTCTCAAAAAAATACAATATGTGGACAAAAGGATGTGAATAAACAAAGAGGAACCACAGAAAATCATTCTTTTTTCAGCGTGTGCATGGTGTGAGTATGAGGGGCGTATAGCAAATGATATTTGTGAGTGATTAGTAAATTCAAAAGTGTATATAAAATAATATGTTAGTGAAATCTCTTGCATATAGCTTAGGATGAAATCACAAATAATCTTCAATATCAAACATAAAAAAACAATGGAATCTATGTATTCAAAATTGTAAATATGTTGTTGAGATATTAATTTTGAATTTATTACTTGGAGAACTAGCCGATTGAATTGATTTATTATGATCCGTTAATGTTAGTTGTATGGAAACATTGAATTTTATTTTCTGAAATTCAGTTTTTTGTTTCAAGTTTGAATCCGGTGACAGTTTTGCATATTTTTATATTTATTGGTTATATATCGAGAAGTTACTTGGTTAACTACGTTAGCCTATAATATGGAACAAAATGTATTTGAAATTGATATCTAGGTTTATTATTCTTGGATCGTACGTGTTCTGAGGAGCATAGTAGGTATGCATGATTGCATCATTAATCGATTTTTCATGGCAGTGAACATGAACTGAAATATTAGAATATGATTGCCACTGAATATCAAAACCTTGCATGCCTCGTTGCTTTTACAGAAATGCACGATTCAAATCTGATATAATGATTAATACAGTGACTACGATAATGACGAGGATGCATAGCTGAATCCTATTTCTAATGAAATAACTCAAACGATCATGTCAGTAAATCAAATGAAACTCACCCACACAGTCACAAAAGACTGGAATGAAAAGCGAATTGACTAACTTCTTTCATTCACAGCCTCACGGAAATATATCAACGATCCTTCAATTCAATCTTTACCTCGAATGAAAAATTTTATATATGATATTCAGAAATCTCGACGTTATAATCGAAACTTATTCATTTGAATAGTAGCGATTTCGTTTAACTTTAAAATAATACACGATATAAGTAAGCCGTGTCTACGCTCTGCGGTCTCATTTCAAGGCACGATAGATTTTAACGATGGAATATCATTGTTGAAGAGTACGAGCCTAGGCATATTACGTAGGTACTGCACTGACCAAAACCACTTTCAAAACTAAAATTAGTTTATTCATGCATATTTTGTAGAATTGGTATTTAGAAGATTTGATATCATTTCTGATTCATTGGGAATAATGTAATCATCGAAATTAGTCGGGAGTAATAAAACGTTTCCTCTACTAAAAAATTTTAGTAGGCTAGCTTCAAATAATAATTGTACTTTGAATTAAATATTCATGTTGAAATTCCACCTTATTCAGGCAGTAAAATTGTTTGAATTCGTGAATTGATATTTTGTTCTCAGATCGATGCATTCAGCTGAGAATATTTCAGGAAATAATCTTTACAAATACCTCTCGACCTAAAATATCTCAGATAAGTCTCCATTTTTTTCAAACTCAAACTCTGTTATCTGTTAGTAATACCAATCGAGCTGCTAGCAAAATGTACAACCACGAGTCCGTAGAACGAGTAGTTTTATCAACAACAATATATTCGTCTTTTAAAGTTAAACTGTTAGCGGAAAATTTCAAGAAAGCTATGGATCCGACATTGTGGCCTCATGGAGCATGCATAAGCCGTTTTTTATACCACAAGAGAAGAATAACGGACGAAATATAACCTTTCACCCGGATCTCACTGTCCTCAATATAAGAAAAATTACAGACCAAAAAATTAACAATTTATTTGTAGAAATATGTGATTTTGATGTAAGTTTTATATGTTTGACTGAAACGGGATTTTCAGAATCCTCGAAAAACTCGTTTCACCTCAAAAATTATGAAGTAAGGAGTAGTTATTGCCGAGAAAACAAGAAAATGGGAGGTGTTGCCATACTGGTAATAAATAATATTAATGTAATCTCGATTGATCTAAAACAATATTGTAGTGAACAGGACTTTGAAATTTGTGGCATATCCTGTAAACTAGACATTGGCCACACTATAATCTTGACTTGCTATAGATCCCCATCCGGAAATCTCAATATTTTCCTTGAAAGAATACATGATGTTTTAGATGCAGTTTCCAAACCAGGTATGACTATAATTTTATGTGGCGATTTCAATGCCAACTGTTACGGTGAGCCAAGTAGACATTTTCTGAAGATATCTGATCTCTTAAAATCCTTCAATCTCAAACATAAAGTACAATGGCCCACTAGGGTTACCAGTAATAGTGCTACAACGATTGATCAGGTTTTTACGAATTTGGGTGAGGATTCAGTGTGCTGTGTCGTTGATACTGATTTGTCAGATCACAATCTATTGCTATTTGACTTTGGGGGGATCTCTGAATGCAGTCCCCAATCCCGTGAGTACAAAAGAATATTCAAAGACGCAAATATCCGGGAATTTATCGGTGACCTACATAAAGAAAACTGGGAGGAGCTTTATTCTGAATCTGATGTTAATCAAGCATTCAAAAAATTCTGGAGCATATTCTCCCATTACTTCGAAATACACTTTCCGCATAAATATAAATATCATGTCGCAAATAAAAATAGAAATAAAAGCTGGGTAACACGGGAAATACGCAAATCCAGTCAAAATCTAAAGGACCTCTTCAATCTGAAAAAGTATAACCCAGAATATTCCGAAATATACACCGCAAAGAAAAAAATACATGATAAACTAATTTCAACAACAAAAAAAAATTACTATCAAAATGAAATACTAGATTCTGATAATCCATCCAAGTCTATATGGCAAGTCATAGCAGAGTTATCGAACAAGCCAAGAAATGCTAAAACAGATTTCTTAATTAAATACGAAAATAATCTAGTTAAGGATCCGCTAGAATTGGCTGATTTATTTAACAACTATTTTTTGGGAGTCCCTAAGTCTATCATCGAATGTATAGGATCAGATGTGATGAACTACAATGAATTCATGAAAAATAGCTATTCACCTTGTAACTCCTTCTTTCTTGAAACTTATAATGAAATTGAATTGTTCAAGTTGTTACAACTCAAGCTAAAAAACAAATACTCATCAGGATCTGATGATGTTCCAATGTATTTAGTTAAAAAAAGTCTATCTGTGATCCTAAAACCACTGACATTTCTAGTCAATCTATCTTTCACTACGGGAGTCTTCCCGAACCTATTGAAAAATGGCAAAATAACTCCAATTCATAAAAAAAATAGTCGTCAACTACTTGAAAACTATCGCCCTATAACGGTACCCTGCAGTTTTTCGAAAGTGTTCGAATACAGTTATTTATATCGACTTTTATCTTTTATTGACAAAGAAAAAATAATGTCGAACAACCAACACGGTTTCATTAATAATAAGTCGACGACCACAGCTCTTCATTCGTACTACCACAAAATTATTGATTCCATTGAGGCCGGCGAATGCCCTGTTGGGATTTTTTGTGATCTAAGCAGGGCATTCGACTGTGTAAATCGTGGCATTTTATTAGACAAGCTGTATCGATACGGTATTAGAGGCACTCCTTTTGAATGGATACAGTCATATCTGTGCAATAGGAAGCAATATGTCTCAATACAAAATAGATCATCCAAGTATATGGAAAACGATATGGGAGTCCCCCAAGGATCAATCTTGGGCCCCATCCTCTTTATCATCTATATAAACGATATTGATAAGCTCCAAGTGCCAGCCTCCTTCACAATCTATGCAGATGATACCTCCCTCATCATTTCTGATCCTAAAGAAAAATCATTAAATGAAAAATGTGAAACTACCCTGAACGAAATAAATAACTGGTTTTCGGCTAACTTCCTCTTTCTCAACATCGACAAAACGCAGTGCCTAAGATTTCACAACCCTCAGAAAACCTGTAAAAAAATCTCATTTGGATGCCCTGAAATTTCTACACTTGCTACAAGGGCAAAATTCCTGGGACTGAATGTTGATACACACCTCAACTGGAAATCGCAATGTCAAGACCTCATTTCCAAACTCAACACAATTGCTTATCAATATAGAAATATTAGAGGAATTTTAAACCTGGATCAGTTGTTGCAGCTCTATTATGCGCAAGTCGAAAGTAGGCTTCGGTATGGTGTTACCTTCTGGGGAACATCAACTTCAGCACCGAATGTCTTCATTGCTCAAAAGCGTATTATTCGGTCAATGTTGGGACTAACCAATCGGACTTCATGTAAAAATGTTTTTAAAGATCTTAAAATTCTAACCCTGCTTTTTTTTTTTATTTTGGAATTATGTTTGTATCTGTTTAAAAACAAGAATGAATTTCTCCGGAATGACACCAAGCATATGTACAATACCCGAATTAAAGACAACTTCATTGTACCGTTTTCGAGAATAAGAATAACTCATAATGCTCCAAATTCCATGGCACCAATTATATTCAATTCACTTCCTAATGACATCAAAGAAATAAGCAATTCAATATATATTTTCAAAACGAGACTGAAGGAGTTTTTGATAGAGAATAGTTTCTATTCGGTAGAAGAGTTTTTAAAACGGCGATTTTGATAAAACTCAACATAGATTATTTATATTTTTATATTTACTCATATTTGTACTGGGTTCTCCCTGTAGGTACCAATTGTGTTTTATTTTGTTTTATTTTAATTTTGTTTTGTTACATGTAAATTGTGCTATATTATGTTGTTTTTTAACTAGAGATAATTCACCTCTACACTTTTGACTTTTTCCATACAGTTTGTACTGTCTCAAGGAAATAAACGATATTCTATTCTATTCTATTCATGCTGGTTGCCGTCTTGGTATTGCTGAATAACAAAGTTTTCCTTAAAAATTGATAATTTATAGATGAAATTTGGAGGTTTTGCGGCAGTACTGTCGATGATATCAGTCAATTCCTAGTAGGCATTGCGATTAGACAAACTACCTCAAGCTTCAAATATTCAAATGAATATCATCATCATTCTCTATTACTGTCATTAACCTACGTAGAGATTTAAAAATGTCCACATTCCACTTGGTTTCAATGAAATATATACTACAAATGAACATTGCGAGGATCTTTCACAAAAATAATAGCGGAATTTTCGACAAGGAAAGTGAATAAGTCTACACTATTTGAGTAGTAGTAGAAGAGAGAAAAATGGGGTCCTGAGCGAGAGAGACCTATTTTGAAAAAGAATAGGCAGTTTTTGTCTTTGACAAAATGGCTTGTAAACCGGTAACATTTCATTACTGAAAATTGGCTCGAGGTAGAAGTTATTTGTATGGGTTTCTGAGTTCTGATGAGCAGAAAGACAATTCAAATAAGAGACGAATGGGAGGATTGAAAAATTCTGATGGAAGGTAGGAAGGAAAAAAAATTGGCCATATAGAACGTACGTTCAACATCATTAAATTCAATAATAGTTGTGAAAGAAAAGATTCCTCACCGGGACCGAAAACCAGAGTGAGCTATTTCTCCATAGAGGAACGTTAATTTCGTTTCAATGTCATGAAGATTGGCTGCGAATATGTAGTATTTGGATTACTCACACCCTGTTTCGACCATGCAATTTGTCGTTGCAACTGAAGAAAGTTGTATGTACTCATGCAAGTTTTTCGAGTTGCATGAATCGTTTTCGATGCGATAAATTGCAGCGACTTAGTTATTTTTATGGTAAATTTATAACTGCAAACCACAAATATGTGATGGCATCATTGTGAAATATGGTAATTTTGAATATTTCAATAACTTTTCGAAACTGAGGAATTGCAGCGACAAATTACGTGAATGGTAATGGTTCGTACTTCCATTGTCTATATTATTAATTCCATTCAAACCTGTTGCTACGAGCGAAATGATAAAAATACAAATCAAAAAGGTAATCAAATCAAAACAAAAGGATGAAATGTATTTTTTGGTCAAAAAATGAAATTGAAGGTTTGATTGATCAAAGAAAATAATGTTGTGACAGAAAAACTGAGATATCGAATATAAAATATAAGTCGAAAAAATGCAAATGAAGAAATAAATGAATATTGTGACAAGAAAATTGAAATATCAAATGTGAAATATAAGTCATCACCCGAAGACTATTGCGGATACCAGAAATCGAAAAGTAGTGACTAAACTCAACTTGAAACTTGGTTTCAACATTTATTCATACTATTCATCTATATATCTTCCTTGTAGTAAACTTTGAAATGATTGTGTTTGAAAACATTCTCTTTCACCTTCATAATAGCTCCTACGCCCATGTGCCCAGAGGGCATGACAGGCAGAAGAGAGTTGTTAGCGGAGATGAAAAGTCAGAGAAGCAGATTCATCAAACAAATGATCGGCACGTTTCGAGGGCCTCTTCATGTAGTCAAGGGCTTGGAGAGCTCGCGAAATACAACTTCAACGAGGACCGGGGTGGGATAACGGTGGAAGCCCCCCAAATTGGTATGGGTGTAGCGGGCGCAATCATCGACGAGGATATGTATGCGGGTTGGGTTTTCGAGAGGGTTCGCTCTTTCCGACGGGAGTTTGACGTGAAGTGGAGAAGTTTTCGTAGTTTTGCCGCAGAGTATGAGTTCCACTGGAAGTCAATCTCTGTGATGGGTAGTGTTCCTTGTCGAAGCTGAGGCGATTGAAAACAAATATATCAGGAACGTCGAATATAATAATAATAATGTGTCTTTATTCTTAGTTCAAAATAATACATTTAAAAGCTAATTGCTTAATGGGGGGCGATATTCAACAGGGTTGCTCTTCCACATAACCCCCAATATATTTATCTACTTCAACTGAAATATTATTTATATTTTGTAGATCTGTAAATACCTTCGAGATCAAATGAACAAATGAACGTGATGGGTCGAGTAGATCAGGGCAGGACTCGGATCTATTGAAATGAGGTATTTGGCATTTTCATTGGATTCATCCAAAAATACACAATTTTAGATCGACTTCTTTGCTTTTTTGAATTGGTGAAAGTCACGAACAATACTATAAATACACTGGCTTTACTTTACAAGGGTATGATTGAATTATCTTCCGGGATTCTCATGAACTTTATCTTTGTATACGTTGAGATCATATTTTCTAGATACTACCATTGTTTATAGAGATATTGTCATCCTAATGGGGATATCATTCGAAGGGATGGATACTACGGGTAGATGGCAGTAGTGATTTCGTTTTCAAGTCATGAATTTTCTTACGGAAGTCGTAGCCTGAATCACACATTCTCTTGATTACTTATACATAAGATGTCTAGAAGGATGGTGCTGGGACCGATGCGATATTGTTTAGAATTTTATGGCGACACTTTTCTGTCATTAGTGTCATTTTTACGTATCGTGGTGTGTTTCTCAATTTCATCCCTAGTTGAAGCTAATTGGGAGTGCATGGTCAACCGATCGATCGACAAACTATATTCTTTGATTCGAGCAGTCAACAAAATGAGCAAAATCTGATGTCATACTCATAAAAAACAAAATCGAATGAAAGAAACACAATTATAGGGAATTTGGCCAGTATTCTGAACAAATAAGATAGGTTGTTGATCAGTCAGCGTCCAAAAGTAAAAGTATAGCCAGCCGTCAGGTCGGCCGTTTATACATTTCCTAGGAAATTTGTAACTCTTTTCGTTGCAAACGCCATCTGAACTGATTTGATGTCGAAAAGCCATGAAGCTCATTATCATAGTAGGCATGTGTCGCCAAGTATACCCCAAACATGCCCAGGTATAACTCGATACACCATCCTTCTAGACATCTTACTTATACATAATACCAATAAAGGAAATGGATTCAAGTACAGAAGTGGAATTTTTCGGCAATGTCGTAGATCATTCATGTTTTGAAGATTATTTTAATGTCTAAACTTTCAAATAATATACAGTTGCCTGTAAGATTTTCACATATTAGGGTAAATTATTTGTTTAATATGGATTTTCATTAAGTAATGGCCACTTCCATTCAGCCTAAACTTTCGTTTACTTCAAAAAATTCTATAGTCAATTTTATTTTGAAACTTCATTTTTTTTTTTCAATATTTCAGACATAACTCTGCATTTTTTTTATATTGTCAAGTTAACGAAAATATCGATATTACGCTGTAGATGGCGTAACAGAAAAGCTTCAAATCTTTTAACACAGGCACTGACCAACTATATCTTTATGAACAGTAATACTTCAAAATTGCCTTATCTTTATTCTTTCAGGATTATCAGCATCTGGTAGTTTCCCAAACTTTTTTTTCTCATAGACGACATTCAAAATTTTGCTGGTTCCGGTGGACCCCCTGCAGCTATTATTTTATCATGTTCTTAAAACTCGACCAAAAATGTGTGGATTGGATCTAACTATAGAAATTTGAAAAACGCTTGCGTTCCAACTAAGAATTGACACTTTTCGAAAACAATGTGATAATTGATTGGTTAATTAATCAAATTAATTGAAAGTGCTGTGAGTGGATGACAAGAAAGTAAAGTTGGTCACTTTTTCCGACATAAAATATGATCTGCTTATTACAATGAGGTCGAGTCAAGCCACCATTTTAGTTCTTCACTATCGAAACCATATAAATTTTCGTGGACCCCCTCTTACGAATTGTGAACCGCCATTATTTGGTCGCGCCAACAAAGACCCCCGTCGAGTCTCCCATGGACCCCTGGGGATCCACCTGGACCACTTTGGGAATTAGTGGCCTTAACAACTCTGTGTGTTTTTCGATATCCTAGACAGGCAATTAAAACGCGAGGACCCACGTGCTGATCACGCTAGATAACAATAACAATAACAACGATTTATTTCCCAAGAAACATATACATGCTTATTGTAGGGAAAATCAAACTGATGCCATACAATGAAAGTAGAATAGAATACAAAAAAAATGAGTAATTGAATCAGATCTTCATATGGCAATAGTAAAAAAAAAATTATTTATTCAAAATTTTCCATATTTCTTCAATGAATTCGGTAGACCATTGTATAGTTTTATTCCGTTGTGGTAAACAGATTGCTGTCCCAACATTATTTTAATTTTCTTCAATGCCAAATTTTCTGAAAACCTCGTTGAGTGATTGTGTTGATCACTATTCATTTTGAACATCAAATTTGAATGCTTGAGTTTATTTTTTACCAGGTGAATAAATGTGCAAATTTTAAACGTGTATAATGAAGGAATGTCTAAAAGTTTTCTTTGTTTGTATAAATTAGCTGTAGGTTCTTTTCGATCAAGTTTGTATATACACTTTATAATTTTATTCTGTAATGTTTTCAATGGTTTCATTACCGTTTTTTGGAGCTGCCCCCCAAATCGAAATCAAGTATTGAATTTTGGAATATACTAAAGAATAATAAATTGATTTCAGACATAATAAAGGTAACATATTTCGAATTTTAAAAATTATACCAATAATTGGAGAAATTTGTTTTCTCAATAACTCAATATGTTTGTTCCAAACTAAATGTTCATCAATTAAAATTCCTAAAAATTCAACTACAGGAGAATACAATATATTTTGATTATGGAATCTGATAGGATCTTTCGAATGGATGGAGGTGGATTTTCTTGAGATAAACATATACGAGGATTTTTCAATATTCAATGTTAGCTTATGATTCATCAGCCATGATGATATTTCATGGAGGTCATTGAGCATAAAAGTTTTGATTTCTAGAAAATTGTTCCCGGTGTATACTATTGTAGTATCATCAGCAAACATTTTGATTTTACCATTCAACTTCAAATTAGACAGGGAATTTATATATATGAAGAAAAGCAATGGACCTAGAACAGATCCCTGATGAACACCGCATACAACTGTTTCTAGTGAACTATTTTTATCTCCAAACAAACTGTTTTCTATTATGAAGATAATTTCGAAACCAACTGTAAGTGGTTCCTTTTATTCCTATTTGATGAAGTACATTCAGTAAAATTTTGTGATCTACAGTATCAAATGCTTTTCGAAGGTCTAGTGATAGTAGGCCACATTTTTTATTACAATCTATGTCAAGTTGAAATTGGGTAATAACATCAATTACAGCTGATCCATACTGTCCACTATAAAGCAATTCTGATTTCTCAAGATAGTCGAGCAATCTGCAATGTACCACTTTCTCAATAATCTTAGCAAAATCGAAATTGGTCTATAATTCATCAAAATATCTTTTTTCCCAGATCTGTGAAGTGGTTTAACCTTGGCAATTTTTTATTTTTCGGGTAATATACCTCTTGTGAATGTCATATTAATTAATTTACTCATCAAAGGCGCGAGAGCTGATTTAACTACTTTGACAATTTCAGTGCTAATGTTGTCATATCCTGGTGCTTTTCTGCTATTCAGAAGGTTGATGATTTCCATAATTTCTTCAGAGTCGGTTGGCCTTAAATACATGGAGTTCAATTTAGACTTCATCGGGTAATCATTGTTGATGGGAAAGCCGGCTGCTAATTTAGGACCAACATTAACAAAATAGTCGTTGAAGATTGTCGATTTTTCTTCCTGTTATCGAAATGTGATGTATACTATCAGCATCGCTTTTGGTTTTATTATATAGGATCTCATTTATTGAATTCCACATACATTTTGGTGTGGTACTAACAAAATTTTTTTGTAATAGTTTTCTTTACATTGGCGAACACATTTCTGTACTAGTTTGTTATAGTAATTGTATTGGTCGATGAACGAGGGAATATCAGGATTGCATTTCTTTTTGTAGTAAAATTTGTCACGGAGTTTTATTTGTTTGGAAATTCTTTCATTGAACCATGGTTTGGAATCTCTTCTCATTTTTATTGTTTTTACACTGGAACAATTCTCAAATACTCCCACTATTTCATTATAAATGTCATCTGCATTGTTTACACTCACTCTATGTTTAACGCGAATAGACTATACATGCATTTATAATTTATATGAATGACTCAAATCTTTCGATGTCTACAACATTGTTGACAATTTATGAAGAAGATATATCTATCGTAGTGTCAGATTGAACAGGCACTGTGCACTGTGGATAAACTGGCATAATACCTCATAAAATGAAAATTGCAAAGGTTTCACCTATATTCAAAAGTGGCAAAAAATATGATTTAAATAATTACCGTCCAATTTCAGTGCTCCCAGTTATTGCAAAAATTTTGGAGGAATTGGTACATATCAGGCTTATGAATTATCTTGAAAATAATGGTATTTTATACAAAGGTCAATATGGTTGTCGAAGGTTTAGGGACACAGAGTCAGCAGCTATGGATGTTGTTTTAAACTTTCAATCAGGATCAGAAAATGGTGTGTTCTGTCTTCGAATTTATGTAAAGCCTTCGATATGGTTGACCATAAAATATTAAAAAAAAATATTTAATGTTGGAATCGGAGGCAAACTCCTAATATGGTTCGAAAATTACTTGTCCAATAGAAAAAATAGATAGATAGATAATTACGATGAAATTTAAAATAATATGAAAAGTGATCTGGATGAAATTCTAATTTGGCTTCATCAACATAAATTAACTCTTGATTTCGATAAATCTTCATATATGTATATATCTAAACAATCAATCAACACTCTCACTGATCTCATAGTATTCAATAATAAATTGATAAAAAACACAGAAACAACTGAACTTTTAGGTTAATATATCGATGAGAGATTGTCATGGCATAAACATTGAAAGAACTAAAATGAAAATATATCCACTCATTGAAATTTTCTACAAAGTTTGAACCTACATATCTCTCAAATTTTTGAAAAATGTATACCTACTTCTGTCTAATCTATTCACAATTGCATTATCTCATCTCCATTAGGGGGACAGCACGTGAATCTATTATCAAACCTTTAAAACTTTACAGAACAATAGTATTGAATGTATTATAAATAACCTCATCTAGAATCAACGATGAATTTATACAAACCGAACAATTTATTGGACTTAGATTTTCTCCATAAACTCAAAATTAGCTGTTCCATCCATTCTATTAAAAATAATATTAAGAAGTCAGATATTATTTTTACTCAAATTGCTGATATCCATAATTACTCCACAAGACAAACAAAATTACTAGCAACAAATAAAACACAATCAGATTTCGGAAAAAAGTCAATTTACCATGATGATCATAATATATAAATCAATTCCAGAAACAATTGAAGGATTTCGCTCAACAATGAAATTTGAGCAAATATACAAACAATTTTTAATCAGCTGAAGTACAATATATTGTCGGTAAGTAAGGTAGGAATTTGGGACGTTTTGGTCCTTCCTTGGGGTTAAAGTAGCTCAGATGATCTTTGTGATAACCAGGATGAAATCAGTTGGTAAAAACACAAATACAAACTTTATTGATTTACACATTCACTCAAAACGACAATCATTCATTATAAAAACTATACTAACAAAATAAAAACCCAACAACACTGAATTTACTTGCCCTATTGGGCAGAATCGTTTCACTGACTACATCTGACAATTTTGTTATCAATCAGGGACTTGTTTTCAATTACCCGATCAACGGTTTATTTATCAATCTCCAATCAGAGCCACGACACTTCTTTTATAACACATTCGATTTACTGAGTGTGATATTTGCCAAAACATTCAGACGTGCATCAAACCATTGTCACCGAATGTGTATATGTGAGTCAATGTCGCGACCTGATTCCTAAAAGGTTTTCTATTAAGGCCTTCTATACGACAATATTTAGTATGTAGTCAACATTTATATGTTTATTTTTTATCTTCATTGGTATATACACCAGTTTTGAAAGCCATTTCATTTTGAATGCTTATAAATATTTAATTTCGTTGAATGTCTAGATTTTTTTCTTTTCATACTTTTGAAAATTTCATTCATTGACTACGTACTTGTGTGTTTTTGTCCCTATTCATAAACATGTAATGTTTCTTAGGATAACAATATTGAATTTAAAAAAAATGAATAAACTTTTTTCTTGATACATTGAAACATTGGCTCAACAAAATCCTTGGCTGAATTGATGAATTGAAAATTAAAAACAAATTCTAGTATATGCTTGGAGTAATGAAACACTGCCATAGAAACTAGTTGAGGTATTGACCAGAATGGCGCTATGATCGTTGTATGAATTCATGAATCGCAGAGGAAGCTTCATCATTATTTGTAGATGATAGCTATAAACAATGGAATCATGATACAAGAAGTTGAATTGGTTCATCATCAGTTATCACTGCTTTAACCCATAATTATTCCTTCAAGAATGCACTGAAAAACCTCCAAACCCGCCCATGTTGCACAGCCCAGACGATACATTGTGCGGGCTCAAATCTGAATCTAGGAAAGATTTTCTTTGTGTGGTTGGGTGTCGAATAGGTGAGGTTTTGTGATACACTTACAACGTTATATTTGTCACGGAATCAAATTACACCACTCTCGTTTCAACAGTTCCTGTAACACGCTCTGAAAGGCCAGCTGAGAATTACATTTAAATTAAATAATGGGATTGCGTCCTGAATGCTGAATACCTGTAGCCCAGGATCCAGTTTCGACTACGAAATTATATTTTCGGAGGTTGAACACCCGTATTATGTTTCTAAGGGTGGATTATAGTGGATGCTCTTGATGCTGATATGGTCAAGAGATATGATACATACGGACTTCGTGGAAGAATTGGGTTTCAATCTATTTCAATAATTTTTGAATGAACCACTTTTCAGTTACTATTCATAGGAATGTTGATAACATAATTTCAGTCAGGCTATCTAATGCGTATTATATTTTCTTGAATTTGATGTTATTTCCACATGAAGCATTAAGAAATTGAATATAACCATTACATGAGAGTTGTATAAGCTATTTTTCTACACCAGATAAAAATGAAGAACTATAAAAATTGTTTATATTTGTACTGAATACAATAATAGTAAATAATCGTTTTTCTTTGAAAATTCTACAAAATTGTAATTGATGGTATTACCTCGGAAAATACAACAATGAGAAATGGAGAGAAAAAAAAAGAAAAAAAAAAGACGCCTGGGACTAGTTTAGAACCCGCGTCTCATAGTTGTGGTGTATCCCGAATCTAGCGCATTACCCGGCTTCGCCACGAGCTACATCACTAAGTTTTGTCGAAAATAAATAAATATATCATACATTTTTCAAATGAAAAATACTGTAATCCATTTTTTGCTTTCTCCGATATGTGTGGAGTCGATGGTAATTCGCTGATATCAGGCATTTTGATAATATAATTATAGAAGTTTTGCTATTTTCTATGAAAATTTAATACCTACTGATTTTGACAAACGTCTAGTGCACAGCATTACTTGAAAATAATGGGGTATGGGGTTCTATTGGTTGAAATTATGAATCTTCATGAAAAATCTGTATTTTAATGGATCTCATAAAAAAATGGAGAAACGAAAGCGTTTGATCGAGTTTGGCATCGGGGTCTCCTTTCTACACTGCCGTCTTATATTTGCCCCCTCAGTTGTGTGCCTTGTTGAAAAGTCTCTTGTCTGATAGGTCTCCACTATGTGTGTTATACCCCCCGGCACACCCTTGCAAAATCCTATACTTAATGGAATTAAACCATTTCCTCAAATATCAAAAATTTGTGTACATTTATACTAAAATATAAAAAGATAAGCTAATTAAGCTACTGGGTTCATACCCCAATTATAAAGGTTGAATCCTTTTCTTTTTAATCTTAAAAATTTATAAATTTATATCATCTGAATGCGACTTGTGCCGTTCTTTCTAAACTTTGCCCGTTTGAAAGGTCATTGCTATACAATGTTCATGATATATTCCAATCTAATTTCGATGTAGATATAAGCGAGGTGGAAACTTATGTGATAAAAATTCGAGGATTGTTCCTAGATGAATTTGGTTTTTGGGCAATTGAATGTAGTCAGGAAAAATGTATCAGGTCAAATGTCACATATCCCATCATTTGAAGAAAAAACAATCCGGAAGCAGCCACCATTAATTTATAATATCCCCGGTATTCGAAATGAGCCAATACCTAACAGCTGTCAAACACCTTATGAACGGTTTGAAATAGTAGGAGTAAAAAAAAAGGTTTTACTATCATGTGAAACGTAATACGTATATGATTCTGAACACTACATAAGTATTACGCTATAAGGTAGAACATGATTAAATTTCCACAAAATTTATTGTCTTCGCGACATGTTTCGATACAAGCGAATCTATTCAAATACTAAATTATTCTTTGTTAAAAGCTCTTTAAATACATCAGGGCCTACTATAATTATCCCTGATTCCTAGAAATACAACTGATACTGATTCCTGAAATTATACAATGATATTGATTCCTAGAAAAACAACTGATGATGATTATGATATCTGAACATAGTTACTACTTATTAATTGAATAAGTTCAACAAAGGGGAACTATTGAGATCCAATTGATCATTTAGCAAACGATTTGAATTTTTCATTTTATTGATTTCCAAAAATTCTAAATAATTGAGTCGTATGCCTTTATTTACAACATGCAGAATTTCGAAATTTTTTCGAAGTCATGGCCTTCCTCCAAAATGTGATTGGCATATGATGAATGAGTTGTTTTCTTCTCATAATTCATACAATTTTCACGTATGCGGCTTTTGAATGGTCTACCTGTCTGGCCAATATATACTTTGGAGCAAGATCCACAATTCAATTTATAAACTCCCGATTTTTCACCTTTTATTGTTTTATCTTTGTTATTCTTGATAAACTTTTCCAACGTGTTATCTGTTCTATATGCTACTCTTAAATTTTGTTTACGCAAAAATGAAGCTATTTTTTCCGTAGCAGGTCCTGAATAAGTTAAAATTCTATAATTATTGTCATGGTTCCTCAAAGTGGGGTACACTTCTTGGATAGCTTTTTTTTTAGTTTTTTAGCAAGAATATTTTCTATTAATTTGACTTGATATCCATTGTTAACTGCTATTTGTTTCATGATATTCAATTCTTTGTTAAAATTGTCTACAGAAAGAGGAATGTTTACTAATCTGTGTATCATACTATGGTATGCTGATATTTTATGTTTATATGGATGTACCGAATTATTATGAATACACATAAGTGTGAAAAGTTGTTGATATCAAAATCAATGATTTTTTTCCATATTTATCAATTATCAACCAAATTCCAAGGAAAATATTCCAAAAAGGTGCAGCCTTTGGAGATATTGTTACCGAAAGAATGGATGGAAATATTTTCAGGTTGAAAATAATTCGGAAACGACTGGAGTCGAATTCATAATATTCAATCTAATTGCTCTTATTTCCAACACCCTCGAGCAGGCTTGCCATCCCTCATTACTCCGCCAGTGCAATATCATACAATAATTCCCACATCTACCTCGTATCGTTAGTATCGAACAATAGGACCCCAGAATATACTCACCGTAAGGCCGAATATTGCGCGTCTTGCCTAGAGGGGACGCCACATTTCATTCTCTATTCTCCTGGCTCAATTTTGTGTATGTCATCGAGAAACGTGACTCAACTATGAATGTAATCCGAAAGGAAATTGTTTTATGGCAGTTGGCAGCCATGCTCCCGACTACTCTCATTTACATTTTGTGCAGCGGGAAAATCTTTCATGCTATTTGCCAGATTATTGTGTGTGGTTGGTCCATAGAGGTTTCAATGCAGACGATAATGATTACAAAAAATTGATTACATAACTATATGATGTTTTTTGATAGCATACAAAAAATGCATTAGTTTGCATTATGGACTGGCAATGCAAAAGGTAGTTGAATAGTCATTGTACGGCTTTCTTACCAACACAGGATCACTTATGAATAGTCCTTGTAAAATGAAAAAAATGAGTATTGAGTCAAATAATCGATGAATTTACGAATTCAGTTGCTTTTATCTAGCAATGGACCTTCAGGTAATTTTTTATGTATTTTATATGAAGGTCTTGGTATTTCATATTGTATTGGGAAGGCTAGAGCTTCAAGCTGCGGTTATGTTGAGTAGACTTCTATGAGAAAACATTTAGAAATGAACATCTCTTCGACATATTTATGGACAGATTCCAAAATTGTCCTACATTGGATTCGTTCGCAAGAAAAAAGATATAAGACTTTTATAGCAGTGAGAGTTGGAGAAATAACTGAGATAACAGACGCATCTGACTGGCATTGGGTTCCTGGAGAAAACAATGTAGCAGACGAGAGTACGAGAGAACATATTCAGAAGAATGAAACTCGATGGCTAATAGGACCAAAATTTTTTAAATTTTCCAAAAATGATTGGCCGAAAGAACCAAATGGAAAGGTGGAAGATATTGAAAATGAATTGAAGAAGGTAACGGTGCTGACAACAATACTTACAAATGATTATTTGCCAAATATCGAAAGATTTTCTAAGTATGGACGACTAGTAAGAGCGACTGCCTGGATGCTTCATTTCATCAACAATTGCAAAAACAGGAACAGAGGTACGAACCTAGAGTGTTCAGAACTGGAAATCGCAGAAGAATTATACCTGAAGTTCGTACAAAACGACCGTTTCTCTCAAGAAATTTCGGACGTAAGAAACAAAAAGCCTATCAGTAAATCAAGTCGACTTTCTACTCCGACGCCATTACTTGATGATAGAGGAATACTGAGGATAGGAGGACGATTAGAACATTCCAAAGATCTTACCTATCTCCAGAAACACCCAGCAATCCTTGATCAGAAACACTAAACTCTTGATTGAAAGCTACCACGTAAGATTCAATCATCGGGGACAAGAACTAATTATCAATGAACTTAGACAGAAGTTTTGGATTTTGAAAATGAGAAGCGCCGTTCGCAGGTGTAGAAATGAATGTTTCTTTTGTAGGAAAATGAGTGTTCAACCTCAACCTCCTGTGATGGGTCAGCTACCTGAAAGTAGGCTACAAAGTTTCACAAAACCATTTACTATAACAGGGATGGACTATTTTGGACCGGTAATAGTCACTGTTGGACTGAGACGCGAAAAACGCTATGTAGTGCTTTTCACGTGCATGAATATCAGAGCGATTCATCTGGAAATTGCTCATTCGCTCGATACTGATAGTGCTATAATGGCTATTAGAAGATTTGTCAGTCGGCGAGGATGTCCAAAGGAAATACATTCAGATGAAGGCACCAACCTACATTCTGCTGATTGAGAATTGAGAGAAGCGGTCAGAAATTTGGATTCAACAAAAATTTCGGATGCTTTATGTTTTAAAGCAATAACATGGAAATTTATACCATCATCTTCACCACACATGGGTGGTAGCTGGGAGAGACTCGTGAAGTCTGTCAAAGATGTCTTGAAAGTGACACTGAAAGAGAGACATCCCAAAGAAGAAATGCTTCTAACACTCATTGCTGAAGCCGAGAACATGGTGAATAGTAGACCATTGACGTATGTTTCGAGTGATTCCCTGGATCCTGAGAGCCTCACTCCAAATCATTTCCTTCTCCACTGTTCGAACGGAGCAGCGCCACCTACCGGAGAATTTGATATAAGTGGCGCAAATTCGAGAAAACAATGGAGAGTTACTCAAGCACTAGCGGATATGTTCTGGAGGCGATGGCAAAAAGAATACTTGAATCAATTGAACAAATATACAAAATGGTATTCGGACAAAGATAATATTTCCCTTGATGACATCGTGGTCGTTGTCGATGACACTCTTCCAAGGAACATGTGGCCCATAGGCAGAATAGAAAAAGTTTATGGAGGAAAGGACGGAAAAATTCGAGTTGTTGAAGTGAAAACCCAATCTGGAATTTATAAACGACCTATTGGTAGAATTTGCGAATTGCTTGGAAAACACGAAAAACCTGTTTGCGGAACAATTCCAAGCATGCAGTGATTTTATCACGAGGGGGAGAATGTTCCTGCGTTTAGTATACCCTGTATTTTGAATCGCTTTTGTTTATTATTTTCCAAAAAAAAAAAGAGAATTTTTGACATTGACTTGTTGTTGAAAAATATTGAAGTTTGATATAAGAATCATTTGAAAAACTTGAATTCCTGGTTTATTTCGACTTTGAATCAGACGAATTCACAGTAGGACTGACTAGTCCAAACACCAAGAAAAAATTTTTCAGGACAGTCTTAACTCACCTCTAATGATGATATCGGCTTATTTTGATTGTTAGCAGCAGCTTTCTTTGAAGTATGATACTTTTGGAGGAAAATGATGATTAATTATAAGAAATCATCGAATTATTCTTTTGGATTTATCCGTTTCTTGATATTTCATGTCCCAATGAACTGATTCAGAACAATTAACATTTTTCTCTAATGATAGAAACATTCAATATTTTTCCAAATTAAGGTAATCCTGGTTACGTCACAAAACTACTTAATGATGAATATATCAATCGAGACCATCCAGACTGAATATTTGTTTTGAAACGTTTGTGGAACATTGCTGGAGCTGATCGAATTCCAAAAGGAAGTTCTTCGATGTGAAATTTTCCAAACGGTGTACTTAGGACAGCTTCGCACTGGTGGCGTTTAATATAGTAAAAATACAAATACCAGACATTTTCAAAACTATTTGATCTATAGTGGGTGGTTGAAAATATTTACCTCTTTGCACGGTTTGAATCGGTAACAGCAGATGAAAGAGTTTCAGGTTACGTTATGATAATAATAATAATACAATATATTTTATGGGACAACTGCTATGTCGAATAACTTTGAGTAAAAACTCGCGACTGTCAGAAACTTACAAGAAGTTGTCTCTACGCTGGATGCAAGAGAAGACTGAATCTATTCAAATAAAACATGAAACACAATGTCAAAACAGTTGTCGAAAGACTTGGAAGACAATGCGCATCCAATAGTATTTTGGAAACACATCGTCTTTCATTGAATATCAGTCGATAGAATTCAAGAAAATTTATAAAATAAAAATCATATCACCAAAAATAGTACAAAATAGGTTTAATAGAGATAAAATTAGCGGATTTGCTATATATATTATATTTTCAATGATGATATTGTGACAAGATGTGTTCCTCATTTATTTTTCATATCTATAAGTTCATTAATAGCTATTCTATTCCTATGTTCCTACAACTATCATTTGAATTCTTTAAGTGACCGAAAGTTTGAATCATAAAATGATAACGAATTCATTATGAATTTATTATGATTGATACCGAATAATTCAATCTCCTTTGTCCTAGTGCCTTTCTCATGTGTGAAACAATACATAGATGGTTATTTGTGGTATTGAGAAATATCAGATGTAATTCGGGTTTTATACAGTTGAAATGACTCTGTCTTATATCGAAGAGTTTAATTTTGCTATATAATCTTTCAGAGAATGATGATTTATGATTGAACATCATTGATGATGATACCAATGATGCCATACATGAACAAGTATCAGATGAGTGTTGCAAATAAAAAATATTTCGCACTGTACTGTGGATTAATAATTTGGAGTGGCCTAGTTAGTTGGAAACTAACAACTCATGGAAAACCGGTGAATTATAATATTTAAATAGTAGTATAAACCCTGGCAGTAACTAGAAAGGAAGGGTTAGTCTTATTGGACTGTTACGGTTAATCTCAGGGTTTTGTCGGTGGTGGGTTTAGTGCAGTTTCAGAAAGAGAAAGCAACGTGGAAGGATTCACAAAACTTCATTTGGCACGCTTTAAAGTGTCCCGTATCCAAGAATGGTTTCGATATATTCTCAAATAACATGCACTATTGTATTACCAAACCATAAACTCCTTTGGATGTTTCAATAAATGTTCACGCGAATTACAAGATATACTAATTGAACGATTACCTACCTAAAATAATATGCAGGCAAAGGACTCGATATAAAATACTCGTCCTTCCAGTATCTTCCCATGTTCATTTCAGAATTAATAACGAAAACTACTTTGTATCTAGGAAAATCAGCAAATGACAAGTCAGTCAGAACCACGAAATATTATGGGAGGATGAATCAATTTATCTCGTTTCGTTAGTTCCTGCAGAAAGTAAGTCGTTTTTACAAAGCATGAAAACATTGTTGAAAAAAGTAATGCTGGAATCGGTGCCCGAGATATTTGAAGCAATGGTGATTGCATATACATCAGTGGAGTGGACGGTAAACAAAATAAAAAATACAGGGTAGAGAAAAAGTTGTAAACGCAACATACCGTTTTGTTAGAGGACTGAGTTACTGTATAAATATAAGATCGTTTATGTATTGCACATCAATGTGAATGGATATGGGATATCGCGCCAAATAAAATTTCAACAAAACTCATAACGGATTCCCTAAAATATACTCTTTCAGAGCATGCACCCCGCCGTATAAGGATTTCAGCGTGGGTCCTCCGCAAGGGCCCTTCCGAAGTCAAGGGCGTGTCTGGGCGAGCGATTGGCTCCAAGTGAGGAGGGTGTCGTTGCATAACGGGCCCTTCTCGTCACGTTACCCCTCGTTAATTCCACATGTTATACTTTCAATTTGCACTCCGGCTATTCAGTAATTGGAATTGAACACCGCCAGCGCCATTGTTGCTTCCTGGAGGACTCAATGGGAGAGCCGGAATATTGATCCATTAAAATAATGTTATTATTTTCGAGTATAATAGATTCCGTTCACCGATAGGGTGTTTTTGGGCAGACGTACAGCCGTCGATGATTATTTTGCGAGGGGTTGCGATATATGGGGAGGCAGGGACGGGGTTTTGCTGCGGGGTACCATCTACTGAAACTAATACATTGTCACCACTAAAGTTCGCACCATGTGGGTTTTTTCATTCTACTGATTATTTTTTTTCGATGTTAGAAATCTGATATCTGAAATAAGAGTAGAGTTCATTGAGGCCGCTTTATCATAAATTGAACAATTGCATCTCACATCCGATTTCATCCGATCATTCCTAAATTCCGTACCCGACAATATGAGAATTCACTCTTATATAGCATTGCTAAGGAATATAATATATAATATACTTCCCGAAAATAACAAAGTCTTCTCATCAACCAGTTTCAAAAAACAGTTATCCAATTCTATCTTCACTGACTAGTGCTCAAATATATCCACCCTGTGTTTCAATCTGACTTTTCTTACTAGCGAATGTTGTGATATGCCACCTTTTAAACAGATATGTTAATAATATCATATGGAATATATTTGATTTTTAACAATATTTTGCTTATATTCAATGAAGCTACAGACTTGTCGAAGACCAGTAATCTACTGATCATGCGCCTTTTGACCTTTCCCTGTTTTCCATTCTATTATATTTTTGTTTGATTAGTCAATAAACTATAGATCGTGGAATCTTCATCTCAACTATGTATTACAAGTGGTAATTTCGTTTGGAAATGGCGACGTAGGATCTTAATTTCCCAAATTCAATAAGGCGGCAGTATTACCTCATTTTCTGAAACTATTGTCAAGAAGAAAGGGACACAATACTAGATTTGCTTGCCCGTTGATAAGAATTTTTTTTTTCCATACTCGAATTAGTGTACTTTATATATAAACCTTGAAGTATACTATTCTTCATGTATCATTTTTCCTTTCCAGTGGAAAATATAAGAGTTTAGAAGCTGTGATATCCCACGATAAGTTATATCACTGATATATTCCTTTTTCAACGATCACAAGTGGTATTATTTAGGAAATAGGCGTGTAGTACCATAATTTCCCAAATTTAATATGGTGGCACTATTACCTCATTGCTGAAACTATTAATAATATAATAATAATAATAATAAGTTTATTTTTTCCTCGTGAAAAAGTTAACAACTTTCACAAATTCCTAGGTTACACATTCTTCACATTCTCTCAGTTTTTATTGGTCCAGTTTGGAAAATCATAAACTGTGCCAACCCCAAGGAAATTAATCCGCACGGGGTTATTGGCATATTCCTGAGTGCACAAACTAACACATTCCCATGATGGAAATAATGAGTTTGAGAAAAAAAAATCTAAATAGGTCGCTTTCAGAATACAATAAAATGACAAAATAACTTTTACAGTAAAAAGGATAATAAAAACAAATTTGTATAAAATATAAATAGGTCGTGAGTACAATAAAACCGACAATATAACTATAACATTAAACACGCGATTTACAAACAATACCTAAAAACTATAAATTGAATAATTGCATAGTAGAATTCCATTAAAAATGGTTGACTTCAACAACCCTGACGAGTTATAAAATATATTTTCAAGTCATTTGGTTGAATATTCGTGTTATTTCATAAAATATATACACACAGATAATCATTGGAGAAGAATAAATAATAATAACAGAATATTAGATTTCAGTGATTTTTAATGTCAACTAATTTATGGATTTCGTGTCTCGATAGACTCAGTATCCACTTTTTTATTTTGAGTTTCCACAGCTTGTACGAGTGGATTGTCTTGATCTCGATAGGGAGCATATTGAAAATTCTCGAGCCCAAAAAGTAGTAACTTCTTTGCCCTATTGTTTTGGAAACTTTTGGTACAACTACTGACTCTTGCCTATATCTTGTATTATACGCGTGTTTTATTATCTGAGTGCTCTTGTCTCTGAAACGTTGAAGCAAAATGGCTTGACAATATAATTGTCGTATATCAAATATTTCGCTTTCACGGAATAATTGATCCGAAGAATATGTGAAGCTTTTTCCGAGAATTATTTTCAGTAACCACTTTTGGGATATCTCTATTTTCAGCATGTAATTGTTGAGTAGTCCCCCCCAGGCTACTATACCATATGATACTTGGGATTGCACTAACGCATAATAGAGTATTTTGAGAAGTTTTAAATTGAGAAATTTTTTGCATGCTTTGAATTTAGGAATCAGACTTCTCAATTTACCCGACAATACTCTTGCTTGCACATCCCATCTGAGATGGCTATCTATGTAAATCCCTCGTTTGAGGATCTTATTTCTATCGAATACTCCTTTGTACTTATGTTAATAGTTTGGAAGTCGGGTAAGCTGTTACTATACTTGTACTATACGAGTTTTTGATTCGTTTACTGTAAGTATCCTACTGTTAAAAAAGTCGATAAGTGTAGTGAAATCATTTTGTATTTTATTTTTCAGGGCATCCCATGAGTGATCTTTATGAAAGACTGCCGTGTCGTCAGCAAAGCTGATTATATCCCCTTGTGTTGGTAAGTAGAAGAGTTCATTTATATATATCGAAAAGAGCAAAGGTCCCAATATTGTTCCCTGTGGTACTCCATACTTCACATTTTTTGGTTTACTGAGATTTTCGTTTACTTCGACGTACAGTATCCTATCACATAAATAGCTTTCGATCAATCTGTAGCAATTTCCCCTGAAACCGATCCGCTCCATGGCATCCAGCAGTTCCTCATGACCTACAGTATCGAATGCTTTAGCCAGATCAACGAAGATGCATATCGCAGGTTTCTTCTCGTCTATAGCTTTATAAATTTCGGAAGTCAAGTGAGCAATTGCATCTTGCGTTGATCTAGCCTCTCTAAAGCCGTATTGTTTGTCCGATAAAATTTTGAAATGATCGAGGTATGCGGTAACTCTAGTTTTCATTAGTTTTTCGAATATTTTCGATAGTACAGACATCAGAGATATAGGCCTATAGTTGCTAGGGTCCAGTTTGTCTGCTGATTTGTGAATTGGCTTAATAACGGCTTCTTCCGATAATTTCGGGAAGATACCTTTTTCTAAACAATTATTAATGATATAATCCAAGGGAGCAGTGATGTAGTTAACAATTTCTTTCAACGTTTCGGCCGTAATCATATCAATTCCCGGAGCTTTTTTTTTCAAATTCAAGATAATATTTGCAATTTCGTTTTCATTCGTTTGGGCCAACACTATCGAGTTAGCTTGACTACGTTTGACAGTTGTCTTATGAGGTTTTTTGACTTTAACAGCGAGAGTATTGCCAAACAACTTGATGAAGCGAAGAACACAATACTGGATTTATTTATTCGTTGACGAAAACTGAATGTTTTTTTCAACCTAGAATTCCTGTAGAGCCTCAATAGGAAGGAGTATGTTTCAAATATTTACTTTCAAGTATTCATATTCTCCTATGAAACATTGTATCAATACTTTTCCTATTAAATTTTTTTTTCCTGTAAAAATTATTAGAGTTTTGGAGCTGTGACACTCCATCATAATCCATTAACCTCTTCACAAGAAGCTACTGTATAATTAGTAGAACACGTGTAGAAATTTTTATAGAAAAATAAAGAAGCTTCGATGTTAAAGTTTGAAACATAGTACTCAATTCTATAAAGACTCGAGAAAGAGGTTTAGAAGGAGCTGAACAGAAGGTGAAATATGCGTAAATTGGTCGATATTCATTGTATTTACATATATATTTTTGTCAAACTAGTTCATTACTGTGTTTTTATTGGTCAGTTACCAACCACACAACAGTGTACTTTATACCCATGCAGGTATAAAGTTTCCGACCCGTGCGGGCTATAAAAACTCAAATTTTGTTTGTGTGCTAACGGTTCAATTTCAATTTCCACTGTGTTTCCCAAGCAACTATAGTATCTAGTTCAATACATAAAGAAACATTGATTTTTTTGCAGATATATTTACGGTTGATGCAGTTCAAACTAGTATGAAAAAATAGTTGATATGCACCACGGGTATAAATAAATGTGTTTTTTAACATAGAAGATGGAAAAACACAAAAAAATCAAAGCGCTTGACACAAAGTAGTTCAGGAGTCACGACTTACTAAGCTGAAGCTAAATCGTATTTTTGTATTTGTCGGCTAAACAGTTTCAAAATATTGGGTTTTAGATAAGTGAGGAACTCAGTACATGATTCATTTGTATTTATCTTCGCAATCAAAATAGCTTTAATTAATCCGACACTTAAATCTGTTTCATCATCAATATTTTTTCATTTCCTTCGACAGGTACGCTCCTTTCAGGCAGACACATAACGTACTCAATAATCCCAATGATTTTCAGTAGAAACATTCTCGGCATTTGAACCAGAGATTTTTCCATCTGTCGCAGAGTTGGAATTAAACTGGAATCATTACACACGTAACGTCTGCGGTATCATCCTTTATTTGTTTTAAAAAAGGATACTTTCGATGCAAACTAATATTAAAGGTACACTTACGTTTAGCATTATTCGTCCGACATGAAGTAAAACAAAACACAAAACCAGTGCTGTCGTGATACTGACTGAGCTGACAGGCTTGTATTCATTCTCTAGTACTCCAAAAGTTTGTTGTGGAAAAGAATATTATTTTCTTTATTATTCAAACTCATTCCACTGGATCATAATAAAATTTAATTGAATTTTCAAAAATAGATAGCATTTGTTCGATTCCTTTCCCAAATATTTTTCACTATTTTTTTTTTCGATTCATCTGCGAGCTTCTATCGAGAATCTGAAAATAATATTCTTCAAAGTCGAGTGAAATAAAATTGTATATATTTTCATTGTTTGCAACAGTCTAGTGTCATTGGCTCTTCCACATACAAAGCTAAAGAATACAAGTCTGCATGATCCAAACATCCTTCTCACAAGGCTCATTATGACAGGTGACTCAGCACTGTGGGAAAGGTAGCGAATTTCGACCAGAGAGATTAGCCATCCGAAAATATTTAGACACGGGAGTCGTTTAGATGATATTCGAGTTTTAGGTAATTATTACTGGGTTGGTTCAGGCCACTATGATTATAATTCTACTGGTAGTGGCCCGAATTTCTTTGGTTTGTTACTTTCTTGGAAATAGGCACATTCTGGATAATTATAAATTACTACAGTTGTCTTCATGAAAAGGAGAATGGAAAAACTGAGACAAATTGTTTTCAAAATATGTTTTTCCGTTAATCAGCGGAGTGCCCGTCTTCGAATGCAATCGTCAGAAGTCGAAACAGTGCGATCCATTCTCGATCTTTCAAGGTTCAAGACTAGAGAGCTTCCATTTATTTTTATAGCGATTGACTCCATTATACCTGTCTAACTACTGAACTAAAAGTTTCGTTTTCACCGTTATTTTAATCGATCACACTCAATTTCTGGCGGATGAATGCTTTTTTTGTAGTTTTTTGGGTTAGTCACCTTCCACATTATGAAAAAATTAGTATCCATATTGGAATCTATACAAGGGTAGAGGGGCAGATTTTTAATCTAACCCGAAAATTTGCTGCTTCAATTGAAAACAATCCCTTCCAAATGAAACACATTCCATTAGTCAGCAATCACAGCAGATTCATTCAATTTGTTTGCAAATTTGATTTGAATAACTCCGATGATAAAATTGAGAACATAAGGTAACGTGGACAAATTGCCAATAATATTACTCTGACAGATAAATGTTGTATCATCTGCGCTTTTCGTCGGTAGCATGTGGGAATATAAATCGTTTGTATAGATTTGAAAGAGAAGGGGGCCCAGAAGTGAGCCTTGAGGAACAGCGTGATTCACGGTCTTACTATTCGATAGATCTCCGTATAATCTGAGGCATTGAGATCGTTCATTGAGGTGAGATTAAAAGAAATTCTGAGCCAAGCCCCTGATGCCATAGCAGTCCAGAAGAATGTCATGCCAGACACAATCGAATAAGATTACACAACTGAACTTGTGAGTGTCAACACCCCCTCAAGGCCCTCTACTATGTTCAATACTACTTGGAGAAGAGCTTCTGTTCTAGACATCTTATTTCTGAAATCATATTGACCTGGACAAAAAAGAGAGTTTGTTTCTATGCAGTGTTATTTAATTAATCACTTCATTGTCTACGCGAGTGGCGGAAGTCATAGTCATAGTTTAATTCAGAAATAGTGGTGTGCAAATTGAATGACTCTAATAGGTTTTCAAAAGTGAATGAGTTTGGAGACTCAGCTACGGCAAAGTTCAGCTAGTATCACTTTGGAATTTGCAACGTTGAGATATTGAAGTGCATTTCCAAGTAAATCTAACAATGGACCGAAGTCACCATTTCAAGATCTGTACTGACAGATTATTTTCAAACTTGAAAGTTCAAAACCGCTCAGTTCAATATTTATTCCTGAACAGAACAGCTATAGAATAACGGGTTCAAAGGAAATATATTTTTTGATAAAAATAGCCATTCCACCGTGACCTCACAGACCTGCAGAAATTAGCAGCTATGTAGTAACCGTAAATGTTAACAACAGTTGAAAGATATTATGCCGATAGGCAATATTCAGATATGCAAAGAACATCGTATTCATATTTATCTGAAAAAATTGAAATTTCGTCAAGCTTATTTGCCAGACAGCGGACATTCATGTGATAGACATTTGAAGATGAGGGGGCTTAAGTAGTCTGTCCCAAAAAGTGAATGAACTCTCAATGAATAACCATTTTCTAAAATTTGGAATGTGTACTAATTTAGAGATTTTTTTTGAAATCAGCTAATGGTTGAAGCAAATTATTGCAATCATTTTTTAATCTCCACCAACTAACTGTGTGCTCAGTGAAATGAAGTAAACAATAAAAACTTCTAGCAGGGATCAATTTTTCTCAACATCAAACTGATGTCACTTTCGCGTCAGTTAGCAGCTGACAATTGATAGATTGAGATTGATTCATTTTCTTTTTTCTCGATTATCGAAACGCGAGAAGATTCTGGAAATAATTTTCCCAAATGAAGATAGTGTGGCGAATATTTTATGAAAATTTCCAGGATACTATTCAAGAAATTTTCTTGTATTGATTGATTGATTCCTTGTATTCTTGTATTGATATCCTCCGGAGATTCTGGAAATATTCTGAACATACCTTGGGAAATATTCTTAGAATATATCAATTAACTAGCTGATTTCGTTAATTATTTTTGTGTTGCAATTATATTGTGTAGTTCTTACTACTAATTTTTATCAGGTTCATCACAGCTCTGCTTTCTGGTCGCACTCGAAAAAGGGTTTGAAAGAAGTCCGAAAAGTGATATGAACCCCCTTTTTTCAACTGGTTAGACAAGAATGTCAATAAAATACGAAACATGTCTCCCATCAATTCTGTTGAAGGATGTTTCTGCAGTTTCTGATTTCTACGATTAGTGGTTTAGGCTGTGCTTTGATTAACCTAAAATAACTCTCTACCCCTTTTCAACCCTGTTAGGGAAATCATTTCAATAAAATACGAAACACGACTTCCATCCATCCTGTTTATGCAAAATTTGAAATAGATTCGACCTAGGAATCACATTGTCTCATACAAAACTTCGACCCCGTTTTTTAGTCCGATAGGGGTGAAATTTCGGAATATCATTTCTTAGTGGATGCTGTGGTTATACAAAGAATACACCATCCAAGTTTCAGATATCTACCATCAGTGGTTCAGGCTTTGCATAAATCAACACCTAAAATAATTTTCTACCCATTTCAACCCCGTTAGGCGATTAATTTCAATAAAATACTAAACAAGTCTTCCATCAATTCTGTGAAAGAATGTTTATGCAAAATTCAAAGTGGGTTGGACCAAGGCATCACGTTGTTCCATACAAATTTGGCGCCCGTTTTTCACCATCTTAGGGGTACAATTTTCGGAAACACGTTGAAACGGAATGAAAAGTATTCTGTTTCCGCCACCTGGTTCTAAGCTCCACCAATTTTCAGCCAAATCGGTTAAGTCGTTTTTGAATTATACTTAAATTATAGCGACTGTGTCGCTATAATTTACAACAGTAAAATAACGGACCACATGGCAACCATAACATATATTCCCTATGCTGGATGTGATATCGAAAGAGAGAAAAAGGATGGAAAGTTAGAGTTCCTAAATTATGAAAAATCAAGACAGAAAATTGGATCTTTCGATTGGTCTCTTTACTATAATATTAATGAAGTAGATAGAAGTACGGAATATTTGATTAATGCTTTGAATTGTTTGATTAAAGAATGTACATACACAAAAAAAATTAATCGCCATTTACACCATCGAAAAAACTGGATATCTCCAGGAATCATTAATTCCATTGCCGAAAAAAATAAGCTTTATCTTCAACATAAAGAAGAACTGATGTCAGTTGAAAAAAAAATCGATATGTTGAATATAGAAATAGGTTGAAAAATTGATAAAGAAAGCTAAAGCAGAATACTATGGGAAACAAATAGAAAATAATGGAAATAATGCAAAACAACTATGGGATGTTATGAGCCAGCTACAGGGTCGAAACAAAAAAAAGGGTATCAAAACAATACTCACCGATGATAATCTTTTATTAGAAGATGATACTAGCATATCTGAAAAATTCAATGAATTTTTCTCTAACATTGGATCTGAGTTGGCAAACGGCATAATACCTCCAATTGACCCAATACCCAAAGGCAAACGCATCACCAATACAATGTACCTATCTCCTGTGAACGAAAAAGAAATTATAAATATAATAAGAACCCTAAAAAATAAAAAATCGCCAGGCCTAGATGGTATAAAAAGTGAAGTTATAAAAACATCAGTTGACTTAATTGCACCTCTATTAGTACACTTAACAAACAAATGCTTTGAACAAGGAATATTCCCAAATGAGCTTAAAAAATCAGTTATAGTCCCGATATTCAAAAAAGGCAATAAACAAAAAGTAACAAATTATCGTCCAGTATCACTTATTTCTACCTTAGCAAAAATCATTGAAAAAGCAATAGAATCGAGATTAACAACATTCATCAATAAATTCGGGGTGTTGTCAGATTGTCAATTCGGATTTCGAGAGGGTTTGTCGACAAATGATGCAATCACCACTCTTATGGAGAGTATCCATGAATGGGTGGATAAATCGAAACCGTCCATTTGTGTGTTTCTGGACCTCGCCAAGGCGTTCGACACTGTGAGTCATTCACAATTGTTGGACACCTTGGAGGAAGCAGGAGTGAGAGGGGTCGCATTCAAACTTTTCAGAAGCTATCTAACGGACAGAACCCAAATTGTTAAAATTAATAATTATTTCAGTTCGGAGAAAGGTGTAACCAACGGGGTGCCCCAAGGTACAGTACTGGGCCCACTACTCTTTTCCTTATATATTAATGGGTTATTGTCATTGGATAGTGAAGGAAAAATCATCAGCTTCGCAGATGACACAGCCATAATCTACTCGTCGGATACTTGGACCAATCTCAAATCTTCTATAGAAAATGACCTGAAAACAATTTTCAACTGGTTTCGCCATAAAAAATCAACAGTTAATTACGGAAAAACATTTTACGTTCCGTTTTCATTCTACAGTAATACACTTCCAAAGTTCCAGACATTACAAATTGCACAGGAATGTGATGAGAAAGGTAACAATCAAGTGATTATTGAACTACAATCAAAAAATTGCATCAAATATCTCGGCTTAACAATAGATTCACATTTTCTATGGAATGTACATATCAATAACGTAACTAAAACTCTGCGAATACTTTTATACAAATTCAAATATTTAAGAAACATAATCCAGCTAACTCACCTGAAAACACTATATTACGCATTGGTAGAATCACGATTGCGGTATGCTGTCCTAGTGTGGGGAAGTGCAGCAGATGTCCACCTTAAAAAATTGAACATTTTACAAAAAAAAATCCTTAAAATAATCTACACTAAACCAAGTACGTACCCATCAAATACACTATTTATGGAAACAAAGATGGATATAAGGCAGCTATATACGCTCAGTATCCTTTTATTCATTAATAAACACAAAAATTGTCTGCAAAAAATTAAACATTCCTATGAAACACGCAGCAAGAACCAACAACGTGCGTATACAAGCTTTGTACGAAAATCTATGACTAGGCGCTCTCGTTTGACTATGTGTACGAAGATCTTCAACTTCTTGCCGGAGGTCTATAAATCATCTATTTTGAATATCAATTCAAAAAATCTATTGAAAGAAAATATAAAAACCTTTTTGTTTGCCACTGATAGAAATCAGTTACATCTTATTATTAGATAAAACGATCTATTTCATACTAGTTGTAATATGATTTTGGTGATATTATGGTCTCGAATAATTTTATATGTATTATTGTTATGATCATCATCTTAAATATTTATTGTTTTGGTGCAGTATGTATTTTTATATCTCATGTATCATATTTTAATAATTGAATAACAAAACTGCAATTATTACGAACATATAGTAATCATCTTGAATATAAGCGAAACGTATTTTGCTCATGCGCAACCTTCATGGTCCTCAATGAGCATAACTGTTTTACCGCATGAAAATTATATTATATTACAAACATGCCACGAGCCACATTAACAGTTACGAACAGGAACCTTTCTGTCTGTTTATTCATGTAACGTATATTTATTATTATTATTATGTACTGGACCTTGTTGAGATGAATAAACGTTATTATTATTATTATTATTATTAAATAGTGTAACTAACACCTTCTTCCATATATAAAGAAGGTATAATATCCCAAAAATATATAGAATATTCATGGAATGGATATCTGTTCAGGCATATGGAGTGTTCTATTCTGATTTTCATCATCATAATACCTCGATATCTCTGAGCATTTATTGGCCATTTCAGCCAAAATACGACCGACCCCTATGAATCTGCCATCTCTGTTCGCATCGCTCCTAGAAATTCATCGCCGCCATATAATTTCGGAACTTCCAGAACTACGCACGTGACGTCACATCTCCGAATAACAATTCAAATTATGTCCGTTTTGAAACGTGCCCAGCGTTATTTCATCATCGGGATGGAAGTTGAATCGAGAAGTGGATTATCCTAATTGCACTCGATCAATTCACGAACAATGGTGGAGGCATATTGGATGTTGATTATATCACCCGATTTACGATTTTGCAGAGTTCAAATTAGACTGACAAATGAATCAACAAACCTCATTGCCACTGAAAAGTTAACCCGTTTTCAGCACGTTTCCAACTTATTTTTCTCATCTACCCTTAGTTGAAAAACAAACAATTGTTCACTCAGAAGAAGACGAGGTAACAAATAACTTTTGAAACTCTCCAACCTACTCGTCTTTCATTTATGTTAGAAAAAACGGTTTGGTTTAATAATATATGCATTTCGAACCACGAATCTGGAAACCATAGCATGTCGCCACAGATGAATATTACCAGCAGATGTCATGGAGTGGTATATTCGTGGACTGCAGAATGGTAATGGTTCGGACTCATAGTCTACATTATTAACTCTATTGAAACCTGTTGCTAAGAACGAAAGGATAAAAATACAAATCAAATCCAAACAAAAGGTTAAAATGGATTTTTTGGTCAGAAAATCGAATCGAAGGTTTGATTGATCAAAAAAATAAATGTGACAAAAAAATTGAGATATCCAATGTGAAATATTAGTCAAAAAAAGTTGAGAATGTAAGCGGCTTCCTTGAATTCTGGAGTGGTTGGAGGCCGCTCATCCGAAGCATAGACCGACTTCAGCTCGATAAAAGAGATTCTCGCGCCAATACATCCATTTCCGGCTGAAAACCAATCAGCGCATTTCTAGTGGCACCCGTGCGCCTCATTGTTAGTACCGCCCTTTCCCCCACCATAGGGAATTCGGATCTTTATAACCGACCATACCTCGAAATATTGTCAGTCACAGTCAATGCACCACGACGAGTACTGAAATTTGCCATTTGGCTCATTTCTCCACTCTCCAACGATGAGCGTGAATTAGTCGCCATCTCGTGGTGGATTGTATGTATGTATGTATTTTATCAAAATTAATATTGTGTTATAGCATTTTCTTTTTTCATGCAGTATTTTATTCGTATCAAATGCTATTTCTTTCAAGTTGAGGCTTACGTTTGACTTGTCAACTTAAACCGCATTCAACTTACTGCACCTAATCATGCACTAAAGTGAGAGCTATTCTTATACATTTTATTCAGTGAATAGATAAACATTATGTATACCACAGAGTATTCATTTTCTATCTTAACCATAATAATGCTTCACAAATCCCTGAAAAGAAAAAAAGGAATTAGTAGTGTTGTGAAAGATTTGTTATGTTTGTTTGGTACCTGTTTTCGAGATGCCATATCATCTTACTCTGACCACCATATAGAGTACACAAAATTTTCATAAATGCTTTCTGCTACAGATTACATCATTAGTAGTATTCCTGTAAATTGAAAGAGATTATTTTGCTTGAAGTGATTATGTTATAAAATAGTGTTCAATATTGTTATATTTACTCACCTGTTGCTGAAGAGTATAGCTACTCTAGTTTTCATGCATTTGTTAAATCTGTAAATATTTTTACCGTTGTATTTGTATAATTTCAGGCTTTGGATCGTCTATTTGCGTTGGTGGTGAACTTGAGTGTTTTCAATCTGTCATCGAAAAATAAACAATTGGATGTCGACCTTGAATCAGCTGACCGATACTTACTTTCATATTCCGTGAGCCGAGCTGTTGGTGTACGCTGTTCTCATCATTACTCTGAACTTGATGTGTTCGTTGTTACTCTACTCTATGAAACGTGAATTCCTAGGCATGCCATCTGGAGGTTTGGGAATAAACTATTTTATTTTCAAATATTAGTCTTTTGACATTAGGTAGACATTCTTGGCGTTGAAATGTTTTTCTTCACTTGAGAACATCTATATATACTATTTAATATTTCCTATTATAGTCTCTACCTGTTTGAACATATTTCTTTTGATGAAATTCAAACCTCTTTGTATGACGTCACCGTATCGACGTGAAAAGCAGACTCAAGATGTGTGTCAGTTAGAATGCGCTGTATGTTGATTTTTGGAGAATTTTCAAAAAAAAAAAAGTCCTTCGAGTGCCATTATGAGTTGAGGAAAAGGTTGAAACTGCCCTTTTGCCGGCGTGACTTCAGAGAGGCAAGTCATAGGCACTGACTTCCTTCTGAATTATTTTTTGAGAATACGTTGAAGTATCTGGTTATGTAGCTGCTCATTTTTGCTTCTGTTGAGCACAAAATTTCCGTCTAAACCCGAGAGGTATGTAAATTTAGTATTTAGATCTTGTTGGACCTTTCTTCGCCATTTTGCCTTTTTTTTGTATGTCGAAATTGGTTGTAACTGAACCTATTTCACAGGGTTTTTCCGTTGGGGCTCGATTCATCCCTTTATTTTCTTGGCGAGGAGTAGAGAATCCTCCTTGATGAGTTTCCTTTTGAGTCTGATGTCGAGAAGTCTAACTTGGGTACCATGAGGCCGTATTCAGCAGTCATTTCGTAACCGAACCGTAGCTACAGCCCAAACTCCGCCGAAGTAAGCCAGACCTGATGAAGCCCAGTTATACCAAAACGTTCAGCATGCAGGTGTCGTTGTAAAGCAGTTTTGGTTTCACTAACAGCAGCTGTCACGTTTGACTCCAGTCTAGTTTCATCCAGAAGTACATCCCTGAATATTCACCATTTGATACATCCACTCAACAAGTTCATCACCACCACTAATGGACCGTCTAAGGAAGAGCTGATTCCGTAGCTCTAGGTATCATTTTCATTTATTTTAGTCATATACCGTTCCAGATTGTACATAGCTCATTGTATATTTCCATCTTTCTTTTCATTCAAGATACTAAAGTAATAAACTATTTTCGGGGATATTGCCTTTCATTTCATAAAACTGTCATTGTCAATATTTTCGTTTTCTGGGTTTCATATAATCAAATTCTAGTGGCGCCTAACATTTTTTTTATTTAGCTATCAATCGATACTTAACTTGAACCCATGCCCAATGCCGCCAGACGAAGAGCTGCCGTTCGCTGTGTGTAAAGTAAATTTTATGCCACAGTGTCAATGAATATTTTCAAATGAAATTCTACAATTTACCTAAAAAAAGGATGCTGAATCCAGGGTGGATCGAAATTTCACGAAAGAAATCTCTTATGAAATTTAGCAATTCAGAACAAAAAAAAAACCATAGTATCTCCTGAAATTTGAAATAATATTTGGCAAATTTGGTGCAAAAGTGACTTTTTGTCACTTCCACTGCCCATATACCAAATAGTCGACCATTACTCGAAACTTAAGGATAGCTTGAATATATTTTTTCGTAATATAATCAACTGAGACAGATCGCTCGTATGATGTCAGACCTGTAGTGGCTCTTCGCTGCATTTTTATTCTAGTTTGAACTTTCAATCACACTTTGATTATAATTCAAGTTTGTAATGTCCGTGCTTGTAGTGGGACTGAGACAAGTGTTCACTTCTCTTTTAGAGTTCGCTCGTTCCAGTCCTATCTGACAACAATTGTATTATGCTTTTCTTATTCTGTTAACGTACTAACTCATCGATTTTATTGATTCAATGATTGTTAAACTATGTATTCAATCCACCCTGTAATTGGTTTACACTGTTTTGGTGGAGTATAATGAATAAATTGTTCTAAAATTGTTCGTTCCGTTAACCAGCTGACGAACGTCAACCCTCGGAAGTCGAAACTTGTGCGAGCAATGGATCAACGAGACCTTACCTTTTAACGTGCGATTACCAGCACGGTGGCCTGGCGAGGATTCGAACCTCGGCCTTCCGCTTGATAGGCAGGTATGCTAACCACTACACTACCGAGGCTACAATTAAAATTATCGATTTACTTTTCAATACAATTTATTGTATTCCACTCATTGGAATATTGAAAAATTAACTCTGACACGATAATGCAGCTACCACACACTATTTCAGTACAGAACGTACAAATGAGACATAGGAACTCACTTTTTCCATCAAAACCCAATCTCCTTCAATAAGTAAAGCTTCGCTCAGTATTCAAAAATGAAACATTACCCATTTCATCAGCCATTTTCCGAGATCAGCATCAGTCACAATGTCGCTCAACAGCGCCAGTCCATTTTTCATTCATTGTTCAAAATGCCGGCAATATTTCAGTGAGTGAAACGAAAATTGTGTATGCAGCAATCCTCGTGACAGAACTGATATTTGTATCATATTGGTAGGCCAAACGCCTTCAACTGATATGTATTAACCGCTATCTCAATGACATTTAGCAATAATGACAATAGTGACAGTGACATTTGTTGAGAGTTTCATGAAGTAATTTGTTTGTTCGTAATAGAGGAAGACCTGGTAACAGGTCGAGCAACATACCTCTGTTCAAGGATTTTCTCATTTGGAAAGAATTTGTTCGCCGATGAAGAAAATGCCAGATCGTCAGAAGGAAGTCTGGAAGGGTAAGCGTCTGAAGATGGAATTTTTTCCTATTTTTATTTTTTCCATAGTGGTAACGAATCATGAGGGTTCTTGAGTTCGACGATTTTGGAGTAATTAGGACCGAGCATATCAAACAAATGATCATACATTGGAGGTTCATCCTTATCTCGGGTTATTTATACAGCTTATTTAATAATGAGGAATTTGAATGCAATTTTTGAATTTGATACGGATTCAAAATACTTCTGTCCTATACTGGATTCCAGAAGTGAAATATACTTGTGTTTGGTATAAGTGATCCACACTTATGCTGGATTCAGACAGATCCGAAATCCGATGATACGACGATCCGACAGCTTTCTGATTGGTCTATATTCAAATTTAGACCAATCAGAAAGTTGTCGGATTGTCGTACTATCGGATTTCAGACCTGTCTGAATCCAGCTTTATTCTCATCCCGAATAATTACGTTAAATAGCACCGCTATTATTTCAGAAGAATACAGCACGGATTTTCATTGATAATTCGCAAAAAAATAGTGAATTATTATGAAATATTTTTTCGTTTTTTAGAAATGAACTGGGAGTATATCCACCAATACTAATTCTGTTGAATATCATTTCAAATTGCGATAAATTCTTACTCGCATATTCGTAAACCTTGTTTTTTCGTTATGAAAACAGTAATGGTAGTCATAGATCGCTTCTAAAGTCTTTCAAAAAAATCTCCAAGGAATGAAAAAAATTTGAGGTTTTCAGTTGAACAATTACCAGGGTTTTTATATGAATTTGCAACTTGTGAAAATTAGTTTAATAACAAAAGTATATCTAATAAAATATTTACGGGAAAAAATTACAAAGATTTTCGTTTATAGAAGTGTCTAGAAGGTATGTGATTTTTTTTGTAATGATATTTATTGTGTTGAAATTATTCTTATTGTTCAAATTTCCATATCAGTCAGGGCATGCGGGACGCGCATCACCCGATTTTAGTGCTATTTTCGCCTCCAAATTAAAATTATTAATATTGGTGATAGAGTTCCGAGGGATGAGACTTTCTTCAGGAAATTCCCTTCTATTCTAGGATCATTTTTCAAAATTTGGATATCTTTAATAATTTCTGAGATATTTGTAAATATCAAACCCCTTTTGTCACTAAATTGTTTACAACTTTTGCAATTTTTTCGAGCCCCTCTTGAAAATTTGCATTAAGTTTCTATAGAGGTTATTCCAAATGACCCTGGATCATAATTTTCCGTGCCCTTGTACAGAAGTTCACAAAAATGGATCTTGTGAACCAGACTACATCTTCCATTTGGCCTTCTGACAATTTTTCTTCCATATTATCAGATGCTCTCTGATGTGTTAACAAATTTCCTCACCCTAGTAAGTTATTCTTTGAAAAAAATTGCAAATTTATGAAAAAAAATTGCAACTTTGGACACCCACCTGTTAATCTTCCAGACGGCCTTCTGACGATCTGGCATTTGCTTTACACACAATAATCGAATTTTTCCCAAGTTAGAAACTCCTTGGACAGAGGCATGTTGTTCGACCTGTTGTCAGCTCTTAGACTATAATGCTTCCTTGAAACAGAGTGTATCGAAATGCCAAAAAAAAATGCTAACTTTTAACAAAGCAGGGCTTCATCTTTCTGAGTTCTCAATACCCCAATTCCTCTTTGAAAATATAAGACTTTACGTGTCAATGATGAAATAATCACCTTCTTATGGTTTCGAAATTGAATATCAAATTCCAAATATTTTTAACTAACTATAGTTGACTATATCATATTTCGAAAGACACCTCTAGTGTCACCTATATGTAAATCTTTGTTTCTGTTTTCAATTTGTTTCAAATCTTGCTTTCTGAAGAAATGAAATGCAAGTGAATTTCGTGATCTTTTTTTTATATGCAGGTTCACACGAAAAGGCAGCCCTGTAATGTTCGAAGAACACCGCGTGAATCAAGTGACAGGAGATACGAATTAATATTTACTTTTACTATTTTTGAAGTTTGTAAGCCTCAGAAAAACCCTCTTTCGGTAAGTAGTTCCAAAGCTCAGCTGTTCTATTGAAAAAAGATCCCTAAGCAAGAGAGGTTCGACAGGTCTCCAAATTCACAACAAAGGGGTGGGAATTCTGTACTCGTCGAGTCATCCGTGTAGAAGTTGCCAAGGTTGGAACGATTGATAACATTTCAGAAGAGCACCGACTGTGAAAATATCTATAGAAGAGAAACAAGTCTCCGACCCTTGAGCGAGTGAGAAGTGAGCGAGTCTCTGAGCGAAGAATCACCACCAAGACGGATTGCCTTTCTCTGAATAGAATCGAGAAGCCTCAATGAATGTTTTGGTGCCGAAGTCCACACAGGAGAACTATATTCCAAGACAGGTCGTATATGAGCCTCGTAGATCATTAGAAGCTGAAGAGAAGTGAAGTATTTCTTCGCACGAAATAGAAATCCAAGTATCTGGGAATCACCTTCAGCGATCGATCTCATATGTTTTTCACATGAGAGATTATCACTGATCGTAATTCCTAGCATCGAGATACTTGCTTTGTAGGAATAGTTACTCCTGACATCTGAATACTAGATGATGATAGATCGGCTTTCTTTGAGAAGAGACATGTTTGGGTTTTCCTAGCATAAAATTCCACCAAGTTCATGTTACCTCATTCTTTTATTTTTGCCAAGTCATCGTTAATATTATTGACGTGAATGTTTCTTTGAATTTTTGTTTCTCGAGGTGGTATGGGGACTCTAGAAGAAGAACTAGTATGAAGAGTACTGTCGTCTGCAAAAATATGTACTGAACAAGATGTTTATTTATTCATAGAAATTTCATCACTCAGCATTACCTCAACTGTCTCAGATAATTGTCACATTACCATTCGAATAAGCATTTGGTTATTTTCAACGTTTCCGCTTCTCAGCCAAATCATTGTTTCTAACAATTCAATAACCCAACGTATAATGACTGTGTTCAGACGCCATAAACAAAAAGCTGTTCCCAGCATATATTTATCCAATTTTTCAACAGTGTACCCATTGGCCGAGTCCAGGTGAATGGCGTCTGTTTCCACTTGAGACTGTCTGACAAGTCATTATATCGTTATATGGGCAGACAAAGGACTGGGACTGCTATTATATGGTGTTTTTGCTACTGTGGAACGTGATTATAGTTTTCACGATTCAAGACATGTTTGTGGTCTCGAGGAGAAAATTATACACTTATCAGCTGATTATCTGATGTTTTTATCGAACGATAGGTCTGTGACAGATTCTGATAGCTGAAGATCGTTAACTGATTAGATAATTATTGTCAATCATGATGTAGCTGGTGGTGGAAATGATCGGAGGTAGGTATGAATTATTATACTTTGGTTGGTCCCATCACAATAGATCACCTTGTAGTAATACCTCTATGACTGATACGCGCAAGTAATATACTTCTTGCCTTGAATGTGACAAATTCGAAAGTGTAAGCTGAAGGAAGTTCAATCCAAATTATTCGAGGTTGGTCACATCCGAATAGCTCACCAAGTTAAAAGAATGACTAACCATACCCCTATCCCACAATACCTCACTCGAATATTCGTCAATATACCTTGCAATGATATCGCCTTTTTGGGTCGGGATGAAAGAAAAAAAAAATGTTTTTTTTTAGATAGGTGGGTGTCTCTCTATTCGGATGTGACCAACCTCATATAAGTTGGATCGAACTTCGGGTAAGTCGTTTCATCCTCAATTATACTTCGGTTGGTCCCATCCGAATAGATCAACTTGTAGATGTAAAAAGAATTATTAAAAGGCGATCAGAATTTTATTCAGACTGATCTCATACTAATGAAGTAGTCTAAATGAACTGTTTATGTCATTTGATTCACCACTATAAACTAAGAATTTGATACAGACAGTATTTGAATGCTAATACAATGTTTCAGAACTCAAATAACCAGAAGACTTCCACTTGACTAATAAAATTGCGGATGTAATCCACAATGGTACCATTTGAAATAACTGGTCAATCGTGGAATTTACCAAAAGTATTTTATTTTTCATACCAGCCTACATTTGATCGTATGGTGTCCGTGCTCATATCGATTTGGTTGGCCGCAGCATGTCTTGTGCTGTGGCCTTGGAAATGATCATTATCAACACCACCAATTTTCAGACTCATTTCCAGCAAACGGCTGAAGAGCTGAGGTGTAGCTGGGTGGTGAGGATTTTTTTAAGTTAAAATGAGAAAAAACTAATTCCGATGTCGGATTGAATGTGTGCGGCTTTCTTAATTGATAATCGTGGATGTCATACACAATTCAGGTTTCACCGTGGAAAATGGTGAAAAAAAAACATATGTTCTGATTTTGAATGAGATTTGTACCCTTTAGGGAGAACCTAGACCAACCATAATAATTATATAGTTTGTGATATATTTTTATAAATGGGGTTTTCCAATAGGCACAATTGCTCTAATTTGGTCAACACTTGGTTAAGGTCCCAGATTCTCTCATATCGGGAAAAGAGTGGATCGCATTTTGAAAATACCCCTCTAAAACATTTCCATTGTATCATAGTTACAGATTTTAAGCTAATCTATGTATTTTTCTAGTACTAGAATTTTTACCTGGCTGCACCGATGGGCGATCTGAAATAAATTGTATGGTTTCATCGTATTTGCAATCAGTGATGCCATCAGATGGCACCACAGTGGACGTAGGTGCTAAAACGAAGCTGAAAAAATATATATTGTGTTTCAAAATACAATAAATTGGAATTCAAAATTAATATCAATTTGTGGAAACCAATTTTGGGACTGTGATAACAGAAACACAAAACATGTTACTTTTTCCCTTCAATCATTTTCATTATTCTAGGGAAAAGAGTGGAAAAGGTTGTGACTGGGAATACACAAACGTTCCTGTCAGACCAAGTTAATGTAATGCAACAGTTGCAAAACTTATGGGGTCTGGGGTATGGGGTGACAAGATAAAAATGTTTTACCCTATGTGTTAGAGTAGTTGGTAAACAGATCAACTTCAGGTTATCCAAATTTCGAAGGTGACACATCTTGAACTTTGATCTGCTATAAACTCATATTTCGAATTTATATATGAGGCGAACATCACTAGTTGATTTTTTTTTGTTGAATATTCTCCACCAGAAAACTCAAGTTCCTGAATATCTTTATGCTTTGTTCTTCACACCACTTCCAAATATCTCCAGCCACTCCGTTGAGGTTTGGGTGCTTCATTCCACACATCCGGTTGATGTGCGCGTTGACGGTGTTGTTGTCTATATGCGAGAAAATGTGACAGTTTGAGGAGAACTGTCTGAAGGTTTTGAACATTAATGTGAAATTTAGCCTGCTTCCCAAAACCGTTGGCTTTCTTGTTGTTGCATGTAATATTCTGGAAAATTCAGGCCTTTTTTCACCTGCTAGTTGCCCAACATAGAAAGTCACTGTAACTCGTTGAAAATTTAAATTGTCAAAATCTCCTCGATCCGTTTGCGAGTTTATATATCGGTGCCCCTCAAATAATTTTGTATGCGGCCACCTATATTCAACCACAGGGCAAACCGAAATCAAGTGGCAAATGAGTTTATTTTCCATTAATATTAAACTCTAATGGTTTCCAAGATACCTCAAATTTGTTGGATGTTTTCTGAACACTCCATCTTGGTAAAACTAACTGAAAAAGATGTCGCCTAAATAGCTATAGATACAAAAATTCTTGACCTGAAAAATGTATAACCATTTTCGAAATTTTTGTATATATTTAAGGTGCAAAGATAAGGCAAAAAAACAAAAAATTGAAATTCAAAAATTTGTGTCTAGATTGGAATCACAAATATTTCTTGTGTTCATCGGCATCTGTTAAATTCACTGACGCTATAAAACAATTTTCAGATACCAGATTTATCACAGCTCCAAGTGAGGGGCTGATTCAATGTCGTGAAATTCCAGTAATAT